>PJEM01001149.1:49908-329814 GCA_004023845.1 Helogale parvula | reverse complement strand
TCTAATAAGTCCCCCAAATGAAGAATCTGTGGCTAAGATAAGGGAAAAGCTAAAATTAGGTTGTTTTTCACCTTATGTTCAAATTTTCTCATATTCTTGTGAGTCTTAGTGCTACCGTCACCTAACTGATGATAACCTCATTTCCTCACACACGATTTCTTTTGCCTCTACAATATCCCCGGACCTGGGTTCCCGCTCTTCCCTGTTGCCTGCATTAAATCTCCTGGGTCTAACAAGAACAACATAATTTTGCAATGGACAAAATAAAAAACGGAGACTTCATTCATGGAACAGTTTGAAGGTTTAAGAATCTTCTCAATAATTAATATTTGGAGGTCTCCTGAGAGAGTGAATGCCTGTGGATGACATTACCAAACACAAAGAATCACCAGGAAAACAACAGTGCTCTGGCCGAGCTGTGTGACATCTCTTTTCACATGCAAACATCTTAGATGCTGGGGCATCTTTTACTCATTCCAAAGAAAAGGTGGACCCTCAGACCTTGGCAGGACTTCACCCCATCACCCCAGCTCTTCAGTCACTGTCAGTGCAACTAAAAGAATAATTTCCTGCCTGGTGAGCTGCCGTGGTTTGAAAATTTGAGTATAAATAACAAGTGTCAGAAAGTCTTTAATCAGTAAATTAGCATTTCAAAGATCAAAGATAATAGACTTTAAAGTCTCTGCCGGCTCTAGAGGGCTGTCACTAGGCAAATAGCTTAGACGCTCCTGTCTCCTTCCTTCCTGTCTTTTTATAGCCCGTCTGTGGCCTAGAATATGGCACCCCCCCTCCAGCTTCAGCAATGTGCTTGTCACTCATTTATTTTCCCTTTGTGGCTTTTCTATGAGTTTCTTTTTCTGTTTTCTGTGCTTGTCCAACTGTTCTTCCTCTTGTACCTCCTGTACACAAAAACTTATTGAGTTTCCACTTTGTTTTAGGCTCTGTGCTAAATTCTGGATAGTTAACAAAAAATAAATATGATTCTTTTTTACATATGTACATATCATGGTTGCCTTTTCCCTTTCCTTCAGTTTGTCTACTTCTTCTTTCTCTTTTTTCCTTTCTACTTTGGAGTTTTTTTGTTTGTTTGTTTTCTTTGGTTTTTTAAAAATCTTTTTTTTTTTTTTTACATTTATTTATTTTTGAGAGACAGAACGTGAACAGGGGAAGAGCAGAGAGAGAAAGAGACACAGAATCTGAAGCAGGCTCCAGGCTCCGAGCTAGTGGTCAGCACAGAGACTGATGGGAGGGCTCAACTCAAAACCATGAGATCATGACCTGAGCAAAAATTGGACACTCAGCTGACTGAGCCACCCAGGCGCCCCTCTACTTTGTTAAAAAGAAAACCACAGACCCAAAATGGTATCATTTAGGTTAAAGTTCCCAAGTCAGTAAACCAAGACTTAATATCTAACTTAACTACAGTTTCAACCCCCTAGAAATAGAATCTTTAACAGGAGGGCATGAGAATTTCTTGGTCAGCACTAGGAAATTTACTGATAATTCCCTTCTTTTTTCCCTAGGAGGGTGACCTTGCCTAAAACAATGGTTTGATTGAAAAATGCTAATGATTTTCTATTTTTCATTCCCTCTCTACGTTTAAAAACCTTTCCATCTCTGTAGTCCTTTGAAGCTCCCCTCTCCTTATTAAATGGGATGCTGCCTGCCTGATTCACGAAGCATTTAATAAAGCCAGTTAGATATTTGTAATTTACTCACTTGAACTTTTGTTTTTTAAGACTTTACTTCCATTAATTGGCTACAACATGGAATTAAATATTTTTAGAAATGCAACTTATGTGCATTGAATCTAATCCCCTTCCTTTCACGGTGTCATGTTTTAATGCTCTTTTTTTCCTTCAAAAATTAAAGTAAAACAATCACCCAAGCTAACTGAGCAGAGTCTGGGATATTACCTAGTATTCAAGTACATTAGTAATTCTCAGTAAAATGTATATAAATTATTCACATCAAGTGGAATAAATAAAAGACTGTACTTCATCTCATGTTATTTTAGTCAAGTTTTGCTGAAAGAAAATCTCTGTGCCCAACTTATAAAAACTTGATAATTTTCGGAGCCTTTTAGGTTTTAGAATAAAGATGAGGATTTCGGACTTATCCAGCACACGCCTGCCCGTAGTAGACATCCTTAGCCATGTGTGTTCAGTTGCATTTCATCCACTTTATTGTCTTGGATTGTTTATAAATTCATAATGCAAGGATAAATGTAAATTAAAAATAAGAGGCTTGATTCTCTCTGTTGAAAATAAGACTTTCCTCCTGTCATGCCCAGATTTTAATATCGCCCCCAAAAACCAGAGACCGCCAGGGAGACCGAAGCACGCATGCAAAAGCAAAGGGCTTTATTACGGGTTTAGGCTCGCCGGGGCCTAAACTCGGGCTCACAGACTTTACCGGCGTGGTGGATCCATGCTGAGAGCGAGCCAGCGAGTGAGCGAGCCCCAAACAAAGGTGGGGTAGGACTTTTATGAGTTTGGGAAGGGGGGGTTATAGGAAATTGTGACATAGGTACAGTGATCCAATTATTATTACACAATATTATTGACAGCAGGTTTATCCAATTACAACATTTAGAGAGTTAACCAATCACAGAGTAGGCTCTAAGACCCAGGACCCTCACGAGGATGTAACTAGCCTTAGGCAATAACTGATCTAGGCCTGCCCTTAGGAATGTTAAGGGTATTACAAGGGTGGTCTCTCTTGCCTTGGGCAATGTGTGCCAGCCTCTGGAGAGACTGACCTTTAGACCTAGTTTGGAGGGGAAACTTAAAGCCTGTCATGGCGTCTGCTAGGTTCAGACTCCTGTTCTTACACTTCCTTTCTTTTTCCAAAAAAGTTGCAACTGGAAAGAAATACTTTCTCTTCTCTGAAATGTATATATGTCCTTTTGAGGACTGGATTGGCCGTTGGTCAGTGGTATGACAGAGAATGTGTTTCTCAAGGGCCTGAGGACCATCTCTTTGAACATTAAGGGAGCTAGGACCCTTGTTTCCCAGTTTCTGGGGTGAGGGAGGGGGGATGATGGTGGCCTAATTTGGTGGGTACCTTGCTTTAAGTTACAAAACTACTTTCTGTCATAAAGATAGAAGTTTGTTTTTCATCATGATAAAGCCAATTAGCTAACATAGATGGTCACCCAATTACCAGGTAAAGTTAGGATGAACTATGACAAATGATGCCATCACATCTTCTTACTTGAGGAGTAGTTATCATTCATCTTGTAGACAAGTATATGATGGATTGTATCCTCTTAGCTATAAAGGGATGTGATTCTTTCTGTTCTTGCAGTCACTTACAGTATTGACTGTGAGGCATATGACATACTGGTTTAATGCTTAGTTGGTTAAAAAAAAAAAGTGTTTCTAGGAGCCCCTTGGTGACTCAATCGGCTAAGCATCCAACTTTGGCTCAGGTCATTATCTCACAGTCCATGGGTTTGATCCCCACATTGGGCTCTATGCTCTCACCTCAGAGCCTGAATCCTGCTTTAAATTCTGTCTCCCTCTCTCTGCCCCTCCCCCACTCACTCACACTCCCTCTCTCTCTCAAAAATAAATAAGCATTAAAAAAATTTTTTTTAGTGTTTCTCAACTACTTTGTAGAGAGGATTTCTGGGTTGAAAGAAGATTTTATTTTTTATTTTATTTCCCCAACAATTACCATGATATGGTAGCCACATTTTAATGATAATGGTCAGCTAATTTTAACTCCTTCCTACCAAAGCATTTGCTTGCTAATGATAAGTATCAGTTAATGTTAAATTAATTCCTTGCATAAAGCATGGGCAGTCGGTAAGTGTCTCTTGTAAAAGTAGTACGTGGACCTCTTAAATACTGATGCATAAGTCAGACTGCTGGCACAGAGTGGGTAAGGGATGATATTTGAGTAAAACCAAATAAAAGTTAGGGAAATTTTCTAAAGTCTGTAACAGAAGGTAAAGAGAGAAGAGAAAAGGATCAGGGTTGAGCTAGTCTGAGACATTATTTTATTTAATGAGCGTGATGGTTAATTTTAGGTGTCATTGGTGACTGAGCTATGAGATGCCCGGAGAGCTGGTAATACGCCACTTCCTGGTGTGTCCTTGACTGGGCTTTCAGAAGAGATCAGCATTTGAATAGGTGGGTGGAGTAAAGAGGACCTACCCTCATCCATGCTGGTGGGTGTCATCCAATTGTTTGAGGGTCTGAATGGAACGAAAAGGAGGCAGAGGAAGGTCACATTTGTTCCTTTTGCCTGAGGTCAGACATCCAGCTTCTCTGGCCCTTGAACATCAGCACTTCTGATTCTCCAGTTTTCAGATTCAGTCCTGGACTTACAGCATTGCCCCTCTCTGATTTTGGGGCTTTTGGACTCAGACTTACACCATTGGCTCCCTTGGTTCTCAGGCTTTCAGACTCCAACTGAATTACACAAGTCTTTTTCCTGCTTTTCCAGCCTTTAAACAGTAAATCATGGGACTTCTTGGCCTCCATAATTGGACAAGCCCATTCCTATAAATAAATCTCCTTCTCTCTCCCTGTCTCTTCGCTATTGGTTCTGTTTATAGTTCTGGACAACTCTGACCAATATAATGAGATGCATTACAGTGGTTCTGGAGAGATATCAGTTTTCTCTCAATTAAGGATCACAAACACATGCACTCTCATATAACCTTAGTTTTATCCCAGGCCTTAGAATAAAGTTTTGTTGGAGCGCCTGGGTGGCTCAGTCGGTTAAGCCTCTGACTTCGGCTCAGGTCAGATCTCATGGTCGTGGGTTTGAGCCCCGCATCGGGCTCTGCTGACAGCTAGCTCAGAGCCTGGAGCCTGCTTTTGGTTCTGAGTCTCCTTTTCTCTCTGTTCCTCCCCCTCTCATGCTCTGTCTCTCTCTGTATCAAAAATAAATAAAACATTAAAAAAAAAAAAAGAGAGAGAGAGCCCTCCTCCCCAAGCTGTGTCCAATTCTTAAAAAAAAAAAAAATAAGAATAAAGTTTTGTTAATATGCTCAAATACATGTTATAATATGCATGTATTTGAACATGTTGTAAGTGTTGTAGACCTACAGGTATTTTCAGAATTTAGGTGTTGAATCTGTTATAATATCTTTGGCTGCACAGAGAACACCTGACTCCATGGCCTTACAAAGACATGCTCGCTCCTCTGTTTGCACATTTAGAGGAAGGACAGGCCTTCGTCACTGACTAAATCCAGTGCCTTCGACTGTTTTTCATTCTATTGGTTGAGACTTTGTATTATCATCCTCCTCAGACTTTACCCATGCTTTCCATCTGCCAACTATGTAAGTAAACGTTTGCCCAACTATTTCAAGCAAGACTACTGAGATTCTCCTTATCAGACCATTTAATTCACACATCTCCATCTGGATCAGAGCTTCTGGCCAAGGGAAGGCCATTAAACCACATAAGATCCATCCTTGTAGATAAGTGAGATTACCTTCCTCTGTGACATGTAGTGCTTGGGAAATTAGTGTGTACTTTTAGCAAAGAAGAAGGTAGTTGGAGTAAATGGATACTGGGAAGATACCCAACACATCATGTATAGTATAGGCCAACACATTTCTGTTACCTCAAATTGTACAATGTACCATCTACCAAGGAACACATGAGTTTGTTTTACAAGGTTCTAGAGAAGACTCAGGGTATACCTGCCTTATGTATTTTCTCATGCAGTATTATCATACTAGCAATAAGTCATTATCATGTGACATGCAGGGGGGGGCGGGTAAGATGAACGGTGCTGACTACATTTGGTTTTGTGGACAACGCCATAGTCTCTTGCAGTAGTTACTTTAGAAAACGAGCTATACGAAGTGGCTGGGGCCATTTAAGAATTGGCATAACTTCCTTATGCCCGTTTAAGCCTGCCATGCTTTCTCTTCCTGTGCTAGGACAACCTTAGAAGCCTCATACTGAAATATTCACATCACTAGGTGATAGAGACTCCATTAACCCAAATTGGGTGACAATATAGAGCAAAAGGCTCTGCTCTCTCTGATGAGACAGCATAGGCCAGAAATAAACTTTGCTTCTATTAATCCATGTGATTTCCAGGTCATATTACTACCACATAACCTAGTCTATCTTGATTAGATACTATGTCATTATTATATCATATATGGGATTATCTGAGCATTATTGTAACTTTCAAGTGTTTTAATCTCATGTTTATAAGGTAATACTTATATTGGCAGGTGTTGACTGTGGGCTTATTGAAATATTTTCTCCTTATGTTCCATCTTTGTCTCTTTTAGGGCTATAAGTTGGTATATAAAACATGCTTTCCTTACCCAGCCTTCCCATTGCACCTAGAGTTTAACAACAAAAGTATGTTACTTTTAGGAGTAAAATTTTTAAGCTTTTAAGTAGTTTCATGGTTAAGGATTCAGGTAACTACTACACAAGAGTCCATTTAGGAGCACAGATGAGCTATACTGAAAATACTGTTTTGTTGCCACTAAGCTGAGACTATATAATAATGGTTTACATTACAGTGCTTTCATGTTTTCAGACTTTTTTTTTAAGTGTGGTTTGTCTCTTTTTCTCTTCACTGTGATTTAAAGAGGTATTACAAGAAGAGTATAATTACAGGTTATAAATTAGTAAACTGAAGGTCAGACACAACCGAGGTCTAATCCATGGCCAAAATAAGATTTATAGACTCTCAAATCAGTGGTATTTATATCATGCCACATGTCAAAACTGCTTCTCTAAATAAATGTAATAGTCATATTTTCTATGATTTTCTAAAATGATGAGGCAGTAATGAGTCCTAATGTAGCAAAATAAACTAATTTACTGCATTTTACCTTAAGGTAATTGGTTAGAACTGGAAGTTTACTTTATGCTTGCCAAGACAAGAATGACTGAAAATTATTTTATTTGTGCTATTTAGTGAGTAAGCTCCAAAGGTAAAGCTATGTACCTCTGAAAATTAGCATTGGCACATTTTATTATACAAGAGTTAATTATAAAAAGCATTTATTTTCCAACTGGAAACCTAACTTTACAATGAACATACTTTAGAACCTGGCAAGGCAGTTAGCCTAGTGTATTAGATGCTGTGCCAGGGTTGGGGGGGGCGGGGCGGGCCAAGTCTACCCTCAGCCTCCATGAGTTAGTAGAAGGACTCAGAAAGGCTGTTATATGCGTGGATGGAGTTTATTACAGGGAGAGGGTACAGATTAAAATCAGCAAAGGAAAAAGATGCATCGGGAGAGGCCCAGGAGTCAACAGGGGCAAGTTTTCAGGAGTTCCCCCCAAGTGGGGTCCCACAGGGACACACTTATTCTCCCAGCAATGATGCATGATGACACATACAAAGTGTTGCCAACTATGGAGGCGCACTTGATTCCTGATGTCCAGGGTCCTTATTGGGGTTAGTCATGTAGGGGTGCAGCCCAGTGACTGACCACCACTCAGACTCCTGTCCTTCCCCTGCTCCCATCCCCTGCCGGAAAAAACAGACATGCACTATGGAAACAGGATTGCCTCAGGCCTCAGGCACACCAACACTCTTAGGTAAGCTATTCCAAGGGCCCTGGCCACCTCCCAGCAACGGTCCAGGGCAGTCCTAAAGACTGGATTTTCTTTGGAACAGGCAGGATTTGAGCAACTCAGGCCTACACAAAATAGTAAATGCTTTTGTCCCTAGATATAGAATGGGACCTGAAATCAGAACAAAGCAACTCTACCGAATGACCAATAACAAATCCTTTGTGATCCTTAAACCTCAATTTTGTGATCTTTAAAGTGGAGTAAATAACATAAAAAATCATAATGATCTCATTGGAATGTAATAAAAAACAAGTAAAGGAATAGACATAAGTAAGTTTTGTAACTTCTACTTTAGTCAGGTGATCTGGAAAGTAGGGGCTAGAAATCTTGTTGTAACATGTGATGACATCACTATTTTGGGCATTTATTTATTCATTCAGCAAACATGAATTGAATGCCTAGAATTTGCTGAGAGTAGGAGAGAACAAAATATTAAACCATACTGACATGTTTGTTCTCTCACAAAATATGTCATATACTAATGAAGAGTAGAGAAGGAAGTGAAAAGAGCTGGGAACATTGTGATAAAGGTGGCGATGGGTCTGGTAGGAGCCGTGCTGTAGCTTAGATGAACAATGTGACAGGTTACTGGTATCCACCAATCACTGCAGTAATTTGATTCATTCTAGTCAAGGGACAATGAGCAGAAAGTGCCTGGATCCCTTTGGACTAGAGGCTTTAATGGCAGGCATGTGTTCTCCAGGCCCTCACAACACTGCATGGAGAATAGCCCTTCTGATTTCGACTTCTGCATGTGTGAGGAATAAATGTCTGTATTTTTAGGATTATGAAATTTAATGATCAGACTTTTATTGCAGCCTAATCTACCTTACTTGACTCATAGGGTGCCGAACCCAGACCTAGGAGTAAAGAAGACCCAGAGGTGAAAGAATATCAGGGAATTAAAATCATTCAGTGTGACTGGATTAAAGAGTGCTTTAAGGGGCGCCTGGGTGGCTCAGTGGGTTAAGCGTCCGGCTGTGGCTCAGGTCATGATCTCATAGTTTGTGGGTTTGAGCCCCACATCGAGCTCTGTGCTGACAGCTTGGAGCCTGGAGCCTGCTTCGGATTCTGTATCTCTCTCTCTGACCCTTCCCTGATCGCACTGTCTCTGTCTGTCTCTCAAAAATAAATAAATTTAAAAAAACATTAGAAAAAAAAAAAGAGTGCTTTAAGAGCATTGAGAATTAGGATGAGAGATAGTTACAGTCCAAGTTTTGAAAAGCCTTGTAAACCGTGCTAAGTAGTTGGACAGATGGCAAAGAGCCCTGGAACATTTTAAGCTAGGGGCCCTGGATGGCTTAGTCATTTTGGTGGCCCTGATTTCTTGATGTAGGCTCAGGTCATGGTCTCACAGGCATGGGATTGAACCCCATGTTGGGCTTCATGCTGAGTGTGGAGCCTGCTTTGGATTCATTTTGTCTCTTTCTCCTCACTCTCTGCCCCTCTCCCCCTCAAAATAAAGAAATAAACATTTAAAAAGATAAGTTTAAGCTAGAATGACACTCAGGTCACATTTATGTTTTAGAATGATTACTCTGGTAGCAGGATAGAGAGTAGATTGAAGCAGGCCAAAATCTGTGGTGAGAAGGCTCATTATAAAGGCTAGCACAGTAAGCCCCAGAAAAGCTATCCTGAACTGATGAGGAGACCGGGGTGAACGGTGGGGGTGGGTGGAGAATAGAAATAAATCTTTCACAGCCTTGGGGAAGGATTCTAGCAATGTGTTCAAATAGTTCAATGTTTTTGTACTATTTGTAAACATAAGATATTTTAGCCCTCATCAGCTGACTCTCTCTACTCCAACTTCCTCTCTGTTAATCTTCTCCCTCTTGTTGAATGACTTTGGAGATGCTATGACCATATTTGGATTCAGTTAGGAAAAGTTGAGTTGGGAATACATCTAGTTTGGGTTTCATGTGATATAATTATGTAGCCTGCAGCCACTTCCATATGTAGTTATTTGTTCCATACATATTTCATATATAGTTTAGCTAGTCCCATGTAGCAATGGCTTCCAGGAAAATTCATATTGACATCAATTCATCCCATGAAATACGAAGGTGCAATGCCGGAAGTCTTAATGTGTTATGGATTTATCCTATGGAACCCAACACAAAAAGAGTATGAAAGTTTTGTGATTTATATGGCCAGAAGGAAGTCTGTAGAAAAATGTTTTATATATATAATTAAAGTCACAAAATCTTTGCCACACTCCTATCAAGAGTTTGGGTCTATTTTCCTTTCCCCTTGAATGTGGTCTGGCTTGTGATGGCTTTGCCAGATAAGTTCTATGGAGATGATACTATGCCAGTTGTGAGGCCCTTCTTTGAGAAGATTATTAGTGTCTGCCTTGCTTTTAGCGCACTGAGCCACGCAGTAAATTCACAGACACTGCATGAAGAGGCCTTGAGATGACATAGAGAAGGGACATCTCAGGTGAACCCCAGCATCATGGGCCCTCCAGACCAGTGTGGCTGCTACCGGAATATCACGAAATAACCCTGTCAATACTGTATGGAACAGAAGAATTGGCCAGCCAGGCCCTGCTCAAATTCTTTTTATTTATTTATTTATTTATTTATTTTTACATTTATTTATTATTGAGAGACAGAGAGACAGAGTACGAATAGGGTAAGGGCAGAGAGAGAAGGAGACACAAAATCCGAAGCAGGCTCCAGGCTCTGAGCTGTCAGCATAGAGCCCGACGTGGGGCTCAAACCCACGAACTGCGAGATCATGACCTGAGCCGAGGTTGGTTGCTCAAACCACTGAGCCACCCAGGTGCCCCTCAAATTTTTGACCTATAGAATCGTGAAATATAATAAAATGGTTATGGTCTTAAGCTATTAAATTTAGGGGTAATATGTTATGTAGAAATAGATAATGATTAGGAGTTTCCCCCAAATTTATATAGTATTACCAATAATGAATTGTGATTGTAAGTTGTAAAGCAGAAGATGTTAATCTAAATTATTGATAATAAAAAATAATTTCATTTAACCATGCTGGAGGAAAGACTTATCTTTCTATCCTTTTTGTGGAAAATACTACAAAATGTTGTCATATAAAAAAGAAATCAAAGAGTAAGACAAAAGAGTAGGGAATAACATGTTACAGAGTTAGATGAGGTGGTTAATAAAGACAGTATTAGTTTTTGGCATTTTGTGAGGTTTGTAGTATTTATCATTTATTTTAAAAAATTATAATTTGTTATGTTTTCTTTTTCCATTTTAGACAATTCTTTTTTCATTAAAAATTTTTTTTATGTTTTTTATTTATTTTTGAGAGACAGAGAGAGACGGCATGAGCAGGGGAGGGTCAGAGAGAGAGGGAGACACAGAATCTGAGGCAGGCTCCAGGCTCTGAGCTGTCAGCACAGAGCCCGACGCAGGGCTTGAACCCACAAACCATGAGATCATGACCTGAGCCGAAGCCGATGCTCAACTGACTGAGCCACCCAGGTGCCCCTCTTTTTTCATTTTAGACAATTTTTTTATACCTAAGTTTTTTTTAATTTTTATTTTTGTACTTTAATATTCTTTTTCTTAAAGAGTTCCTCCAAGGTTTCATAACCCTGTGGTCAAAGGGAAGATCTTACAAGCTTCCAAAGAGAGACAAAACATACAGATTTCCATAAGCAAAGTATCAGGGATCAGAAAGACTGGATTTTTCAAAAGCACTGCAAGATAACATTTATTAGAGAAAGACTTTCAAACTTTTAAAGAGAAACAAATTCCAACCTAGAATTCAATACACTAGGAGCCATTAGTAAAAGGAGAAAGAAGAATGAAAATATTTTCTGACTAGTGTATGATCTCAAAAAATTTACTGTGCTCCCTATTTCAGGGAAATTTTAAATGTGCCAGTATATTTAAACTTGTGTAAATAGGATATGACTTAACTCTGGCACACTTCTATTTCCAAAAACTAGGTCTCTTTGCTCTAAATAGTACCTGGTAGACTGTGCCAAAAATATCATGAAGACACAATTGGCACTTTATGGCAGTAACAGCTCAGAGACAGAACCCTCTGATGTGAAATGACAAAGGTCACCTTATTGGCTACATTTCCTAAAAAAAAAAACAAACAGTTACGGTTCAAAAGAAAAATTTGAGGGGCACTTGGATGGCTCAGTTAGTTAAGTAACCGACTTCGACTCAGGTCATGATCTCACAGTCTGTGGGTTCAAGCCCCGCATTGGACTCTGTGTGGACAGCTTGGAGCCTGGACCCTGCTTTGGATTCTGTGACTCCCCCTCTCTCTGACCCTCTCCCATTCCCACTCTGTCTCTTTCTCTCAAAATAAAATAAAGACATTAATTTTTTAAAAAAGAAAAATTTGAGCAAGAAACTAAGTTTGAAAATACACTGATGATTTCACTATGTTTTTCTAGAATAACAATAACATTGTTTATGTAATATAAAGTCTCAGATTACTTGTATTTCAGGCTTTAAGTTTTTTCCCCTCCTTCACTCTTTCCCGGAGTAAGGATCCTACCCCAAAAGTCGCCCTTTATCTTTTTCCAATCACTGTTTCCACACATAACTCCCCAACGCAGGATGATCCTGAGCTTTATGGTTCCTCACTCCTTTATTTATAGTTGGACTCCTTAGCTTTCATCTCTAAATATCACATTAAAATTCTTGTTCTTGAGTTTTATATAAATGGAAGCATGTACTATACATTCTTGTATTTCTGGTTTCTTTTAACTCGGGGTTTGTAACACGCTTCCATATTGTGGAGGTAGCTGCATTTTGTCCACTTTCAGTTTGGGATAGGTTTCCATTATGTGAGCATACAATGATTTCATTATCTCTTCCCAGTACTGATGGGTGTCTGAATTGTTTCCAGTGTAAATGATTTCCAGTGTGCCAGGACCTGCATTATACTACATCAATCTTATTTTAGAACTCATAAACTGTTTATGGGTAAGAGTCAGAAAGATACTTTAAACAAAATTTAAGAACATTTAGTCACACTTATAAATGTCAGGTTTCCTTCCATTTTCTCAAATATAACGAGAGCTTATTTAAATAAATTCCGTTGACCCTTATAACTGCACCTTTTCCAATTCATTTTTTGCCTTTTGTTCTCTGATACATGTGTATTAAGTAAGGCAGTATTACTAGTTTTCAGACAGAAAAATTATGTGTTTACTGAAGTAACCACTGAACTAAATAAATACAATACATACTGATCTACAATACTCAAAATGGAAACAGATTCAAGCCTTCGAATCAATAGGGTAGCTTTCTAGAAAGGTGTGATGAAACCTTAAAAATAACATCAATTTATGTCAAATTGTACTCTTATTGGTACATCATTAATATAGCACATGAAAAATGGAAAGGAGGTTGGGGAGAAAATAGAGGCAAAGGGTTAGCACATTATCCCATCCTTAAAGCTGATTGCCCCCCCTCATTAAAGGCAACTGATCTGTAGTCCAGTTGGATTTGTCTGGCCAACAAGCTAGATTTTGCCTGTTAGGCCCTGGAATTGTATGCAATGCTGTATAGCTGAATACATTACTACAAATAGTCACAGAAATTCAGAATTAATATTTTAGTGTCATAGCATGTGACGAGATAGTCACATATATGCACACGTTTTAGTCCCATTGACATTACATGGAAGGAAAAAAGAAGTCAGTAAAAGCAAGGAAAACTTCAAGCTTAATTTGTGGTTGGAAGAAAAAATTTTCTGAAAATGAATTCATTTGGCATTAATATTGAAACATTCTGCATAGCGAAAGGGAGACAATATTATTGCATGATGGAAGAATATGTCGCATTCAAGTGCTAAAATCTGGCAAAACATCAAAAAGAATTACAGGGAAAATAGTGGAAGAGATACATTTGGAAGGAGAGATGTAGCAATTGATCAGCTGCTTTGTCTTATTCTTGGCCAAGAAACTCCCTTCTTATGCATCACTGGATCCAAAAGATTGCAAATCATTTCAAAGGGAAGATTCTACGTTCTTTCCTTCATTTGTCCAGGAGATAAAAGAATATCAGAGGAATAATGGACCAAAAAATGTGTAATAAAAGTGTATTTGTTATTAGAAATTATTAAGCAGGATAAATTTTAATTAAAACCATTGATAGACATTTTAAGAATTGGCATTTAATTTATTTAATAGTATTTTATTGGCCAAGGAAATATATTGGGGTTTAGCAATAGCAAGGCATACTGTAGTTGAAGTGATTTAAAATTGCTATATCACTGATATTTTATGTGACTATAAACATAAACATGTTTATATGTTTCATATTCATATTTCTGAGAAATCGAAAACGTTTTTTGGTAGTTAACAATGTTGTACAAAAGCTTAGGAGTCGTTTTGCTTAAGATTTATTGAACATGATGAAATCCTTATATTGAATTATTTTTTAAAAAATGTTGAGGAGCACCTGGGTGGCTCAGTTGGCTAAGCATCCAACTTCGGCTCAGGTCATGATCTCAAGGTTTGTGAGTTCAAGTACTGCCCACCGTCCCGCCCCAAGCCACGCTCTGTGCTGTCAGTTGAGAGCCTGGAGCCTGATTGTTACTTGCGTTTACCCGCCCCCGCCCTTTGTGCCTCTCGCCCAATCACACTGTGTCTCTCATTCTCTCTCAAAAATAAACATAAAAAAAATTATTAAAATGTTGACCCTAAACTTGAATGGCAAAAAATAAAACAATTAAGGGGCACCTGGGTGGCTCTTGATTTCGGCTCAGGTCATGATTTTAGGATCATGGGATAGAGCCCCACATCAGCCTTTGTACTGAGCATGGAGCTTGCTTAAGCTTTTCTCTTGATCTCTTCTTCTGCCCTTCTCCCCTGCTTGTGTACTCTCTCTCCCTCTCTCCCTCTCTCTCTCAAAAAAAAAAAAATTAAAATAAAAAAAGTTAAGATAATATCAAGCTAAATCTAAACTATGAAGAATTTAAATTTATTTATTTTTAAAATAATTTTATTTAAAACTTTTATTTAAAATTTTTTAAACAAATTATTCTTTAAAAATTTTTAAAAATCTTTTTTAAAATGTTTATTTATTTTTGAGATTGAGAAAGTACGAACAGAGGAGGGGCAGAGAGAGTGAGAGACACAGGATCAGAAGCAGGCTCCAGGCTCTGAGCTGTCAGCACAGAGCCCGACGCGGGGCTCGAACTCACAAACCAACTGAGCCACTCAGGAGCACCCCCAATACAATTTTTTTTTTAAACAGACTCCTTATTAAGTTAACTCTACACCCAACAAGGGGCTCAAGAGTCACATCCTCTACCGCTGAGCCAGCCAGGAACCTCCACGAGGAGTTTTTAAATGTTTGTTAAAGCCTTAAATGGATTACCCCAATGAAGTTAGAGAATTTCCTTCCCTGATAAAATTATGAGGACTGACAAATTCAAAGATTGTTTGAAATATGACGAGGGAAGTACTTTTAGGAGAAAATACACTTAGAATTATCTTTCAAGAAAATGGACCTCTGAGATCTACTGTGGAGAGCATGCTTGAAGCTAGTCCCAATATTAGACTCTGATATCCGTCACTGCATTTGTGCCGATGTTTCCAGCCAGGGACTGAGTGTGGCAGGGACACTGAGGCAGCTGCATTAAAGGTGAGTGTGCTAGATTCTTTGGACATCTGACTCAAAGACTCTTTGCTGGCCTTGCTAAATCTTAAAACTGCCCTGAAGTCTAACACCTTCCTCTCTCCCTCCTCCTTTCTTCTTCGGTTTTGGCTCCCTCACTCCCTCCTTCTCTCCCTTCTTTCCTTCCCTCTTTACGTTCACCGTGGTCAGACCTCTGTACGTTTTCTCAGTGCTCACAGCCTCCTGTAGCTCCTAGGAGACCTACACAGACGTGTCTTCCAATAAATCTCTGGCACATCTGATGCAGTCTTGGTGTCTGCTTCGCAGAGGATCTGTACTAATGCACAAGAATGCTGTTTCTTTAGGAAAGAAAGGAAGGAAGGAAGAAAGAAAGAAAGAGTTGTGTAGCAATCTTCTAAATTGTTAAAAATTCATTTCATATTCAAGGGCCAAGACATTCTATGTAAAGGTGATTAAATTTAGTTTATGTTTGTTATTTCCATTTAAAACTGTTATGAGAAAGACAGATATCATATGTTTTCACTCATATGTGGAACCTGAGAAACTTAACAGAAGACCATGGGGGAAGGAAAGGGGAAAAATAGTTATAAACAGAGAGGGAAGGAAGCAAACCAAATGAGACTCTTAAATACATAGAACAAACTGAGGGTCATTAGGAGGGGGGTCAGGGGAGAGGGGAAAATGTGTGATGGGCATTGAGGAGGGCACTTGTTGGGATGAGCGCCGACTAGGTGTTGCATGTAAGTGATGAATCATGTGAATCTACTCCCAAAACCAAGTGTATACACTGTATGTTAGCCAACTTGACAATAAATTATATTTGAAAAATAAAATAAAGTATGTAATAATAAAAACCCCAAACAAAACAAAAAAAATTAAAACCATCAATTAAATTTGCGTGAAAAAAAACTGTTAAAAACAGTTTGCTTAGAAGATACAATTTAAAAATTTTTTTATGTTTTTTATTTATTTTTGAGAGACAGAGAGAGGCAGCACGAGCAGGGGACGGTCAGAGAGAGAGGGAGACACAAAATCCGAAGCAGGCTCCAGGTTCTGAGCTAGCTGTCAGCACAGAGCCTGACACGGGGCTCGAACCCACAAACTGTGAGATCATGACCTGAGCCCAAAGCTTGACGCTTAACTGACTGAGCCACTCAGGTGCCCCAGAAGATGCACTTTAAAAATAATTTTTTAAAATGTTTATTTATCTTTGAGAGAGGGTGAGAGAGAGACAGAGTACAAATGGTGGAGGGACAAAGAGAGAGAGGGAGACACAGAATCTGAAGCAGGCTCCAGGTTCCAAGCTGTCGGGACAGAGCCCGATGTGGAGATAGAACTCACAAACTGCGAGATTTTGACCTGAGCGGATGTTGGACGCTTAACCAAGTGAGCCATGCAGGTGCCCCTAAAAATTTTTTTTTCTGATTGTCTTTCTCATTGTGTTTACATTTTTTCCAATAATCTTGATCTTTCTGCTGAAATTCCCCATATGTTCCTGCATATTTTCCACTGAATCCTTTAACACATTTATCACACTGAGTTTTCAGGACCTGTCTGATAATTCAAACATCAGGATCATCTCTGCATCTGTATCTATTGATCATTTCTTCTTTTGACTAAAAGCCAAAATATTTTGATCATCCACACCTTCTATAATTTTTGACTGTGTGTCAGAGACTATATATAAAATAACTATTGAGAATGAATTAAATATTTATCCTCAGAAAGTGATAGAAAGCCTTATTCTATCAGGCTGCTGTGCTGGGTGCCTAACTCAGTCTAAACTGTACTTGATCCAGGTCAGGACTTGTTACAGATTAAGTTAGATTCAATCAGCATTGGCTTCAGATATTTTGAGGGCATGATCAAGACTTTTTTTCTACAGGAAGGAGGTCTGTATAGAGAGCTCTTTGAACTTAATGCCCAGTCACTAGCTTTCTGATCCTTGGAAGGTCTCTGTATTTTATAACCTGGCTGTTACCATTTTGTCTGCTGGGGAGTGGTCTTTGTTCTCCAGTCATGTTCTTAGTTTTCAGTCATGTCTTTGTGAGATCTCTCCTCCTGCTGTTCTATCTCGGACGTGGAGGATTCTTACGGTACATCATAGGGGACTTTTTCTCTTCTATTCCCTCTGCCTTGAGCAGCCAATGCCTTGGATTAGGTACAGAGTCTGATTGCTCTATAGGGCTCTTTCCCATCTTTCCCATCCTGATCCTAGCCATTAACCACTTTTTGTATTTGGGGAAGATCTGTGAACCTTGAGATAGTTGGGGAAGGAGCATCTCTTCTGACCACAGACTTTGAAACTTGTAACCCTTGTATTACGTGAAGGTTCATGGGTTGAATCTGGAGAGTAATCATAGACTCACTTTGTGACTGGGGTCCCCTGGATTATACACTGTCACACTAGTTCACACATGGACATTAAAATATGGTTAATAGATCACTTTGTTTCTCTTGGTCCCCTCTATGCACTCTTCATTTTACAGCCAATCCACACAGGATAGTAATAGCAACTGTGAACTTTTTCTTCCTAAGAATGTCTTAATACTTCCTGGATTTTAGTTCTTAGATGTCTTTAGGTCTTCAATTCTCTGACAGTTTTTTTGTTTGTTTGTTTGTTTTAAACTATGGATTTGTAACATATCTGGCTCATTCTTGTTAGGATGGAAATTAATGGTCTTCTATAAATCCCAAGGAGAAATTCATTATGATCCCTTCCTCCAGCCCCTAGTTTGCAGTAGTTCCTTTGTTTTCTCCATTAAAGCCCATAAATCCGGGGCACCTGGGTGGCTCAGTTGGTTGAGCATCCGACTTCGGCTCAGGTCATGATCTCGCGGTTGGTGGGTTCAAGCCTCGCGTTAAGCTCTGTGCTGACAGCTAGCTCAGAGCCTGGAGCCTGCTTCGGATTCTGTGTCTCCCTCTCTCTCTGACCCTCTCATGCTCGTGCTGTCTCTCTCTGTCTCTCAAAAATAAATAAAATCATTAAAAAAAAAAGCCCATAAATCCTATGAGGCAACGGTTCTAGTGATCTAGCGCGTGCCTGGTTTCTGTAACTGACCCCTAAATTGCCCTTCAGACTTCAGGGAAATCATGACTACCTGTTCTTGCTAGATCTGAGCCCCTCCACTATTTTTTCTTGGCTTTCTTTAACTGTGCCCACACTTTAAAAAATAGTCTCTTTATTAAACTCCTCTCAATTATTCTATTTGAATGAACCATATCCTTCCTGCTGGACCCGTAAGCAATAGGTGGCATTTCTTTGAGATGAAGAAAGAGATTCAGCCCACAGGGAGATTTTAGAAGATATTATGAAGAAGACAAGGAAAGAGTTGCCATGATTGGGGGAGCCATGAGGTGGCAGCAATGCTGGTGGCCTCCAGGAATGAGAAGAGGAGGAAGATCTCCCTGCTAGGACTTAGCCGGTGGCTTTTAAAATGGAAAGCTGAGCAACACTGTATTGTTTGGATTGGATGGTCATTTTCCAGAGTGATTTATGGAATACTTCTGGGTGTACAGAAAAGATTAATGTAGAATACAAAAGCTAAAGAATTAATGGAGCCTTCTTGGTGTGGTGGGATTTGGGGGAGGTAAGGAGAGGTTAGAAGATGGAGAACACTATTTCAACAAGCTGCACTGTTCTGTTTAACATATATTTAGGGACATATGGGTGGCTCAGTAGTTTAAGCATGGGACTCTTGATTTTGGCTCAGGTCATGATCCCATCATTCTGTTGATGAGTGCTGACAGCATGGAGGCTGCTTTGAATTCTCTCCCTCTCCCTCTGCTCCCCTGCAATAAATAAATAAATAAGCATTAAAAATCCATATATTTAGCATTTGCTATCACATAATTTACTTTAGGTTTCATATAAATAAATAAAACATTTTTTATAAGAACTTTTTTGGTAAAAGGTACTATGAAACAATAAAAAAAAAAAGAAACAAACCTTTATTAGCTTAGCTTAGGTACCTGGAACACAATAGATATTATAAAACTATTAGACCTGGGGCACCTGGGTGGCTCAGTCGGTTAAGCATTTGACTTCAGATCAGGTCATGATCTCACAGTTGGTGGGTTCTGAGTCCCACATCAGGCTCTGTGCTGACAGCTCAGCTTCAGATTTTGTGTCTCCTTCTTTCTGTCCCTCTCCTGCTTACACTCTTTCTCTCTCAAAAATAAATAAACATTAAAAAATTTTTTTAAAAGCACTATTAGCCCTGCTAATACTAGCTGGCACTTATTGAGCACTTACTTTGTACGAGGCACTGTGCAAAAAGTGCTTAATATCTCACTTTATACGTGAGAAATCTGAGGATACAAGATGAATTTCCATAGTAGATCCTCAATTAAGTGATAATGGACTGACTTGAGGTTAAGACTGTATCATTTAAACATTTTTCACAATTCTTATTTGTGAAAAAACAAAAGGTTATTAGTATTTAGGATTGAAAGACAAAAAGAATCTCTCCTAATATTCTCTTGCATGCACATATTCATAGTTTATTAGTATTTTGCAAATTTCTGTTGGATAAATTTGACGTGACAGGAGTCATATCACACGTAACACATAAATGTCTTATGGGCCATGTATTTTACCTTTTTTTCTGAGAGAAGCCGGGATTTCATGCTCTCCTTTTATTCCTACATTTATTTCCTTCCTTTTATCTCCCCCCTCCACTTCATTCTCTCTTTTAAATCATCCATATTCATTAATTTATTTCTCCATTTATTCCTGCCTGCCTGCCTTCCTCCAAACCAGGCCAGGTGCTTACATTTAAAATCTCATTCAAAATGGTGCCACGTCATCCACCAGGGCCAAGAACCGAGAGGTGCTGTCATAGTTCTCCCTGCCAGCGTGGATCTCCGTCGAGCCCCGCCCTTTTCTCCTCACCTGCTCCCCAGGAAACGCCAGCGAGGCCGCTGTCACCCTGTCTGGCCTCGAGCTAGGTCCCCTATGGCCTCCGCCCCCTCCCCCGCGGTTCCGGGCAGCCTAGCCTCCCCCCGGAGGCCGGCAGGCGGAGCGCAGTTATTTGCATATTTCTACCTTTGTTCCCTGTCGGCGGCCAATCAGCGCGCGGGGCGAGGCGGGGGGGCTGGGCGGGGCTCGGGCTCCGGCTCCGGCTCCAGCTGCGGCGGCCGCAGGTTCCAGAGCGGGTTCGAGCCGCGGCGGGCGCGCAGCGCACTGCAGCCGCAGCCCAGGGCCCCCCACCCCGGCCTCGGCCAGGCCTCAAAGACAAGGACAAAGAGGCTGTCCCGGAGGTTCCGCCCGAGCCAGGTTTACCTGCGGTTTCGGCAACCACAGGCTCCAAGATGGTTTGCGGGGGCTTCGCGTGTTCCAAGAACTGCCTGTGCGCCCTCAACCTGCTGTACACAGTGAGTATCCTGAACCCCTTCCTTCCCCACTGCGGGCTTTGCACCTGCTCGGTTGCCCCCTGGTTCCCCTGCCTGACCAGCGACTCTGACTTCATTCCGCTCCCCTTCCCGTCTTCCCACGCTCTGCGCGCCCCTGGCCTCCCCATCAGTCCCCGCCGGAGACCAGGAGCCGGCTCTTGTCGCAGTCTCTTCCTTTCCCTCATTGTGAAGCCGCCGTCTTTCTGGCTCACTGGCGGCGTCTCTGCCACATTGCTCTACCCCGCCCCCTCACCCACCGCCTTGTTTTTCAGTCGTTTGACCAGACCTTCCTACTTCTCATCTCTATCCCTTCTGATCCTGGTTCCTGGCTTGCAAACCCATCTGGGGAGGGGTTGGAGGCGGGAGAGCCGCCTCAGGTTTGAGGACAGTTTTGCAAAAATAGCGTGATCTGAAACTGACAAGGCGGCATATGGATGGTGTGCATCTTGGTTAGCTCTACGTGCTCTTGTGACTTGAATTGAGGTCACCGAGTAGGTTCACAGGATATCCGTAGCTTCCGAAGTTTGTTTCGTGCTTACATAAAGGGATGCTTTTTTTTTTTTTGTCAGTTTGTTCATAGTGGATGTTTTTTCCATGTGGTCTCCCGATTTATTAATATCCTAACTCCATTTTAAAGCGAAATTCTTTAGTAATAAGCAAACCTCCACCCAAGTCATTCCTTTCTCTGCTAATAAGCTTGGGCCTTTTACTTTTAATGGTGCAGTCTACCTCCGATTTTTGAGGCGCAATTCTGGGTGAACAGGAGAATGGGAGAGCAAGTGTACAGCCCCCGTTTTACATTCATGATTTCATTCCTCATTCCGACAGCCATCGAGGCAAGGAGCATTGTCTAAACCTTAAACATAGATAGTAACAGACCCAAAAGGGGTCAGGAATAGGACCTAGGCTGTGGGATCCAGATCTTTCCACAGGCTTCTCTCCCAGGTGGAAGAAACTTCCTCTTCTGTCATCATCCCTCCATCATAGTCCATCTCCCGCCTATAAATACACCTGGTGGTTTGCAGCACCCACCCTGAAAACAAACCCAGTTCCCCTGCATTAGCAGAGTGAGAGCTAGGCCATCTGTGCACGCTTAGGTTACATCCTTGGAATGCAGAGGCTGCGTGTGGTCACCAACAGGAGAGAGAGGCTGGATCGTTTTACCTTTAATGTTCCTTTGTATGTGAGCATGCTTGCAAAGCTTTGAAGGCAAGACGCTGGAATAAAGTGTGCTCTTCTGGTTAGTTAGTAGGAATCTAGTCAACATGGTCACAGATAGTGGACTCTTTTTCAGAAGAAAAATTGTAAAACACCTGGTGATTCAGCTCCTTGTAATAGGAGAACCATGTCAAGTTTCAGGTCAAAATTCACCTTTGTCTTGCTTGAAGCATGCTTATCTTATTGACTGTATATTAAGTAAGTCCTGACCAATTCTCCAGGTATTTTCTTTTATTAGCATGAATGGCCTGCTTAGAACTCCAAATTTACCATTTTGTGCCTTGACTTTTGCCCCCTCCCCATGATTTAGTCACCTGTTCACCGGACACTTAGCCTTATAATATTTGTTTACACACAGTAGAAAGTCGGCTTTGCATGCTTACCTGAATGGGGGGGGTTGGTATAAATTAATGTGCAATATATATGTATAGTATATATAACATATATATTAAAAGGCAAGTTATTTTTATGTCTAGTTGGTTTCAAGATGCGTCATTTCTATTTGTATTTAGTGTGTATCAGGAAACCAAGAAGAAAGGTGATTCTAAAGGAACATTTTAAGATTTTTATATCTATTCCAACTTATTGACCTTCAAGATGTATTCTATTGATTTTAATAGGTATATAGTAAACCTTAATTAATTAGAAATCACAAGGATATATAATGGTTAGTGCCCTATTAAATACTAGACTTTTTATCTAAAAAGGATATTTCTTAAGATGAATTAGTGTCCGCTCCTTATACATTGTGAACATGCTAAAGTAAGTTCATCAGTTTAAATTGGACGTGAATGAAAGATACAAGCTGGACCAGGTCTTAAATAGATGCTATTATTTAGATTCCGTACCTTCCTTGGTGTCTCCCTCAACATTTTAAGATCAGAAATAAGTTAGGGGCAGGATCAAGGGTGAAGACTTAGGAGACCTTTCCTTCTAAGGTGGAAATAGGAACTTTTCATAGGTTCCAATCCCACCAGGGTAATGACCTCTAAAACAGTTGCAGGATGTATGAGGTCATTTCTAAAAGTGTTAGTAAGGTCAGGATTGCATATGGGAGTGACAGGTGTAAAGGCCATGGCCAGCTTTTGTGGTGAAACATTTTCTTGAGGAACTTAGGACTCTACAAGTCTAACTGTCATGCTCAAGTAGCCTGCTGATGAGCCTAAGTTGAGAGCAGAATTCATGATCGGGCCAGAAAGCATGTCACTAAAATAGCTTGTAAGGAACTTCCCCTGAACCTGCCTTGGACTTTGGTCACTAGCCAACGGCACAACAGTTGATGCTTGTTGTTATTTATGGTTGGGTCATTTTAAATCAATAGAATCCCTAGCATTGAATAAGTTAGTGTAGTGAATATAAACTATTTATAGCTATGGTAGGAAGAGGAAAAGCTGAGTTCTCTTCCTTGCATTTTCCTGGTGTTATAAGAAAAAGAAAGGCTTGGGTCAGAACTTCGTACATTTAAAGAAGATTAATATTTCTTTACTCAGTAAATATTTATTTATTTACAACAGGCACTGTTCTCAGTCTGGGAAGACAGCAGTGAACCAAACTGGGCTTTAATATCAGTGTGCTTTATGAAGCCTCTGTTTTAAAAATTTACTTTTCTCCATACGACCTCAGGAGGTTTATTCAGTCAATAAGTTTGCTCTGCATCTATATCCTGCTAAGAGCAGTGAGAGGTAATAAACACATACAAAGGCAAATACCATTTCTGTGAAAACAGGATCTGGTTGGGATTCATGAAGTGGGAAAATTAAATGTGATGTAAGGGAGGGACTGACATTAGATGCCATAACACTTGGGACTAGGGGACATCTTTGTGGATTAGAGAAGCGGAGGCGGGAAGAAGGTGTAATGGAGTCAGGGGAAACATAGAAACAGTGTGAATCTTTTTCATACTGCTTAGGATATAAATGCAAATGAGAGCTACTTCGGGAAAATGGTCTATTTTATTTTTCATAGTTTATTAGAAAATAATTTTGATTGGAAATGTTGTGACATGATGAAAAACAGCTTTTTAAAATTATAAGGGGCATCTGGGTGGCTTGGTCAGTTGAGCATCCAACTTTGGCTCAAGTCATGATCTCGGGGTTCTTGAGTTTGTGCCCCACATTGGGCTGGACTTATTGCTGTCAGTCCAGAGCCGGCTTCTTATCCTCTTTCCCCTCTCTCTACCCCTCCCCCACTTGCTGTCTCAAAAGTAAATAATTAGGGGCATCTGGGTGGCTCAGTCTGTTAAGCGTCTGATTTTGGCTCAGGTCATGATCTCAGGGTTTGTGGGTTCAAGCCCCACATCAGGTTCTGTGCTGACAGCTCAGAGCCTGGAGCCAGTTTCAGATTCTGTGTCTCCTTATCTCTCTGCCCCTCCCCTGCTCAGCTCTGTCTCTCTCTGTGTCTTGCAAAAATAAAGAAAATGTTTAAAAAAATAACTTAAAATATATAAAATTATACTTCTGATTTATGGGGGATTTTAGGAATATGAAATAAATGTTATACTAAAATATGTTAATATTTAGAAAATTTATAATTTATCTCTTTGTGCTTCCTAAACAGAGAAGAAACTTGAAGGAGTTGTGCTGCTAGTTTTTAATATATATATTATATATAAAATACACATTCACACATATGAATAGTTTTAATTGAAAATGTAAAGAACATAAGTAACTAGTTTTAAAATGAGAAATGGTCATTTCAGAAGTTTGTTTCTTTTGTCATATTCATTCTTTAAATTCTTTCCAAGTTTGTTTTATTGATTTCTTTTACTTTTTGCAATTATTTTTTCCTATACCTTTGGTTGCTTTGGGAAAAATCTCCATACAACATAAAAAATTACACTGATTTACATCCATTCTAAGACCCTGAATTACAATGATTTACATCATACTCTCTTTGAAATTGGATTGTCTTAACATAGAAAAAAAATACCATGTTTATAGATAAATATATATATACACACACACACACACACACATATGTATATGGAAAAAAAGAGAATTGGATTCAGGAAGAAAACATAATCCTGAATATTAACTCTACAACTTTCTTGGAATTTATCCTTGGGCAAACATCTTACTTTATTTGTGCCTCAGTGTTTCCATTTATAAACTGGTGATGATATTTTTCATTTTTCCCAATGAGTTTTTAGGATAAAATGGAAAAATGTGGACAAATGCTTTGGATGTACTACAGAAGGCACAAAAATTAAGTTGTTACAGCTTCAAGTGGAAAAAGTTTATTTTAAATTTCTGACTTACAAACCTGCATGTAATGATGAAAATATTTTTAATTTATTGGGATTTCTAACACTTAAAGCTAGTTAGTGTTGACTCAAGTAGGCCCTGTGGAGGCAGGAGTTCATGGCCTGAAAATGTTAATCTTTCAGTGGTAGGGAAAAAACGATGAAAGTGCAGTAAGTATAAATATGGAATGATTAAAAAAATTAATGTATTTTTTTTAGTCATTCTGGTCATTAGGATGCTGGAAAACTATAATTTTGTTCAGTCTTAACTCTAAAATAAATGAAAAACACTAGTACTTCAGCAAAAAAAAATAAACATATTGCTGTTACTTCCGAATGAAGGCACTTGTCATTTTTCTAAATTTTGACCATCATTTTTCAACTGGTTCTTGTTTCATATTTTATTTTTTTTATTTAAAAATTTTTTTACACTTATTTATTTTTGAGAGACAGAGAGAGACTGAACACAAGTGGGGAGGGGCAGAGAGAGAAGGAGACATAGAATCCGAAGCAGGTTCCAGGCTCTGAGCTGTCAGCACAGAGCCCGAAGCGAGGCTTGAACTCACAAACCATAAGATTATGACCTGAGCCAAAGTCAGATGCTCAACCGACTGATGGAGCTACGCAGGCTCCCTGCTTGTTTCATATTTTAATGTGTGGTTAGGTTTATATGATTTATCTCTGTGCTTTTGTTCAAACTACTGAATGAATTTAAAATAGTTAAGTGGTTGCTGGATATTTTCTTGCCCTTTGACTTTAAAAATGATTCACTGTTTAGAAAACCTGAGATTTTCACATGATGCTGTTGTGCTGAAATTTATAGTCTGCCTTTATGCCAAATGTATTTGTAAAATTTCCCAACTTTTGATTTTAAAACGGTAACAGAGTGTGCTATTTTTGCCATTTCTCACTTCAAGTGAGGTTATTGACTTTCATAAAGTTTAACAATGTGAGTCCAGAGGCATTGCAAAGAAAGAAACAATTCATTTTGGGAAAAATTGCATTTCAGCCCATATTCAAAAAGTGAGGTTTAAATATCTCAGCGACTTGATTTACACACAGTTTTAAGTGGTTTAGAAATGGGCTATTGTCACTCCGAACACATGTGAATTACTGGGGAAGGCAGTTAGGTTTAGGTCCTCTTCCTTCACGTCACTCGAATCTATCCTCCTAATTATTTAACCGCTGTAAAATGAATGATCCAACCTCGTTGGTGACAATGGAGGAAAACTCTTAGAGAAATCAACCCAAATTTTTTAGCACGCCATTCAAGATCTTTCCCCATCCACCCGCCCCATCTGCATCCCTTTACATATTTCAGCCATACAGAATCCCCCACACAAAGTGCCCTTTTGTTCCCATTCCATCTTCTGCCCTCAACCAATAATACCTTGCTCTGTCTTTGTCAAGTTACTCAAATAAAGCCTCTTACTTCTTTACAAAGGCATTGTTTCCTTAAATTTTTCCCTAGGTATCTGAATACTTGAGTGCCACTCCAGACTAATTCAGTCAGATGCAGGAGAGAGGGAAGACATGTGATTATTTTCTTAAACCTTTTTAAAGCTTCTTACCTAATTCTAAATTACGCTGAGGGTGGAGAGCCAGTATTCTAAGATTTTGTTTTACTCTCTTTGCCCTTGACTATACTTAGTCTCCATCTTGTAGATTGCTTTTGCGTTTGTTTTTACCCCAGCTAAACCATTAGCCATTTGTTGTTGTTGTTATTGTCAGCGGAGATCAGAGCTTTCCCTTTGTGGGATCCTTCAGTGGGTAGCATTTTCTTTTTTTTAAAACACAGAGGCTACACTTTTCAAATACTTCTTGAATGGAATTTAGAGAATTGGCTGCTCCCTTTTCACCAGGAGGAAAACATACCTAATGAAAACTTCATAAAAATGATGCTTTGATCAAAATGAAATCTAGAAGACAGCCAAATATTTTAAAACATGAAAGTTAGCATTGGGTTAAAAAATAATTATAAGTAGGCATTATTTTTTGAATACTTTTGAAATACTCTTTTTTCTTCTATTGTTGGCCAACCTTTCATATACAACTCAGATTTTCCGGTCACATTTCCCAAGAACAAATCCAATTCCTATAAAATTATACTGTAAATCATAGTTGGCTACGGTTTTCACATTACTAGTCTAACATATCATTAGTCTAATACAAATACAAGATGAACCTAATTTTCTTTCTTTGATTCATTCCAATAATAAATACTAATTGAGCATCAAGAGCAGTGAACAAAACAAAGTGTGCTGCCTTCATGGTTCTTATATTTATGGGACAAAGGTAGA
This sequence comes from Helogale parvula, assembly GCA_004023845.1. Taxonomy (NCBI): domain Eukaryota; kingdom Metazoa; phylum Chordata; class Mammalia; order Carnivora; family Herpestidae; genus Helogale; species Helogale parvula. The sequence goes on along the minus strand of PJEM01001149.1, from coordinate 302,492 downwards.
TGATAAATAAGTAAATATATATCTTATGAGAAGGTAAGAAAGTGCTATGGCAAAGAGTGGAGGAGGAAGAATGAAGAGTGGTGAGGCAGTGGGGAGGTGGGGAAGATAAGCACCTATCTAATATATGGTCAGGATCAGTCTGCTTGGGGAGATGGCACTGGAGTAAGGATTTGAAAGTGATGAAAGAAATACCTGGGAAAAGTGTTTCAGGAGATGGAACTTTGCAGAAGACTCACTAAGAGGAGTGTTCCTGGTTTATGTAAGGGACAGAGCCGAGTCCATTCTGGGACAAAATGAGCCAGGGCTAGAGTGGTACCGGATGTGAGTCAGAGAAGGTCGGAGATGGCGATTGTGAAGGGCCTTGAGAACTTGAAAGGATGAGAGCTTTATGCAGAATGTAATGGGCAACCATCGGTAGCTTTGGGCCTGATTTTCATTTAAAAGATTGTCTGGCTACTGGTTTGAGAATAGGTGGAGAGGGCAACGTGGAAGCAGTGAGATCACGCATAAGGTTACTGCAGTAATTCAGGCAAGAGGTGTGGACGCTTGCACCAGTAAATATCAATGGAAGTAAGGGAAAGAGTCAGATTTTGGGTGTATTTTGAAGGCGGAGCCAACATAATTTTCTGATGGTTTGGAATGGGGTGTGAGAGAAAAAGAGGAGTCGTGGATTACTCATGATTTATGGCTTAAGCCACTGTCACGATAGATCTTCTATTAGTAGGAATGGGGAGACTGTTGGTGGAGAAAGCTTTGGGAGGAAAATAAGGAGTTCAGTATTAGATATGATGCCAATCAGATGCCCAAATGGAGATGTCAACAGTTAGACTAACAACAGTGCAGTTCAGGGGAGAAAAGTAGCTAGAAGTTTAATTCCTGGAAGCCATCAACATAGAGAATGGTATTTAGAGATTATGTTCGATGAAATCCTCAAGTTAGTGAGGTTAGGTGGAGAAGAGCTGTCATCTGTGGATTGATCCAAGGGCACTCTTAGTAAGTTTCAGGAGCCAGGAAAGAAGCCTGAGAAGGCAAGAGGAAAACCTGGTAGAGGTTGGTGTCCTAGAAGCCAAGTGCAAATCATTTTCAGGGGATGGAATTGAACATCTGTGTCAAATGCTGCTGGGATGAGGACTAAGACTTGATCCTTGAATTGATCAATGGAATCATTGGAAAGAGCAATTACCCTCCAGCTCTTCATATGATCAACTCTGTACAGCTCAACAATATGGAAAAGGTCCTAATCACTTTTCCTTTCCTGGGCGCCTAACACAGCCTTGGCCTCTAGTTGCCTATAGTTGCCATTTAACTGAGTGAGGGAGTCAGTGCCAGGCCCCTGCTGGAAGTTGGTTGGCAGCCATGAGCGCCACCTCAGACTGTTATCCTTGGAACATGATAAGTCAGGATCCCTTACTTTTGATACCTTTTATATGATTTCTTAGCAGATATTATGTAACAAGTATATGCTATTTTGTGCCTGGTAAGTATAACATCTGCTTGGCACCATGGAGAACATAAGGAAGAAAAATATGTGACAAAGGCACTTCAGGCTTCTTTGTGTCATTTGAAGAATGAAAACGAAACAAAGAACAGAGGTCTTGGCTTCACCACTAAACGTCTGGATATTTAGCAATATCCAGATTATTTATAGAATTTTTGAATTTCTATCCATATGTTTGGCATCATAGAAACACAAGCTTGGTCATCCATAGCTGAGTTGTTCTTCAGTTTTCTGCATTAGGCAGAAGTTCAGAGGGAGAACTGAGCATTCAAGTGTAATTTCTCATTTTGAATGTTGAAGCATGTATGAGGGACAGTCTGGGGCCTTTGCTGCCTTTATGTGTCTGGGTGCTGGCGGGGGAGGGGTACATTTTGGTGGTATATTCCCTCTGAATCTTATTACTGTTTTAAATTTCTTATCCTCTGCTACCACCACAACCTCTCCTGTTTTAGTGCTGACAAAACAGTTTTGAATAATTTAACTACAAAATCGAATCCAGTTCTTTTCAAATGTTCTGTATTCCTCTTTCATCCCCAAAGCACTTCACTTACATAGAATTTGGATACTAAAAAAAAAAGGCAATACTAAAAGAAGTAACTAGAAATAGTTTAGAAATAATTCACATTTGTCTTTGCATCTGGTTTTGAAATGTGGTGGATGTTTGATGTAAGAATGAAAATCTTTTTATAGGTTATATAGAGAAAGGATAATCTGGACCATCCTTAGGCTAAATTTCTTTTCCCCAAATACCATATTGGTAAGGGACTAAGCATTTGCCTGTCCTTAAAGCATCATGAACAATATCATGAGCTCTTTCTCATTCAGCAGTGTATTTTGGGTACTTCTTCTGTTCCAGACACTTAGCCAGGTGCTCGGAATATCAGAAAACCATGTGCCTTGCTTGTGTGGCACTTAAGGTATAGAAGGCTCATGAGAAGAATTTGAAGTATGGGTGGAGGTGGGGAACAGTGGCTAATGAATCACCTCCAGCGGTAATCCAGGCTCTGCACATCCTTGGATTTGTTAGCCTCAGATTTGGACTTTATTCTAAGATTAGGGACAAAAGATAACCGTCCTGGGAATGACCTGATCTTACCGGCTTTAAAAAAAGGACCAAAGACCACCGTATTAGGAACAGGTAACAGAAGCCCAGCTAGTGCTATTTAAAATGGCAAGCTTTATTGTTTTCATGTAGCAAGATGTCCAGAAGTAGGTAGTCTAGAGCAGCAGCACAGTTCAAGGATCTCATCAGGGCATCGGTCTTCATTGTTTTCCTGGCATCCGTGGCATGTAACTTTCTTACTTTTCACCAAGTTACATGAGCAACTCCAGGCATTATGATTTGTTCCATTCCAGAAGAAGAATGATATTGTAAAATGCTTTTCCTTGGAAAAAGTGTATCCTTTTTTTGAAACAATTTTATTGAGGTATTATTTACGTATCATGAGCTGCACATATTTACAAGTATACAGTTGGTACGTTTTGACATATACATAAACCTGTGAACCCATTGCCACATTCACGACCTTGAACACAACCATTATCCCTCACAGTTTGCTTATCCTCCTTGGTATTCTCTGTCTCCTGCTGCAAACCCCTGCTCCCCATGTACAAGCAAACACCGACCTGCTCAGTAGTAAAATTTAGGCTGGAGTGAACTTTGGTAAGTGTAGAGAGCGTGTTTGCAGAAAGAAGATGCTGTCGGACAGTTTTCTGGATCGTTGATTTGTTTTCTTGTTTTGTCCTTAGAGTAAAAAGTTTCCGGGAGGGAGATATTTTCAGCTAAAAGGAAGGGTTCATTTTTTTAAAAAACCTACACTCAGGTGAATGATTTAGTCTAGGTAAGGAAAGTCTTAGTTGTGAAGGTAGCCAGAGTCTCTGCAAATCTGAAGGTATGAAAAAATGTGTGATAAACACTTGCAAGAAGAAGCTTGTATTAACCAGAATTCTTTTTTTTTAAATTTTTAATGTTTTTAATTTATTTTTGAGAGACAGAGACAGTGTGATCGGGGAGGGTCAGAGAGAGAGAGGGAGATACAGAATCCGAAGCAGGCTCCACGCTCCGAGCTGTCAGCACAGAGTCCAATGCGGGGCTTGAACCCACAAACTGTGAGATCATGACCTGAGCCAAAGCCGGACGTTTAACCGACTGAGCCACCCAGGCGCCCCTAACCAGAATTCTTTATGGGTTATAGATGAGCTTTAAAGGCTATGGTGATGAGAGAGCACAAATTCTTGAAATAATCCATAGAACTGGGACATCCAGTGGTTGGATTGTCAAGTATGGCTCGCCCTGGGGCTTGGAAAAGGTCAGAGCTCTTACTCCTTTTATCTACTTCTCAGCTCAGCTTGACGCTGCTCACATTCTTTCTGAAGATAGATCTTACCATGTGCCAAGATGGCCACTGGCAGAACCAATTTTAATTGTCCTTGTAACTTTCTATGTCTGAGAAACTCATTTTTTTTCTTTCAACATCCCTTTTGGTTTATGGACCCATCCCATGGACCAGTCACCATGGTTGATAGGCCTATGTTGTGTCTCTCTGCTGCTGGTAGTGGTCAGATGGGGCCAGTGAAACATGTGATTAAGAGGTTCACAAGGGATGGGGCGCCTGGGTGGCTCAGTCAGTTAAGTGGCTGACTTCGGTTCAGGTCATGATCTCACCCGTTTGTGAGTTCGAATCCCACGTTGGGCTCTTTGCTGCCAGCTGGGAGCCTGGAGCCTGCTTCAGGTTTGTGTCTCCATCTCTCTGTGCCTTCCCTCACTCACACACTCTGTCTCTCTCAAAAATAAACATTAAAAATAATTTTTTTGAAAAAACTTACAGGGGATGAATATGCTGGCTTATCAAGGCAATATATGTCGCTTCCAGAGGTCATTCCTCTTCTGGCAGTAATTTGGCTCTTCTAGTGCTAATTCTAGAATATTCTAGCAACTCCCTCATTTGAAAAGCTTAGTGTGGTGTTTTAATAGTTCAACACAAACTTAAGCTAGATTATAAAGAACATTATACACAACATATTTTTTTCTTTGTTCTGTAACGGCACTGCATGTATCCAAAAGTGTACATGCTTATTAGTTTTAAACAATTTTATGTGCTACAGTGATGTTGAAGATAAAGACTTTTCACTCTTGCCCCTCTACTGTGGGCAATGCACTGTGTGCTTTGGTGTGAAGGTAGGCCTATGTGACAGCACTTCTAGGGTGGGCAAAAGGAAAATAAAAATGAACAAGCTCCCATTTGGTAGTTAACTGATAGAAAAACCCTATGAGTAGAAGACTGTTCTTTTATGCATGGCTATGCAGTCCGGTCTCATAAGGAGTAAGCTAAAGAGATGCTATATAAACCCATAACAATCTGGCTACAAAGCAAGAGGTACATCTTATGCATTATAATTTTGGCTTTAGTCTTCTATTTCAGTGTTAAAAATCATTTAATATAATGCTAGGCACTCTGATATGGTTCTATAGGGAGAAAAAACAATGCATCAAGCAGAAAGTTTGCTACAGTCCTGCCTCTGTCATTGGGTGTGTGATTTAGTCACTCTGAGTTATCACCCATAAGGAAGGGGATGTATCACCGGCCAAGTGGCTTGGTGCCGCTGCGTTCCGTGAATTTGTGCCGTCATGTGAGCCCTGGTTGAGAATTGCTTTGTCCCCTCCACTAGCCCCCTCCTGTTTCTTCCTTCCTTAAACTCCATTCCTGTGTGAACTCCTTTTAGGACTTGGTTGGGGAAGTAATACCCGTTGTAGATACTTTTTAATTCTGCTTTGGTGTGGTTTTTCCATCATAGCTCGTCTAATCTCTCGTCTAGAAGCTTTTTTTTTTGACGCACTTTGCTTTGCTTTAAAGAGAAAACAGGAAAGGTTGGTGCTTCCTGCTCATAAAAACATTGCTATCGCCGAGTTAACAGATCCATAGTCTGTTTTTATCAGTACCCTGTCTCCCATGCGAAGAAAACTGTTTGTCATAGTTCTAAATTTACTTTCTATTACAATTGGTCTCATAAGGAAACTGCTGTTATTATTGAACAAAGGATTCTTACAGTTTCTTAGTCTACCATGTTCTAGTGACAAACTTGGGCTTTTTAATTATACAGTTAGAATTAATTTTATTGGAATCAATAATTTTTAGATCACTAGTTTGGGAGACTTTATACGATCCCATTCTCTTCAAAATTACAAACCAACCATAACATATAATTACCACTCCCCAGAAATAAATTGTTGCATTACTATCTTTAAAGGGCTTCTTTTCAGTAAGTCAAAGAAACTCTAATAAGCAAATTTAATTAAAGGCATATCATAAACCTTTGGGTGCTATTTCTAATTTAAAAAAATAGTATGAGTACTTGAGGGCTTTGTGTTACCATGCGTTAGAAACACCAGCCATGCAGAACAACACATTTATGTTGTTTTCAATTATTGTATTAAAAAAAAACCCCAACATATTTTTGGGGTTTATTAGAAAATTGACTAGCCCAAATACGTTTATGTTTAGGCAGTTTTACTGTTACAGTCTTGACTGCAAAGTTTGTTTTGTGTTGGACAGTTAAATCTATGGTCTCGTCTACCTTACACATGAGAGTGTGTATTTGTGTGTGTGTGTCAACATGTCTGTGCTTGAGAACTGGGTACAGGAAGGAGAGAGAGGGTGGTGTCATTTTCACATACGAGATCATCCAAGTGTGATCGATCTAGAGCTTTGCTTTCTGTTATTAACAAGGGGAGATTCAACAAACTATTGGCTACTGCTTTCAAGTATGTATCACCTTTGTTTGAAAGCCATCCTTTTTCCTAAATGGAAGCAATTTGCAGGATAGAATGTGGACCATACTTGAAGGTGCACAAGTGAAAATTAATGTGAAATATTTGAGAGGGGAATGAGAATATCTTGATTTATGTGGCTGTTTTTGAGGAATAGTGAAAACAAAGGCTCCACGAGGAAAGTTAGAACAATGTACAGAGTCAGGCAAAGCAGGAGAATTGAGAATTGGTGCCCTGATAAGGAAGGGGCTGTTAGATTTTCAAGGCTTGTTTAAATTGGAAAATCTTTCGTATGCATAGAAAATATGATGGTAGACTCTTGTGAACCCAGTAGATTGATTTCACAGATGCCAGTGTTTTGCCACATTTCCCTCTTTTTTAGAAGTTAGGTGTTACAGGGGTACCTGGGTGGCTCCATCGGTTAAGCATCCAACTTAGACTCAGGTCATGATCTCACGGTTCATGGGTTCGAGCCCCACATCAAGTTCTGTGCTGACAGCTCAGAGCCTGGAATCTGCCTCGGATTGAGTGTCTCCCTCTCTCTCTGACCCTCCCCCACTGTACTCTGTCTCTCTTTCAAAAAATAAACATCAAAGAAATTTTTTTTTAAAAGTTTATTCTTAAAGCTAAAGGGCCACTCCATCTCCTTTCCCATTTTTTCCCCTCTTGAAAATAGTCACTGTCCTGAAATCACTGTTTGTCATTTCCATATATGTTTATATACTTAATGAGAATTTGAACTGTTAACCACAAAGAATATAAAGTGGCTTTTTATGTGTTTGAAAATTGGTGAAGTAAAACAAATAAACAAAAAAGGGGAGCCTGGGTGACTCAGTCAGTGAAGCGTCCAGCTTCGGCTCAGGTCACAATCTTACAGTTCGTGGGTTCGAGCCTTGCATCAGGCTCTGTGCTGACAGATAGCTCAGAGCCTGGGGCCTGCTTCGGATTCTGTATCTCCCTCTCTCTCTATGACCATTCCCTGCTCATGCTGTCTCTCTCTCTTTCTCTCTGTCTCTCAAAAAAAAAAAAAAAAAAAAAAACCCTTAAAAAAAAAGAAAATTGATGATGTGGTATGTCTTATCAGTATTATGTAATATGTTTCTTTTCTTTTATGTTTGAAATTTACTGATTTAATAGAAATTTAGATTAAAATCATTTGTATTCTCTTGTGTGATCACATCAGAGTTTATGAATGTCATACTCGTGGTCTCTGAGATTTTCAATTTCTCACTGTGACAAACAAGGGCTTCAGGATATCCTGATGTCCAGCTGGGACATGGGGATTTCTCTTGGGTGTTAATCTAGAAGCAGAATTGCTGGTTTGGAAAGGGAGACTTGTCTTTAATTTTCCTAGGTGTTGTCAGATTGTTTTGTAAAGTGGCTACAAAAATTTACACTTTGGCTTAAATGAGCTCCAGACTCTCATGTCATTGGTGTCATCAGGCTTAATTTCTGCATGTGAGATGGTATCCTGTTGTTCTAATTTCTGTGTTCCTGATATATAATGTGATTTAACATCTTCTGGGTGTTAGGTGTCATTTGGATTCTTCTTCAGTGGATTGCCTCTTAACCACTTTTGGCCACTTGACAGTGTGCTTTTTGTCCTTTTAAATTGATTTATAGGTATTCTTTAATATATATGTGCTGGAAATGTCCTCTAGTCCTGAGCTTATTTCACACATGTCTTGTGTTTTTTATAGTGTAGGATGTTAAAATTTTAACGTGGGATATAGTGTGATAGATAAGAACACAGAATCCATTGCCATAGAGCCTGGCTTCCTATCCCAGTTCTGTCCCCTCCTTGCTGTATAACCTTGGGCAAGTTACATAACATCTCTGTGCGTAACTTTCCCCATCTGGAAAATGGAGGCAACAGTACTACCTACCTCTTAGAGTACTAAGTGCTTTATGTAAAGCATTTAGAATACTTCCTTGCACATGATAAACATGACATTAGTATAATACTTGATTTTGGGGGGGGCGGGGCTCATGTTGAAGAAGTTTTTCTGTAACCACAAAGTCAAGACAATTTTCTCTATTTTTTTCCTAAAGGTGTAAGTTTTGATTTTTATATTTAGGGTTTAAGTCTAGGATATGAGGTAGGGACTACTACTTTTTTTTTTTTTTTTTTTTTTTTAGTGAGCAGGGAATTGTCATAGGGCTGTTAATTAAAGACTGCTCTTTCCCTACTTATTTGGAATTCCGTCTACCTCAAGCCCAGCATGTTGGCTTATTTAGATTTGTGTCAACTACTTGGTTTTAATTACTAAACCGTTACAATAATTTGTGATATTTGTCTGGATTTTTAGCTCATTTAGTTTTTTTTAAGTTTTATTTATATATTTAATTTATATGTCTCATTATTTTACTAGTGAAAAACAATAAGACATGTCCAAGAGACATAGAGTCAGGCACAGGTTTTGCACGCTACGGTGCAAGCAAAAATAAAGAGTCTGGGACAGTTCATTGTAAGCACTGACAGAGGTCGATTTGCCACTAAGAGCATTTCTTTTTTTGTTGTTTGTTTAATTTTTTTTTATAGTTTATTTTTGAGACAGAGAGAGACAGAGTGAGTGGGAGACGGGCAGAGAGAGAGGGAGACACAGAATCTGAAACAGGCTCCAGGCTCTAAACTGTCAGCACAGAACCTGATGCAGGGCTTGAACCCACAAACTGTGAGATCAAGACCTGAGCTGAAGTTGGATGCTCAACCGACTGAGCCACCCAGGCGTCCCCACTAAAAGCATTTCTTGTGCATAGAGCAGGTGGCGGTGCAGCTGGGCCGAGAAAGAGGACCACAGCTATAGACTTTCTACTTATTCTTAAAAATGTTCCTAGCCCTTTGGTGACCTTTATTCTTCTATGGAAATTAATGGATTGTTGCATGAAGTTCCATCCAAAAAAAAAAAAAACAACTTTATTGAGGCTTTGACTAGAAATGCATTGAATTTGTAGGCTAAATTGGAGGTGAATTGATGCTTTATCATGATCAGTGTTCCCACCCATGAACGTATTATATTTCTTTATTTTAGTTTTTTATGTTCTTTGATTAATTTTATAATGTTCACCATGAAGTTCTTTTAATACATTTGGCAGATTTATTTCTATGTACCTGACATTTTCAAGGCTATTACATATCACCTCCTAAAAAATATATTACAATTTGGGGGGATGCATCAGCCTGCTGTTGATGTTTGCATATGGATCCTATTTATAGCAACTTTTCTCATTTGCCAATTTTAATATTTGCAGTCTCTTGAATTTCCCATGTGGGTTCTCCCATTAGTATGAATAATGAGAGCTGTGTTCCCTCCTCATCTTTGTTCAGTGCTCAGGCTTGCTCAGTGGTCTAAGATCTCTGCTACAATGCTGACTGGAGAGGGTGAAAGCATCTTGGTTTTATTCCTGAATTTTGAAGGGAAGTTTCTCAGGTTTTATCATGGAGTATGATTTTTGCTTTAGGTTTTTGATAGCTATTCTTTGCCAGTTAAGGAAATTTGGGAGAATTTACTTTTGTTCTTTTTCTTAAGAAATAATTTTGCTGAATGCATGTCATCTTTTTTTCTTTTTTGATAAAGCTTTATTTATCCTTCTTATAATCTGCTTCTCTTCTTTCTACTTTCTTTGGCTTTGTTCTGTTTGGCTCTTTTTCCAATCTCTCTTTTTAAATATGATTTTGTTTTGTCCATTATTGTTTTTATTTCTTCTTTTATCTTTGTAGTCAATTTAAACATAATAATTTTAGTCTCATTTGGTTAGTTTCTATTACCTCAACTTGTGTCTGTTGTATCTCTTTAGTGGTAGATTTTTTTTTTTCTTATGTGTTTTGTGATTTTTAATTGACAACAAAGTTTTTACTTTTTTCCCTGGGGATGGTGCAAGGGCTAGGACTTGCAAATATTCCTCCTGAATCGTTTTGGATTTGCTTCTGTGGGTTTTCCTCCCCTAAATCCCATCACTGCCTGTGATCAGCTTTTATCTGGATTGCTTGGCTTGAAGTTTCCCACATCTCTGGGTAGTGACATTTAGACTCCAGAGATTTCGACTGCAGACTCTAGGCTTGGAGTTTCTCTTTTTTACAAAAAGCTTTTTAAAGGGACTCAGAAATGCTTGCTGTCTTCCTGGGTATGATCTTATAGTTTTTCTATAACTGCTTACACTGAAAATACAGCTTTCTGGATGACCTCATTATGTTAGTGTCTTTAGGTTCACTTCCCAGCCCTGTCTGGTTTGAAACCCACGTTCCTCCTCTTCAGGGACTGTTGACCTAGAAACTCTTTCCTACCCTTCCTATCCAGGAACTCCTGCCCCACCCCCTACCACTTGTATGCTAACAGTTCTGAGTTTGCATTTCCCCTTCCTTTCTGGCCTGTAGGACTTTCCCATAGTTTCTCAGTGCTCAGCTATATATTTAAATAAAATATTACAATCTTTTTCAGTAAAGTGTTTGTGGCAGTAAAGATTCTATGGTAGCTCAGTTGCCCATGATCCCAGGACCTTTTAAGGCTGAATATTACCCCTCTGCCCCCAAAGGTACACATCCTAATCTGGGGTTGTGGATTGCTTGCTATGTTACCTGACATAGCAAAAGGAACTTTGAAATGTGATTGAATTAAGCATCTTGAGATGGGGCAATTATTCTGGATTATCTGGGAAAGTCCTGTGTCATCACAAAGGTCCTTACAAGAGAGATGCAGGAGGGCTATCCTGAAAGGAAGAGATATGCTGAGCAAAACAGGTTGTAGTCTGAGACATTTGAATATGATGCACTGCTGACTTTGAAGGTGGTGGCAGTAGTTACAGGCCATAGAAGGCAGGTGTCTTCTAGAAGGTAGAAGAGGCAAAGAAATGAATTTACCCTGAGAGCTTCCAGAAGGAATGAAGCCCTATTGGCAATGTGATTTAGCTTAGTAAGACCCATATTGGACTTCTGAGCTCCAGAATTGAAGCAGATTAAATTTGTGTTGTTTTAAGCCACTAGACTGGTGGTAATTTGTTAAAGTGACATTAGGGAACTGACACACCTTCTTCAATGTTCTTCTTCTTCTTCTTTTTATATAGCTTATTGTCAAGTTGGTTTCCATATAACACCCAGTGCTCATCTCAACAAGTGCCCTCCTCCATGCCCATCACCCATTTTCTCCTCTCCCCCAGCTACCATCAACCCTTAGTTCTCAGCATTTAAGAGTCTTTTGAGGTTTGCCTCCTTCCCTCTCCTTAACTATTTTTTCCCCTTCCCTTTTCCTATGGTCCTCTGTTAAGTTTCTCCTATTCCACATATGAGTGAAAACATATGGTATCTGTCTTTCTCTGGTTGACTTATTTCACATAGCGTAATACTCTCCAGTTCCATCCATGTTGCTACAAATGGCCAGATTTCACTCTTTCTTATTGCCATGTAGTACTCCATTGTATATATAAACTACGTCTTCTTGATCCACTCATCAGTTGATGGACATTTAGGCTCTTTCCATGATTTGGCTATTGTTGAAAGTGCTGCTGTGAACATTGGGGCAATGTGCCCCTATGTGTCAGCTCTTCTGTATCCCTTGGGTAAACCCCTAGCATTGCTATTGCTGGGTCATAAGGGAGTTCTGTGGATAGTTTTTTGAGGAACCTCCACACTGTTTGCTAGAGCAGCTGCACCAAGTTTACATTCCCACCAACAGTGTAAGAGGGTTCCCGTCTCTCCACAGCCTCGCTGGCATCTATAGTCTCCTGAGTTGTTCATTTTAGCCACTCTGACTGGCATGAGGTGGCATCTTAGTGTGGTATTGATTTGTATTTCCCTGATGATGAGTGACACTGAGCCTTGTTTCATGTGCCTGTAGGCCATCTGGATGTCCTCTTTGGAGAAGTGTCTGTTCGTGTCTTCTGCCTATTTCTTCACTGGATTATTTATGTTTTGGGTGTGGAGTTTGGTGAGTTCTTTATAGATTCTGGATCCTAGCCCTTTACCTGATATGTCATTTGCAACTATCTTTTCCCATTCCATCGGTTGCCTATTAATTTTGTTGATTGTTTCCTTTGCTGTGCAGAAGCTTTTTATCTTGATGAGGTCCCATAAATAGTCTGAGAGTGGGCTGCTCACCTGGAATCTCCATCAGAGAGACAGAAGGAACCAAGGAAAGACCATGCTCCAAGGCCTAAGGCACAGCTGAGAACCTCATGCCTCTCTTCAGTGTTCTTAAAGGAGGAGTGCTTGGTATTGCTGCAGGGATAGATGGACAACTATGTTAGAGAGACACCAGAGTAAACTTCATGACATGAGGAATACTCTTGACGGAGAGTTATATAGAAGGGAGTAGCCTTTTCTTTTTCTCCTTCAAAAAATAAAAAACAAACAAACAAAAAACTAGAGCAGAGATACTTGCTAGAATGTTCTAGACGATGTTTTCAATAACAGTATAATGTCTAGTCCAAGACCTGGAATTTCTTATAGATGTGATAAAATTTCCTTCTCTTTTAGTTGTGGACATTATTTTTCAGAAGGGAAAAGCTCTTATGATTAAGGAGCCTGTGAATTGGTAGCTGAGAGAGCAGAAGACAGTTTGCTCATTCTGCTGAGATGGTGCCGCCGTACATGAAGGACATGGGTCTGCTAGGAGGGCGCTGACAGGAATACCCGGACACTTCACTCCAGCTGTGTGGTCGGATTCCGTTAGTAAAACACAAGGCAGCTTTCTGTAATTGTTAGTTAGCTGTTCCTGACTTGTCCAGTGCCAGGTGTGTGAATTGTTCTGTATTCATTTCCTAGGGCTTCTCTGATAAATTACCACAGACATGGTAGCTTAAAAAATTGGACATTTATTCCCACAGTTCAGGAGACCCAGCATCCAAAGTCAAGGCGTCATCAAGGTTGCACTCTCTCTGAGAGCCCTGGGGGAGCCTCTCTTCCTTGCATGTTTCCTCTTCAGGTGGCTGACGGTGTTCCTTGGCTTGGATCCACCCTGCTCTCTGCCTCTGTCATTAGGTGCCCAACTCCTCTCTCTGAGTCTCCCTCTGCCTCTCTCTTATAAGGATATTTCTGATGACATTTAGGGTCTACCTGATCATCCTTCCTTTTAAGATTTTTAATTTATTCACATCTTTGGCCATATAAAATAACATTCATTCTTTGGTTCTACAAAGTAACATTCACAGTAAGGTCATGTTTTTAGCTTACTGACATTTCCTTTCCTATTTCTTTGCACTGTTTGGTCTCTTCTGTTTATCTGGATTTTGGAATTATTGTTATGCCCTCTGACCCATCCTGTAAAAATCTCTGATAAAGCAATTACTTGTCCCATTGTAATTTTTTATTCTCTCCTAACTGACTTCTAGAGCAAGGGCCAGCAAACCACGGCTCCCAGGCCACATTCATTCCTCTTATTGTATAGACAACTGAGAATGGTTTTATATTTTTAAATGATTAAAATGATCAAAAGACTAATATTTTGGTGCATACAAAAGTTACATGAGTTTAAATTCCAGTACCTGTAAATGAAGTGTGATTGGAACACAGCCCTGCTCATGCCTACGCCGCTGCTTTTGTGTTAGAGCAGCAGAGGTGAGTAATTGTGGCGGAGAGTGTGCAATCCACGGGGCCAGATGGTCAGTCCCTGGCCCATTACAGAGGAAAGTTGCCCACCTTTGTCCTGGTAGGGCTTGTCTTTGGCTTTTAGTGTATGGTGACCACTGGTCATTTGTTGCTGAATATTTGACTTGTAAGAATTTCGTCAGTAGAGTAAGGATTTGGTATGATTCCCTAAGGGGTTTTTTAAAACTATGGGGTGTAACTATTCTATTATTTATGCTCCTGATCTTTTTGGCTCTAAGACTCAAAGAAATAGAGCGTGATAATCACGCTCCCAAATTTAATTGAATTAGGAAATAGGCGTCAAGCCTAGGAATTGAAGTTGGCAAGTGTGATGGTTATTTTATGTGTCACGTTGTCCAGGCTGCGGCGCCCAGATGTTTGACTGAATGCTCATGTAGCTCTTGATTTGAAGGCACTTTTTAGATTTAACATTTACACTCAATTGACTTGAAGTAAAGCAGATTACCCCCATAGTGGTTTGCCTCATCCAATCGGTTGAAAACCTGAAGAACAAAAATTGAAGTTTCTTTCTTTCTTTCTTTCTTTCTTTCTTTCTTTCTTTCTTTCTTTCTTTCTTCCTTCCTTCCTTCCTTCCTTCCTTCCTTTCTTCCTCCCTCCATCCCTTCCTTCCTTCCTTCCTTCCTTTAATATTTATTTATTTGGGAGAGACAGAGATAGCAGGAGTGGGGTAGGGGCAGAGAGAGAGGGAGAAAGAGAATCCCAAGCAAGCTTTGTACTGCCAGCATGAGTTCAATGCGGGGCTCGAACTTCCAAACCCGGTGAGATTATAACCTAAGCCGAAACCAAGAGTTGGACACTTAACTGACTGGGTGACTGGGGTTTCTTAAGGAAGGCAGATTTCTGCCTCAGGACTGTGTCATAGAAAGCCTGCTTGCATTATCAACCTGCTGTCCTTGTCCTACAAATTTTGGACACGCTGTCCTTGCAACTGCATGAGCCAATTTCTTAAAATACATCTCTTTCTAAATATATATCCTTTTGGCGCTCTTGCTCTGGAGAACCCTGACGGATAGAGCAAGCCCCTGTGATGTGCTGCGAATGTGGAGCACCTGAAGTGTTTGCTCCCATGATGCAGTGAGGATGCTGAGTGTAGCCGAGGCGGAGGCCTGGCCCTGCAGCAACTCACCTTCTTTCACACCTCGTGGAAGGAAGGATGTTATATTTGGATGCCAGAGTCAGAAATAAGCTACTGGTGATGGAGCAGCAGACTTCTTCCCAATCCAAGATAGCCTAAGGTCGTGAGAAGACGGTCAGTGAGATGATAACAACTAGACAGAAGCAAATGGACCTGCGGGTAGGAGCCCCTGAGAAAATGAGAGACGGACTGAGTACCTTCTGGCTGGCAAAGCTTTCCTCTTCTTCAGCCTCTGAAAACAAAAGCTTTCTGTGTACACTGACTTCGGCAGAGAGCGCCACGTCCACGTGTCTTGCTAACTTGGTTCTGTCACACTACACCCAGTTCCTTTCGTCTCTGGTTCTGCTTTATAATAAATGGACACAAATACAAATAGGTGTCCTATATGGCAATATTTGGCAGGTTTGCTTGTATCTCTGCACATGTAAGCAACTTTAGATACCAAGATATTTACAATTTGTGTTAATAAATTGTAATTACACATATGACAAGTTAAATATTTGAAGAAAAATGCCTTTGAGTGGCTGTTGATGTATATTTCCAAACAAATTTTATTGGGTCTTATTTCCAGTGGTGCTGGAAAGTAAATTTTATGATTTCCTGTATTTTGATTCCTTTCAACTATATTATACGGTCACCTTGCTCCAAGACATGGTTGGCTCTCAGTTGAATTGAAGATACTACTGTCCCCTTCCTGTCCCAGATACCGACCCTGTCCCTGCCACATTCCTGTTTCAGCTTTATCTTCTGTCAGTTCGTCAAAATCTTCATAAGGCATGCTCTTTCTTTGCTCTTCTAAGGAAGTAATTGTAACTTCGAGTTTTACAGGTAAGGACTGATTTGGGGGCATGTGTTCTACTTCTTCACTTGGTTTTACTTTATGAGTAAATAAATGACTGGAATGTAAAATCGTTCCTTCTTGCTCAGAATGCCATATTACTCAAAGTAGCACAAGTCTCCTACACTGTTTTTGTCCTCAGAGTTTTAATGACCTTTCGCTGTCTGAATTCTAATAGAATACATAATGGCATCTAAAGCAGTTATTTTCAACAATTCCTTGGGAAATTTTGGACTGTTGATCGGCCTGGGCTCAGAGAGAGGTTTTGGGGACGTAGACAGGTAAGAAGGTGGCGGCCCTAGTCTCAAGCTGCTCCCACTCTCCCGGGAGAGACAGGCTTGATGACAGACTGTGTGCGTGTTCAAAGGAACAGTAGAACCATATTCCAAGAACCGAGTTTATTGGGGATGGGGAAGGCCTCATGGAGAAGGTTACAGTGAGCCTGGGCTTTGAAGGACACGTAAGTGATTTCCATCTGAAGAAATCAACACGTTGGACTGAGATGTTTTGGCATCTAGAAGTTCTTCATATGCCGTGATTTCAAAAGCTTAGGTAGAAATCATGTAGAGCTTAGTAAACCAGATGACCTCTGAGTCTCCGTAAAAATTTCATAGATTATTACTAGTTTTTTTAAAAGATGACTGAAGATTGATTTGTCACAACAACACTACTAAGATCTTGTGTGTATTCTAGTATTGAGTATGAGCAGTCATTTGGAAGCTACTGAAAAATGTTCTTGATATTACTATATAAATTGATGTTTTTCCCCCTCTTTTTCTTCCCCTTTTCCCCTACCCCATCCCTGGCCCTTTTGGTTGTTTTTACAGTTGGTTAGTCTGTTGCTAATTGGAATCGCTGCATGGGGCATTGGTTTCGGGCTGATTTCCAGTCTCCGAGTGGTCGGCGTGGTCATTGCCGTGGGCATTTTCCTGTTCCTGATTGCGTTGGTCGGGCTGATTGGAGCCGTAAAACACCATCAGGTGTTGCTTTTTTTTGTATCCTTTTTAAAAAGCAGAATTTTTACCTCACCTGAATTTGTTTTGACTTTTATTGATTAATCTTTCGATAACTTACAACTGATTTGGAATTATCATTAGGAAATTAATTGCCAGACAGCAGCTCCTAGCATGCCCTGTGTGTATTTGTTCAATCAACGTTAGGAATGTTTCTTTCTGTGAAATTACTCTATGGTCTTATGTTCTCACTTCCTCCTCACATCGTGAAGAGTGTATTCTGCAAGGTCAGTATAGTCCTCTTTATGTGTTGCAAATTCAGTTTTACATTGAACTGATTCCGTGACCTATAGACCCTTTCTAGAAGGTTAATATTTGGTTGAGAATTTCACTGATTGTTTTTTAGATTTAATATTAAGAAGTCCCACATATGTTTATCCATACTTATTACTTGTTTTATATATGTAAACATGTTTATTATAATCTAAATGGAATTCTAGTAGATCAGTTTTTAGGTTAAATATTAGTATTTTTTATTATGAACTTATACCTACAGTGTATTAATGAAAATAATAATTGTATGACTTCTTTTTGAACTGTCTCCAGGTGCCATTTGTTTCTGATTGAATTCCTCCTAGTACATTCTGATGTATTTTAAGAGTATCTATTTTATATTATTTTAAGAGTATCAAGAAATCCCTTAACTTTAATTCTCAGTACATGATCATTCTCTTACTCGTATTTGTTGTTCAGTTTTCTGTATCATGTGCTTGCTTAGCCCTGAACCAGGAACAACAGGTAAGAAAAGGCTTTTTTCCTCTGACTTTGTTACACCACATAGTGAGTGTAAGAAAAAAGGGGGAGATTAGATTGGAACATAAAATAACTTCTTGTTCAGAATGGCATTTCACTCTTCAGAACTAGAATGTTCTGTTCCCGATTGCATTAGTGGGACTGATCGGCGCCCTGAGACACCATCAGGTGTTGGTATGTTTTGCATCCTTGAAGTAGAATTGTGCCTTCCCTGGGCAAAAAGCGCAACTGCTAAAAGATGTTCACCCAGTCTTTTCCTACCATTATGCAATGAAATATTTTTAATTCCATTCTAACAACTATGCTTTCCAAACTCTAATTTTAGAAGAATAAGGATCTCTGATTGGGGCAATGGAAAATTTGTCTTGTTCCTATCTGAGAATTTTTTGAACTAAGTGCTTAAAAAAAAAAAAAACCCATGTAAAAATTGAGACTTTTCATTCTTAGGATAGACACAGTGCTTTAATTTTTGTTGCAGATTTAGTTCTTGCCCTTTGAAAACTTCTAATGGTCTACAAAGAGTATTTATTTTAGGTACACGCAGTATTAAAAGTTACAGTCTCTAGCTTTAGACATTTTGTGCAGGGATAACACATTTTAATGTATATATTAATGCACTTTCTAGGGTCAGCTTCTTGAGGTTGGTTGGAATAATACAGCAAGTGCTCGAAATGACATCCAGAGAAATTTAAACTGCTGTGGGTTTCGAACTTATAACCCAAATGACACCTGTCTGGCTGTAAGTAAAAAGTATTAAGCATTTTTTGGAGATGTATTGCATACAGATGAATAATGATTGCCATGAATGAAATGGACTTTCTGACGGTGGATTGCATTTTTTAAATGCTTTACATATACCTATTTTATATTCCACAGACATTATTGTATCATTTGTTTTCAAGTCTCTTCTCCTGAGAGTAATAAATACCTCAGGGCCCTGGGATGCTTTTGGTTCTTTGCCCCTAACTTCTTCCCATTCAGCTTTTCCTAGAAGAAGTTGTGAAAGAAAAGTAAGAGTGGACCAGCCTTCGGCGTACAGGGGAGCTGTATAAACCTCTTGGTTTTGAAGCACATCCGGGGTAGTGGGAAGAGAGTGATCTATCCTAAATTGGGCTTTTTAACCATTTAATCATGCCCAGGGGGAAGGATATGGGGAGCTCTTCTCTTTCCTTCCTCCTTCCTTCCCCGTCACACCTCCGTGCTCTTTCTCTGTGGGAGCTGAGCTAGCAGGGGACAAATTGGAGCCATCCTGTTTTCCCAGACCAGACCCCTAGATGAGGTTGGACCTGGAAGTTCTCTTAGGAAGTTCACATGTGTTAAAATTTTGGGGAAACTCCTATAATCATCTCTCTGAGCCTTGAACTGGCTTTCTCTCAGTGAGGCCTCTTTTATGGGATTATTAATTTTCTATTGCTGTGGAACACACGAACAACACCCATGTATTATCTCAGTTTCCATGGATTGGGAGTGTGAGTGTGGCTTAGTTGGATCTTCCACTTAGTGTTGGCCAAGGCTGCAGTCAAATGTGAAATCAAGGTGGTGGCCAAGGCTGCAATCTCATCAGAGGCCTGGGGGCCTCTGGCAAGTTCAGGGGGTTGTTGACAGAATTCAGCGTCTGGTGGTTGTAGGATTTAAGTCCCATTTTCTTGTTTTCACAATATGGCAGCATCAAAGTCAGCTTGATAATTTCCATTCTGTTAAGATGATGTCTTTTTAAAAACATTTTTGTTTAACATTTATTCATTTTTGAGAGACAGAGAGACAGAGTGCAGGCAGGGGATGGGCAGAGAGAGAGGGAGAGACAGATTCCAAAGCAGGCTCCAGGCTCTGAGCTGTCAGCACAGAGCCCAATGTGGGGCTCGAACCTATGAACCAGGAGTTCATGACCTGAGTCGAAGTCAGATGCTTAACCAACTGAACCACCCAGACACCCCTGTTAAGGTGATGTCTCATGTAACATACTGTAAACGTGGAAGTGACTGTTGTATTCACACATCCCATCCACGCCCAAGGGGGGGTGACGACTCAAGGAGTGTATGCTGGGGGTGGAATAGTTTGAGCCATCTAAGAATTTAGGACAGTACTAAATAGCCAAGACCATGATTGGCTATAATACTCCAGCCACTCATTTGTATGTGGGTTCAGTTTTTATCTGCGTTTTATAACTACTTTGAAATAAAAGTCCTTTTTTTTTTTTTAATTGATACAGAGCTGCATCAAAAGCAGCCATCCATGTTCACCGTGTGCTCCAATAATAGGAAAATATGCTGGAGAGGTTTTGAGATTTGTTGGTGGCATTGGCCTTTTCTTCAGTTTCACAGAGGTATGTGCAAATAACTCACTGTCTTTCTACTTTTGTCACAGGGATCTGTTTTATATGGCAAGAGGGCATTGCATTTTACCTTAGCATGGCCCTTAGCTTTTGGAATGTGTCGATGAATATTTTCACTGAGATGTAGTGTTACAGTCAGAGGATTCCTGGCTTGAAAACAGAAGACCTCACTCATCTAGTGTTAACTTTACACAGGGTGAGATGCTTGATCATTAAATCGTTTAAAATTTAATGAACAGATAAAATGAATTTAGACTGGGTTATTTCCAGAGTCTCTTCTATTTATACAGTTGTATGATAAATAATAATTTTAAATTTTGGAATAGGTAGGACATTTGCACTGTTGAGTATATATAGTATATAACACACATACATATATACATATAAAAATACATGCAAAATACATATAAAAATATGCTCTGAAAAATTGCCTTCTAAACCCATCCTTCATTGTTTCTTTCCAAAACCTACAGGTAAACACTATTATTAATTTCTTACTTATATAACTTATGTTAATACATTTTTCATATGAATACAATTCGAGATAATATATGTGTCTGTAACCAAAACCACACTCATATTGTTTGATAATTTTCGAGGAGTGCTAATTCCTTTTCCATTGTCTTTATTAAATTCTCAATCCCTGGACATTTCTTGATAAAGCCAAGTTGGCAATATGCATGAAAGTATTTTTTTTTTATGTCTTTATTTTATTTTGAGAGAGAGTGAGAGAGACAGAGACAGGGACTGAACAGGGGACGGGCAGAGAGAGAGGGAGACACAGAATCCGAAGCAGGCTCCAGGCTCTGAGCTGTCAGCACAGAGCCCTACATGGGGCTTGAACTCACGGACCATGAGATCACAACCTGAGGTGAAGTCAGGCGTTTAATCAACTGAGCCACCCAGGCACCCCAGACACAGAATCTGAAGCAGGTTCCAGGCTCTGAGCGCAGAGCTGGACGTGGGGCTCAAACTCCCAAACCTCAAAATCATGACCTGAGCCAAAGTTGGACACTTAACCGACTTAGCCACCCAGGCACCCCAAGTTTTTTTTTTTTTTTTAACTCATACATTATTTTGAGAGAGGGGGAGAGAGAGAGACAGAGACAGAGAGGGAGAGGGAGAGAGAGAGAGAATGAGAATCACCAACAGGCTCTGCACTGTCAATGCAGAGCCTGACGTGGAGCTCAAACTCATGAACCATGAGACATGACCTGAGCCAAAATCAAGAGTCAGGCATTTAACTGACTGAAGCACCCAGGCACCCCTATAGCACATTATATATGTACTATATATTATATATTTTATATTGGTTGATCAGGTCATGATCTCACAGTCTGTGGGTTCAAGCCTTGCGTCGCGCTCTGTGCTGACAGCTCAGAGCCTGGAGCCTGCGTCAGATTCTGTGTCTCCCTCTCTCTCTGACCCTCCCCCACTTACTCTCCGTCTCTATCTCTCAAAATAAAAAATAAAGACAAAAAAATTTTTTTTAAGTAAAATAAAAATAAAAACAAAGCATAAGATCATGACCTGAGCTGAAATCAAGAGTTGTTTAACCAACTAAGCCACACGGGTTCTTCAAATTTAATTCTTTTGAGCAGCCCCATTTTCTTCTCATCAGGTTATACCACTTTCAGTTATGCCAATTTTTTTTTAAGCAAACTATTTATTTATTTTTTTTAGAGCAGTTTCTGCTCCATGGCAAAACTGAGAGAGAGGTACATAGATTTCCCATATGTCCCTGCCCCTAGGTGGGTGTATACAGTCTCCCCCCCATCACCATTGCTCACCACAGTGGGACATTTGCTACAATTGACGAACCCACACTGACACATCATAATCACTCAACATCCATAGTTTACATTAAGGTCTACTTTTGTGCATTTTGTGGTTTGGACAAATGTATAATGACATGTATTGTAAAGATGTCATTATTAAGTCAAACAGTATTTTTGCTTCCCTGTCTTTTCTGTTCTGCCCGTTCATCCCTCCCCCTACTGTTTTTTTTTTTTTAAATTTCAATTTTGTTAAGAATACAAACTCTTGAGTCTTAGC
This sequence comes from Helogale parvula, assembly GCA_004023845.1. Taxonomy (NCBI): domain Eukaryota; kingdom Metazoa; phylum Chordata; class Mammalia; order Carnivora; family Herpestidae; genus Helogale; species Helogale parvula. The sequence continues at coordinate 280,500 of PJEM01001149.1, read as the reverse complement.
TATCTAAGAGCTAAGAAGACTTAGTGTTCTTTCATAGACTCCTGTTCTGTATTTTATATACCATGTCCTTTGAAACATGGTTAGAGATCTTAATAATAATATCCAACCTGATATTTTCTGGATAGTGAATATTTTATAGATACTTTCACATTTCAATTTTTTGTTTTATTCAATATTTCACTGAATCACAGGGATGAGGCTAACTAACCAGTGATTTTCTCTCATAGGTGAAACAGAATGATTTGATTTGAACTATTTATCATACCTGAAAATAAACTTAAACCCTCAAAAAAACTTTGATATAGAATCTCAAAAAAAACAGAGTTAGCATATGTTTTTTGTAGGAACTTTAGAAAATACAGAAAATTATGAAGATGAAAAATTGCTTGTGTTTACTAGCTCAAATTACAAATACCAATCTTTACATTTTGGCATATTACCTTCTGCCTTTCTGTATTTAACAAATAAACATAAAAAATAATGTATAGGCTTATGACATAATTTCTGAGTTGGTGACCTGCAAACCAGGCGTAGGTTCTAGGATCAGCAGAGTTCATGATGCAGTCTTGTCAGAGTTACCCTTGAAAATCTTGAAATCATTTTAAGCACCATTGTAAGCTTAAAATCCATTATCTAACTTTGGTCTTTTTGCTTTTTGGGTGTGGCCTTCCTTCCAGACTCTCCCTGGGAATGAGGGATGGCACAGTGGCTCAGCAGTGGGGCAAAGGAAGAGACTGTCTCATTTTGTCACTTATCGCTGATTTGGAGGAATTAAGTTTTGGTAAAATGTGGCCTCCGATTATGAGTGTCTAATTTTACCCATTTGCTTTGTTTCCCCTAGGAACTGTAACTTACACTATCAGTACATATCCAGGGCTGATAGTCACAATATTTATGGGGTGTCTGGGTGGATCAGGCGGTTAAGCATCCAACTCTTAATTTAGCTTCAAGTCATGATCTCACGGTTCGTGGGATCCAGTTCCGAGCGGGGCTCTGCGGTGACAGCAAGGAGCATGCTTGGGATTCTCTCTTTCTGCCCTTCCCTCTCTCCCCCTCTTTTTCAAAACAAATAGATAAACATTAAAAACAATTAAGACCTCAAAAATTCTCAGTGAAAGCTCTCTTTCCGTGCAGCATTTCTGAGGCAGAGTGAAGGAACTGATGGTTGGGCAGGTTGGGGGTGTCCAAGGAGTTGCTGTTTGAGGACAGGTGTGTAAATATTCCCGCATTGTAACAGCCAGCCTGGGTGAGATGGTAGGTGGAATGTGAGCCCGAGAACGGCCTTCCGTACGTCAGATTTCACGTACAACCTCAGACACGGAGAGCACGGATTCCAGGTTTGAACCACCCACACTTTTCTAGCACTCATGCCCTGTGTGACTATCACTCTGTCATTTAACCTCTCTTTGCCTCAGTTCCCTTGGTGGTGAAATGAGGATAAGGAGGGTTCCCATCATGCAGGTGTTTGAATTTGTAAAGTGTGAAGACAGAGCATGTCAGAAAGTACTCTTCGTGTGTTCAGTAAATTCCTTTCCTCCCCTTGTCATATATATTCCAACCCAAACGTTCTTCTACCTTAAATTAGGCTTATTTTTCCTTGATCCATCTCTCAAACCATAGTTCCATCAACTCTTCTTACGTGTTGTGACTATGATCAGTGCTAGTCGTGAATTTTATAACAACATCGAGGTTATTATTGTGGTAATGGAGAAAATTGTGGAGTGATCATAATTCTTTAGAAGTGGTTTAGGGGGCCAATGAGTAGTTATGAAGTCAAATAAAATATAGACGAAAAGTTGGTACAGATCTAAAGTGGAAAAATATAATTTGAAATTTATTTTGTTCCATTAAAATTTTATCTTTTTCAGTCTAAGAGTTTTTTATTATTCTAAGTAAATCACCTTTGAGAGGGCAGAAACAGAACGAACACTTTTTTTTAAAACATTTATTTATTATAGAGAGACAGAGCATGAGCAGGGGAGGGGCAGAAAGAAGGGGAGACAGAGAATCCAAAGCAGGCTCCAGGCTTTGAGCCGTCAGCACAGAGCCTCACGCGGGGCTTGAACTCACAAACCACAAGGTCATGACCTGAGCTGAACTCGGACGCTTAACCAACCGAGCCCCCCAGGCACCCCCACATTTCTTAATTTAAAAAAATTATCTTGGGAAAAAGGGAGGGGTAAAAATGATGTTGGTTAACATTTTGGTGAACTTGGTGTGGGAAGCGGCTCAATAACAACTTAGTACTTCCCTAAAACTATAGATCCCGTGCCCGTCAGGAAATAGGAATTATAACATTTTTTAATGGTCTTTGTTAGCAAAATGTGTTACTGTGGGGTTTTTGTTACTGCTGAATTTTCCCTCACCCCAGCATGCTTCCGGATTATCAAAATATGTGATATTGTAGCTATCCGGAGAATTCAGCATTAGTAATAGGTTCCTGTTGCTGCTCTAACAGATAATCACGAATGGAGTTGCTTCATGCAGCACGGATTTATGATCTTACGCTGCTAGAGGTCAGAGGTATCAAATGCAGACTCCTTCTGGAGGCTCTAGGGGAGAGCTTGTTTCCTTGCCTTTGGCCGCTTCTAGAGCTTCCGGCACTCGGCAGCTCATGGCCTTGGCCTCCATCTTTAAAGGCAGCACGTGGCCATGGCCTCCTCCTTCACAGGCAACAGTGCAGCGTCCTCTCTCTGACTCTGTCTCTCTCTGCATCTGCCATCGCATCCCCCTTCCTTTGTGACTCTGATTTTGTGTGTTCGCTTTCCCTCTTAGGAGGAGCCTTGTGATTACATCAGCCCGCCCACCCACATGATCTCCCTGAGATCTTTAACCCAATCCCTGTTACCATGTGAGGTAACCTATTCTAGCAGGTTCTGGGGACTATGATACAGACATCTCTGGAAGGCCATTAGTGAGCCCACCACAGTAGTCATAGTAATTGTTCTTAGGGCCCCTAAGTTGGGCTCGTCAGTACCCTTTAAAAGGAAAAAGAAGTCTCTTCCTCTTTGAACAAATAATGTAACGCGCTTCAAAGGTTCCAGATTGATGTATTGATACACTGAAGAAATATATACATACAAGTGTTACTTTCTCTTTCTTTTTTTTGTTTTTTCTTCCCTTCTAGATCCTGGGTGTTTGGCTGACCTACAGATACAGGAACCAGAAAGATCCTCGTGCTAATCCTAGTGCATTCCTTTGATGTAAAAACAAGGAACATCTTTCGTATTCTGATCTTGTTCACTTTCTCTAACTTAAAGTTCAGCTAATTTGCCTGTTTAAGGAAGCAGTATCTGAAAAGTTACATTATTGACCGTGGAATGATCTATTTTTACTCTTAGGTTTCTCTAAATGTTTTCCTTTTTCCATTGCTGAAAAAAATTAGATACTTGTGGTCTCCTCTGAACCTCAGTGGTACCTGTAATCTACTGTATTCACAGTGTCCGGCACTGTCCACTGTGGCCTTTCTTAGCATTTTTACTTGCAGAAAAACTTTGTATGGCACTCTTGCGTTGATTGTATTGTAAATCTCAATATACATCTCCCTGGAATAATTAATTGTCTGTAGCACAGTGCTGTGTACATAGTTCCTACTGGAAAAAAAAAAGAGATGACGTTTATTAAGGCCAGAGAGTATGTGATTCGATTATGTTAAATTTAGTAAGGGAAATCCAAATTCCCCAACTTGTTTTTGTCTTCTTAGGAACGCTGTGTTGTGAAGATTGTTAACGCAAAATTTGTGATAATTTAGTTCCAGTAGTCTGTTATGATTACACTAATGTAGCCTAGAAATAGCGAAGTCTTTAGGAAAGTGTATTTTCGTTTTTGATCTTTTATAGGTAAGTACAAAGGAGAAATGGTCTTATGAATGTTCTGATGTGTGACATTTGCCTTCGGGTTTCGAGATGGAATGAGTTTGAGAAATTCAGGAAGTAGAATTATGTCACCTTCATATTCTTTTCTAATAATTTGAAGTCCAAAAGACTGCATTTTTAAACAAGTTACTCTTCACGCATTGGCCCACGTAGCAAAAAGATACTTGATTCTCTTACAAATTGTTAAATACCGTTTTCATGAATTTTCTCAGTCTTGTGACAGCAATTCGTCAAATCCAAGCGTATTTGAATGTGAGCTCCCACATTGAATTTGAAATAGTATTGTGGTCCTGTAGCTTATGTTAAAAAATTAAAGAAAAGATACCTTTCTTTGCGTATGAATGTTTCAATTAAAAGAAAGTAATGGAAGCATTGCTAAATGAATTAAGTGAAATGGAATTCTTTTCTCTGTTGCTTTATTCATTGTGACCTGGAGTCCAGTGCTGCTGTATTGTAGCGTATAACCTAGCCGTGGAAATGAACTCCCAGAACTGAGGTCTCCTGGGAGTCCTCCCCACATTCCCTCTTGAAATATTTCAGTGTTTAATATTTTCCCCATAGTGAGAATTCTCCGTAGTGTTTTTTTTTTTTTTTAAAGTTTTGAGAGAGAAAGGGAGAGAGTATAAGCAGGGGAAGAGCAGAGACAGAGCAGAGACACAGAATCTGAAGCAGGCTCCCAGCTCTGAGCTGTCAGCACAGAGCCCGACATGGGGCTTGAACCCACATACTGTGAGATCATGACCTAAGCTAAAGTCAGAAGCTTAACTGACTGAGCCACCCAGGTGCCCCCTTGGTATTTTTTTTTTTGTTGTTGTTATAGAGAAGTCATTTGTATTTATTTGCAGATTATTGACAGTTAATAAGTTCTTGTCTTGCATTCTATGTGCTATATAGCACTTTACTAGTAATTGTCACGACTATGGGTTTTAGACCAAATAAGAGGGCCGATGGTGGCTCTATAGAATTTTAGAGCATTCGGTGGTGGTGTCACCTCCATGACTCTGGAAGACTGGCTGATCTCACAGGAAAACGGAATTGTGCCATTCCCATGGTGCTGTAAGGAAGGAAAAATAATTCTCCCTTTACTCTTCTGAGTTCTTGTCTTAGACCCTGTGTAATGAAAGTCAGATTAACAAGAAAACTCAGGCTTATTAACATGAATATCACATGTATACATAGGAAATACCCCCCAAAACTGAGTAACTCCTCATAACAGCCCAAGACATCATCTTAAATACTGCCTTTAGCTGAAGACTAAAGAAAAGTAAGTGTGTGTTGGGAGGTGGGAGTTGGAGGGAAGGGCAGTTGCAAGGGTTAACAGGAAAAGCACTGAAAACAAAGGCAAGTCTTGTAAAACAGATTTTGGTCAGTGACTTCTACATGGCTACGTTTCTTGTGATTTAGAGTCATCCTTCTCTTCTTGGTGCATCCTATATGTATATCTTACATACAGAGATTTCCTTTATAAATGTAAATTTTCCTTAAAGAAGGGTTAACTTCTCTCTTTGCAGAACTGCTCCTGTGTCCTGTATTTTTCAAGAATAATCAGCTCAAGGGGTGCGTGGGTGGCTCAGTTGGTTGAGCGCCCAACTTCAGCTCAGATCATGATCTCCTGGTTTGCGGGTTCGAGCCGCCCATAGGACTATCTGCTGTCAGCACAGAGCCTGCTTTGTATCCTCTGTCTCCCTCCCTCCCTCCTCCTCTCTCTCTGCCCCTCCCCTGCTCATTCTCTCGCTCAAAAATAAACATTAAAAAAATAATCAGCTCAAAATAATGTCGAAGAGTGACAAAGTCTGCTATCCTTCAATGCCGTATTGAGCCCTGGGCGCCCCTAACATTGTTCCCACTTATCCCGGAAGATGAGATTGGAAGTAGCACATGAAGCAGGTGGGAGTTTTGAACACGGTCTTTACTTTGAGGCCTTTTGTATTTTCCTCATTTGCTTTGTTAAAATTTGAAGTTCCCTTGAGATTCTGGTGTCTCTTAGTGTAAGACTTTTCTTGATATAAAGTGATTATATGTGGAAAGGGCTCTTCCATAGCCCTGTTTGCGCTCTAATTGCAGTGGCCTTATTTGGGTCAACCCAATTACGAACCAGGGCCTGGGAAGCATGAATCTTTAGGGCTACTAAACTATAGCCTTCTAAGAGGGGGTGGTAGCTAACGATTAGCCACTCAAGAAATAATTCATTTTCAAGTACCAAGAGCAGCCTTGTTAGGTTAATCTGGGCTTTCTGTTCCCTCAGGCAGATCTGGAAGGGATAGGTTGTCCAGCCTCTTCTGGGAGGTCTCTTGTGATCTTTGTGTTCTACAGGCAGTGATGAAGCTCCGATTGCACACTTTATTATAACCCCTCTGGAAAGGCCTCTGATCGGGACTCTCCTGAATCCCAAATGCCAGCTAATGAGGCTACAGACGTCAGTCTGATCCCAAGATTACAGGAGGCCCACTTCCTGGGTGCATAGAAATGTTGCCACAAATGCACAGCATCGGAGGAGGGTGAATTTCAGATCGGGATCTGTCCTTGAGTTAAAACAAACAGCTGTAATGCACACTCAAGATGCCAGAGCTCCTCTCCTTGAAGCCTAACATTTCTTTAAAAAAAGAATCTGCACTTGCTTTTTAAATGTCTCTTATTCTCTATTTACATAGTCCATCAAGAAGAATATTTCTTAGAACATTTGCCCAGTCTTGATATGAAGGTTGATATGAAGGTTATGCTAATAGAAAGGAAAAATGTGAGGCTGTAATTTCTAAAGTTAGAGTTCATGTGCATACATTCATCTCAGATACTCTGCGATCCAAACAGCGAGTTTCGTGGGAAAACCAGTTCTGCATGTTCAACCGAAGTTATGCACCACGGGTACAACCTTGCAGGGAGAAGAAAAGAATCCAGAAGAGTGGCTTTAAGTTCATAGTTCCCTGAAGCCAAAAACCCCCTCTTACCTTTTTTCTAAATATTTGTTTAGCCCTGTGTCAGTTTATTCATCCTTTTGAAAATGAATGAAACAATTCCACTTCATAGCTGGTACTGCACAAATTAGAATCACCCTTCTACACAGTATTTTGTCAGAGAAAAACACTTTCAGGCATTGTGATTGTACAAACAGGATCATTCACGTGCCAACTGTATTATTAGAGTTTGACAATAAAGTTAAGTACCGAGTTTTTCGGGTTTCTGGAAACGCGAGGGGATTTGTATGGAGGTGCCATGCGTTCATTCTGCTTGGGGCTAGCAGTTCATTTTCCACCCGACTGTGCCAGATGTAATTATAGTGTTGTTGGTCTGTGTTTTCTAAACAGTTTTAAGGGAGCGACCCAGGAATGCCCTTTACCCCACGCCTCCTCTCAACCTCAGAGAGAGAGAGAGAGAGAGAAGAGAACAGAGGTCTTCTTGTTTGTCACAATGACAACCGGGCCCTTGTAGTCACTGAAATACCTCTGGAGGTAGGGGGAAAGGGGGAAAATCAGACTCTTCCACAGTGTGCTGGCTACTTCTCATCCATCTCCTCAGGAAAATCAGCTTTTGGAATTCAGTTTCTAATGAGGGCCAGAGGGCGTTGCCAGGAGTTAGAATGTATGGCAAACAGTGGACTGATATCACTCCAGAAAGTGAAACCACCTTGCTTACTTACAAGTTCGTGTGTTTTACAGTTTAGGAGGTCACAGCTTGACAGGTGGCTTTTTAAAAGGTTAGACTCATTTGACTTGGACTTTGAAGTCCAACTCCATGGTGAGTGACTGAAGAAAGTTCTGTTCCTGACCTAGAACTTTCTTTTAAATTCTCCCACAGCTCCTGTGCTCACCAGTGATGGCTAAATATAAGGACCTTAGAAGCGTCTTAGGATTACTGAATGCGGGGCACCTGGGTGGCTCAGTCAGTTAAGCATCCGGCTTCGGCTCGGGTCAGATCTCACGGTTCGTGGGTTCGAGCTCCGCGTCGGACTCTGTGCTGACAGCTAGCTCAGAGCCTGGAGCCTGTTTCAGATTCTGTATCTCCCTCTCTCTCTGACCTTCCCCTGCTCCCGCTGTCTCTCAAAAATAAATAAAAAGCATTAAAAAAAATTTAAAAAAAAAGGATTACTGAATGCATGAAACACACAAAAACCCAAAGCAAAACTAAGCAGTCATAGATAATCTTTTGAAGACTACAGTTCTCAAACAGGTGAAAATGGTTTAACCAGGCATGTTGAACAGCCGTGCAAATGACTCACAGATAATTTATGTTACCAAATTTTTTTTCTAAATTACTTTCTCTTTTACCACCTAAATGGTGAGGCCTCCGGTAAAACTGATAAAACATTTTCTTTTTAGTGTGGTAAAATACACATAGCATTAAATGTATCATTTTAACCCTTTTTAAGTGTATACTTCACAAGTACGTACATTCACATTGTTACCCAACCATCATCACCATGAGCTTTTTCTTCCTTTGTTTTCTAAAGTCTAGTTAGTTAACGTATAGTGCATCGTTGGTTTCAGAAGTAGAATTCCGTGATTCGTCCCTTACATGCAACACTCATGCTCATCACAAGTGCCCTCCTTATTACCCGTCACTCATCCAGCCCCTCCCCCGCCCATTTCCCTCCATCAACCATGTTGGTTCTTTATTGTTTAAATTTTTTTTTAATGTTTATTGTTTTTGAGAGAGAGACAAAGACAGAGAGCAAGCGGAGGAGGGTCAGAGAGAGAGGGAGACACAGAATCTGAAGCAGGCTCCAGGCTCTGAGCTGTCAGCACAAAGCCCGATGTGGGGCTTGAACCCACAAATGTGAGATCATGACCTGAGCTGAAGTCGGAGGCTTAGCTGACTGAGCCACCCAGGTGCCCCATTTTTTAATATAATTTTTTTAATGTTTTATTTATTTTTGAGACAGAAAGAGACAGAGCATGAGAGGGGGAGGGTCAGAGAGGAAGGGAGACACAGAATCTGAAGCAGGCTCCAGGCTCAGCTGTCAGCACAGAGCCTGCCGTAGGGCTCAAACCCATGAACCATGAGATCATGCCCTGAGCTGAAGTCTGACGCTTAACTAACTGAACCACCCAGGTGCCCCCTTTATTGTTTAGAGTCAGTTGTGGTTTGTTTCCCTCTCTTCTCTTTTCCCCCCTTCCCATATGTTCATCTGCTTTGTTCTTAAATTCCATGTCTGAGTGAAGTCATAACAGTATTTGTTTTTCTCCAATTGACCTATTTCATTTAGCATAATATATTCTATCTCCATCCACATCATTGGAAATGGCAGGACTTCATTCTTTTTGATAGCTGAGTAATATTCCACTGGGTATCTATATATACATATACATATATATACACCCAATTATATATATATATATATATATATATATATATATATTATATACACCTCATCTTTATACATTTATCACTTATGGGCATTTGGGTTCTCTCTGTAATTTGACTCTTATTGATAATCCTGCTATAAACATTGGGATGCATGTACTCCTTCAAATCTGTATTTTTGTATCTTTTGGGTAAATGCCTAATAGTGCAATTGCTGTATTATAGGGTAGTTCTATTCTGGTTTGTTGAGGGACCTCCATATTGCTCTCCAGAGTGGTCGTACCAGTTTGAATTCCCAGCAACAGTGCAGGAGGGGTCCCCTTTCTCTGCATCCTTGCCAACACCTGTTATTTTTTTGTGTTGTTAATTTTAGCCATTCTGACAGGTGTGAGGTTGAATCTCATCATGGTTTTGATTTATATTTCCCTGATGATGAGTGATGATTAGCGTCTTTTCACGTGTCTCTTGGCCATCTGGATGTCCTCTTTGGAAAAGTGGTTATTTCATCTTCCCAAGCTGACAATGCACACCTGGTAAACAATGACACCTGCCCTGCCCCCTTCCCCTCAGCCTTCAGCCCCTGGCAAGCACCATGCTCCTTGTTGTGTTGGTGAGTCTATTCCAGACACCTCATGGAAGTGGAAACAAAGCATTTGTCTTTATGTGACTGGCTTATTTACTCACTTAGCATAATGTTTTCAAGGTTCATCCATGTTGTAGCATGTGTCAGAATTTCCTTCCTTTTTAAGGCTCAGTAGCATTCCATTATATGTGTACACTGCATTTTGTTTCTCCGTCCATCTACCAATGGACATTGGGTGGCTTCCCCCTCCTGACTATTGGGAATAATGCTGTTAGGAACATCAGTACACAGATTGCTTTTCCCTGCTTTCAGGTGTTTGCAGGACATACTCAGAAGTGGACTTAGTGGATTGTATGGTAATTCTGGGTTTAATTTTTTTGAGGAACAGCTGTATTTTTTTTTTATAGTGGCTGCACCATTTTATATTGCCACTGTGTTACCTTTTATTCAGCAGGTTGAAATAATATTTTCTAAAGCCCCAGCATTCTTCCAGTTCTCTGTAGTTAGAGAGGCAGTCAACATATGCTTTCACTTAAATTTACTGGAACACAGGGAAAGATTGAAAGATGGCAAGAAAGGATTTGTTAGAAAGAACAGGTTTGGGGCGCCTGGGTGGCTCAGTCGGTTAAACCTCCGACTTCAGCTCAGGTCAGATCCCACGTTCGTGGGTTCGAGCCCCGCGTCAGGCTCTGTGCTTACAGCTAGCTCAGAGCCTGGAGTGTGCTTCCGGTTCTGTGTCTCCTTCTCTCTTTGCCCCTCCCCCTCTCATGCTCTGTCTCTCTCTGTATCAAAAATAAATAAAACATTAAAAAAATTAAAAAAAAAAAAAAAAAAAAAAAGAAAGAACAGGTTTGCTGATGTTTCCATATGCCTAAAGCAAAAGTGTGTGCGTTTGCATCTCTCTTTCTAACCTGTGTGCCCACACACTTCCTGTACTTGCCAGAACAGCACAGAGATTCTTACATTCTTTTTCACTTATCCTTTTGTTTCTTCATAGTTTGTATTTTCATGGATGACAACATAGGGCCCTTTGAGTTCATAAACTATGTAACCATTATATTTTGAGGTTGCCTTTTTTTTTTTAAAGTATGTTTAAATAACATTGCCATTGGCATCTTCACAGAACTCTCTTGAATGATTCTGAGAGACAAAATATATCCTAAGGCTAGTTCTTAGGATTTCTTGAGGGCGTGTTCACAGGTGCAGATGATCTCTGAATGACCTTTTCACCGACTTAGTGCTCTGAGGGAGAAAGCTTTCTGCCAGAAGCTTTCTCTGAGAGGGTTAAACTGCAATATCTAACTAATATTGAATACTTAAAGTGTGTATTAAGGAGTTCCCCACCAGGGTGGGGAGGGGTTGTCTTCAGTAAGGTACCCAATCTTCTTGGGATGCCTTTCTGCATATTCTTTGACACTAACACATATTCTGGTTTGATGCTTCTGTTGACTAAGCTCATGACTACTTTTAGGCACGCCGTGAGAAACTACGTAATGAGGTGAGGTGGTAACTGACTGTCTTTGGTCTTCGTTGCTCTGGTAAAATTTGTCTTGTCTCTTCTTTGAACATTTTGTGTGTTCAAAAGTCCTATGTGGTGAATGAATTAAATAGCTTTTCTCTAAAGGACTAAGTTGGGGGAAGAAATAACAGGTTCAACACCCCCAAAAGGATTTATTTTTTAAAAATCATGGCTTAGTATGGGAGTAGGCAAGATTGTTTACATACATATATACTTAAAACCAAATTTAAAAAAAAAACACCTGTTGTAACAATGACCATGATCTAGTCGGTATGTCCATCTGTGTTCCTGCATTCTCCAAGGTCTTCTAAGATCTTCTTAAGTCTCAAGGCCTGACATAGAAAACCTTGCAGATGCTGGTTTTTTTTCTACAATTCAGTCTTCAGCAACTTGAGAGCTTTCTTCATGTTTTCGATCACTAATGGAGGAAGAGGTTGTCACAGTCAGAATGCCACCAGAAATTATATTGATAGATCTACTAAACCTCTAAATTTGTGTGTTTTATTCTTGTTTCAATGGGGTGCTATTTCATGATAAAGTAAAGAGTTGGTGATTTTATTATAAAGTTTTTTTCCAAAGGTATGTGAAGGCTTTTGTTTTCAATCCGGTTCTCTTCCAATATCGATTACATGCCTTTTCTACAAAGCAGTTGATATTACCTGTTCAGGATACTTGCCCTTAAGGAACCCAAAGGCTTATTAAGATATATGCTATTCTCACAAGAATTTCCAGTACTTGGAATGTGCTTCCCTGGTCCTCCGGGGACCCACCAGGGGCATCACTAATGGACCATGAGAATCTCTGCTGCGGCCCCGTTGCAGCCTCACCGTATTTCCCAGCACAATGTCCTAGGTCAGTGCTGCTCAGTAGACATTTCTGTGATGATGAAAACTATCTGGTGGCGGCGCACTGAGTACCTAAACTGTGCCTAGTGTGCCAGAGGACTTGGATTTTGAATTTTAGTTAGTTGAATGTTGAAGAACTACGTGTAGCTAATGGGTCACATCATGGCTGCTATAGTTCTCTGCAGTCATTCGTCATGGAGCAGAAATGGTTCTTGGGATGAAACCCAGTTTTCTTCCCAGAAGGACTGACTAGATGTGATAACTAGCTACAGTCTCCCATTGAGGTGCTTCACCTATGCTAAGTGTCTTCACTTTTTTTTCCTTCCATTTTATGGCAAATCCAGGGAAAGTGAGGGTCTTTCCAAGTACTGGAAACCATCTTTCCTTCCGATCTTTAAAACTGAACTTAAACTCCATATCAACAAACTGGACTGCATTATTTCATTTTCATTATTCGGGAAAAAATACATAAGGCGTGCAGACTACCACGATTACTCTTGTGATAGTGCAATTACTAATGCACTGATCCTTTGGTAGAAGGAGTTTAATGATATTCTGCCTAAGGGAAAGTTGAAAAGTAAGTAATGGGGTCCCAGAATCTTCCTAGAGAAAAAGATACTTAATATAAATAATCTTTCACTGAGATTTAAAATAAATGAGATCAAGGTGACTCTGATTTGCACAAGGCTAGTTTGGGTCAAACTGATTCTCCTGGCCAGGGCTCTCCTCCGGGAACAAGGGCAGTAGCCAGTTGGCAGGAAGTAACACTTACGGAGAGGTATATCTGCAGGTTCGTAAGCGTACAGACGATTCGTGTATCTTCCAGTGATGTCAGCTCTCACTGTCAGGGATGGGTCTACAAAGAAAAAACAAATGGGAATGAAGTCTGTGTTTCCAAGTAAGCTCTGTCACGTGAGGAAGCCCAGGTATTTATCCACAGCCAACAAAAGGAACACAGTGTGTGATCGGCCTCCTGGAGTTCTCTTCCGTCCACGCGGGCTGCCGTGCCCCAACCAGGGTATCTGACAGCTGCGGAGTGCTATTTGTGGGAAGGGTTAGGAACCCTGCTGTCTTGTCTATAGCAACTCGAGAACAGAATAATACATACTGTCGGGGTAGTGCTTGGGGCTTTGGGGAAACCATTGGCATTCTCTACTAAAGAATTATTTTCAACTTTTGAAATGCTCATGTGGTCGTTGCAGTGTGTTACCAAGAGCAACCTAGATCATTAGAACCCCACGTCCAACGCTAGCTTTCAAAACCTATAGGTTTAAATCCATTTTTTTCATGTTTTGTATTTAATGGGAAGCTCTACGTTCATGATAATAAAGGGTATTTTCACAATAAGGTGTAGCCAACGGGGAGATACTAGGATCTACACAGGTCTAGACATCTTGCCTTGTGCAAGAAGACTGAAGGGGCTCATGTCCTGAAAACCAGACGAAGAGGGCCTGTGGGAACCAGGGACTCGTATGCAAAGTCCACTGCTGGAACGTGAGCAGGCATTCTCGGTCATTTCCGAATGTTGGAATGGAACCAGCTGACATTAATTACAGACAGCAGACATTTATTTGTTCAACAAAGGCTTAAAAGCTATTATACTTCTGCTACGTGCAGAGGATACAAACACACAGTATACGCTTTGTAATAAATTAACATAAGAAAAGCTTTTTAACCACTACTGGCTCCCAAGCCAGGGCCCTGCACTGGCTGGAACCACGTATGGAGTTTTAAGAAATCCCTCCTGCCTCCCAGCCTGCAAGATTCTGCTTTAAATCGCTGAGATGCAACTGGGCAGCCTGATTTTGAAAATCTTCTAGGTGATTCTAATATGCAGCCGGTGTGGAAACTCTTGAGCTGGAAGCACAAGCTGCCTGAGCTGGGTTTGTTGCAAAACACTGAATGTGGGTTAAAATGCCCTCAAACAGGAATACTGTGAGAAGCACTCTCGCACAGAATGTAACTGGATGACCTATAAAGTCCCAGATTAAAAGCTCTTGATTTTCTAAATCCTAACAGAACGGAATCTGTACAATTGGCTCTAGTTTAGCTTTCTTCCTTTATATCCTTGCTTCTTCCTCTCCCCTGGCAGGTGTCTTTAGTGAGTGAGATAGGCCAGTGGTAAGTTAGAGGTCAGTGAGCGTGAGCTCTGCTGTGGGGTGGATTTATTTATGCAGTGTTCTTAAATCAGTGACTTACCTCAGAGACACTCCCATTTCATTTGTTTAGTCATTTAACAAATATTTATTGCCAGCCTAACACAGGGTCATGCTGAAAAGAGGAAGGAAAAGAGGAAGAAACAGACAGAGTCCCTACTCTCAAGAGCGGTGGTCCTATGGGGGAAAATATATACTAAACAATCACCCACTAATGCAAACTTACCACTGACGAAAGTATGACTCTTGAGAGGAACACGATGTCACCAGAGCACATAGTGGGGATTGTGCCAGGTCAGTAAATGATGGTGCTGACTGGGGAGTTAACTAGGTGATGAGGAGGTGCTTGGTGGAAGCGGGAAGACCTTTCCAGCACAGGGAAGAGCACCTGAAAAGTACTGGTGGCTAGAAGGAGCATGACTTCTCTGATTTCTTTTTTTTCCATTGCATCTTTGTAAGTTTCCCCAAAATAATCATCAAATATGTCAGAATGAAAAATCCAACATACAAATTGGAAGTTTTCCAGATGAAAAATAAATATTTACAGGCTTGATGTATTCGGGAAAATGGTTGATGCATTTAAACAGTTAATGGGAAGCTTCCTTTTTAGATGTATTTGTGAGGACATGATAAGTTAATGTTAGCAGGCGAGAAACAAACGTGGAAATAGATAGAAGCTTGAATTATGTAATGAAATATGTTGAGAAATGTAGAAGAATGTTTTACCCCTTGTTAGGGCATGGCAATGGCATTGGCTATGACAATGGCAGATGAGGAAGGGGGCGTCAGAGGAAGAGATAGCACAGCACTTGGGAAGTCATCAGTGTACTTAATCTCATTGTCACTTTTACTTACCAACAAACATGATCCTGGGGACATACTGGCCATCAGGAGAAAGGTGTTTATCAGTTGTTTCATACTAAGATTAAAAGAAAAGACAGCTTTTAGTTTGCCTGTTCTTTAGTTACTTTCATACTTGTGAATCCAGAAATGTGTCTGTTACTGGGTGACCCATCTTGAGAGACTGTAAGGCACATCTCTTCCACAGAGGGTTTATTATACAGATGGGGAAGCAGATTATACATGTGAAATAATAAATAAGTTAGAACACACTGTCATTCAGAACCTGAGGTTGAGGGCTGAATGAATATGATAAAGAGAAAGAATGTTCAAGAAGGGAGAATGTGGAGGGAGTTAGAATGTTTGGGAAGACATCTTGGATGAGATAGGAAGGAATAGAATAATGAAAGAAGCAGAAGTCACTTTTGGAGAAATTACAGGCTTATTTTATAGCACTTATAAGGAATGCACCGTCCATTGAGAGATATAGGTAGGAAAATGAATACTGAGGATTGAGCTAGAGAAGGATTATGATGGACAGTGTTCAGGTGCAGTGGGTGACCAGAGCAGGGCATTTAGCCCTGGATGCAAGTTTTACTAAGACTTTCTGAACTGAGTAGGGAGGAATCTTCAAAAATAAACAGGAGTCAGGTTTATAAAAAACGAGGTCACTTCAGACGGGGGGAACGACTGCACAAAGGTAGAATAAAAGCACAGCACTTTCTGGTCTGACTGTGTTTTGGGAGGATTGAAACATAGGGGATGCATCAGGCACTGACGAGAGAAACTAGGGAGCTGTTTCCGGGGCAGACTCTTAAGTGGTCTTGCACACCATGCCAGGGTTTGCATTTGTTCATGAGTAAACAGGAACCACTGGAGGGATTTAGAAGAAGTACCATGATCTCAGTTTGGTTTTGGGGGTCGTTACCCTGATGGCCGTGTGAGATTACCTGGGATTTATTTTGTAGGCATGGAGCCATTTAGTGATGCTGTAGTAAACTAGGCAGAGAAGAATTCTTACACTAAATAGCGGGCCTCACTCTACAGCGAAATGACCAATAGCAAGACTATGTAGCAGTTAGACCGCAGGGCTTCTGAACTGCTGGAGGCGTGTAGGAGAGTGCATCTAGAATCACACTTCAGTGAAACAGGGAATAATGAAAGAAGGGCTATGTGAGAATCTTGAACCAAGCTGATAAATTCAGCATTGGATATGTTGAATTTAAGCTAATGCAATATCTGTACTACGATTGCACACGCACAAGATGGAAATTGTTGCATGTTTGGGTGAGATGTAGCAATTCACTGTGTGGGCATTGATTAATGACAGATGTAAATGAAGTCGTTACAGAGAATATAAAATATTAAAAAGAGAAGTATGTGGAGTAGAGATTCAACAAGTCACTAATACTGAATGTGAGAGGAAGGCAAGCCTGTGGAAGGGAGGTGAGGAACTACTGATGTGAATGCTCTTTGAAGTAGTCAACCTGTGTCAACGTGGAAATAGGTGAAGGAGAGAGAGAGAGAGAGAGAGAGAGAGAACTTGCAGACAGAACGCTTGACCAGCGGGAGGGGTGTGGACAGTGAAGAAAAATGGGGATGAAGGGAGGCCATGATGCACATGCAGTGATTCAATTTAGGGCACCAGGAAACGGTTTCTCCCAGGGACAGGGGAGACAAGGACTAAGAAGGACAGCAGGCGAAAGGGCACCGAGACTCGCCAAGACAAAAGCCTTCCAGTTATTACAGCCACAGAGAAAATCCTGACCACAAGATCGCATTTTTCAGACAGCCTAAAATTATTTATCAATCACTGAATAAAAGCATAGGCATGCAAGATAGATTAGTAATGAATTATCTTTTTTTTCTCTCTCTCTAATCCGTGAGAGGAGATATTTGGAACGGACCCCAGTCAGTGCCGTGTGACTAGAATGCATTGGAAAAGATGGATTGTCGATTTTAAACAATGAGTCATGGAGGAATGTCAGCAACGATAAAAAGTGAACTTACAACCAGATTGAGGAGGACGAACTGCTCTGCCAATCTCTGGACTTCTTTATTGTCTGCAAACACTTTCTTTAAAGCTGGAATAGAAGAATCATTAAATGTCCATCTCAGCACTGGTTAAAACCATTCCTCTTTATCATATTTGAAGCTGAAATGTATTTTTATTTTTTAATTTAAAGTGTTTATTTATTTGATAGGGAGAGAGAAAGACAGAGAGAGAATCCCAAGCAGGCTTTGTGTTGTCAGCCCACAGCCTGATGGAAGGCTCAAGCTCACAGACTGTGAGACCATGACCTGAGCTGAAATCAAGAGTCAGATGCTTAACTGACTGAGCCAGCCAGGTGCCACTGAAGTTACTTTAAAATAGGTTCTTACTACGTAAGACATTCTGTTTTATTCAACTATGCTAGGTGCTAAGGATATAGAGATGAATGGCCTGAACCTTGGCCCTAAAGCTAAAAGCCTATAAAGGAAGTTATACTTAGAAGAATAAATTACCTTGACTGTGTGGGCATTCATCCAAGTGATGAATAATCATTAAGGGTTTGTTGCTGTAAGAGACAAAGAGCGATTGGGTCATTTTTAATGAGTAAGATCTCATGTACACCTACTTATCACTAGATGGCACACTTGTAAGAACTCTGCAACCCTCCTCTTTACCTTGTCTTGGATTTGTATAAAGCTTCTTCGTAAGTCTGAGTCCAGATGAGTTGATCTCCCCAACCTAGAACAAAATGAACCAGTATATTTAAAGCTATTATAATTTCAGACTAAAAATGTTGAAAAGCAAGGGTAAAGACTGGGATAAATATGAACTGGGTACCAAAAAAAGTACAAAACCCTCTAGAGAGAGTAGAAACACTGATAAACGTGGATGAATTTAGAAGAAACACATGCAAAAATATGTTCTGCACATAAGTCTCAGCTTCTCAGTTAAGTGGCATCGGAGGCGGACCGGAAGCTCACTCCTACCTCTGGAGAGGGTCTGGGGCAGTTTGGGTGCAGAGTCCTTCGTGTCCTTCTTAGCTCCTGGTTTGACTGTGATATCTTTGGCCAGAGTGTAAGAGAGGGTGACAAGGAGCAAGAAGGCCGACACTGAGATCTTCTCCATGGCAAATCTGATATGGAAACCAGCAAAATGTCAGTTAAACAAAAGGGAATGAGCAGTCTTTAAAACCTTCGGACTCCATCCCAGCCATGGGATACAAAGGAGTCGAGGCTTAGCTGAGCCTGAAGACATGCAGCTGGTATGAACCACTACCTTCCACAGAACTCTCCTAAGAATACGTAGTGTGAATATCTACTGACTTTTTTCTCAAGTATAGAGCCATATAGACATAAATATTCTGATGTAGATCTCCATAGAAACCTACAGTATAGAAATAGGTATATAGATTTTTAAAAAATAAAATAGGTAGATGTATCTACTCTTATAGCTAAGGGAATTTACATTTGAATTTTATATTTCAAGATTTTGAGTACCGGAAGGTACCTTAGGGGTTACTTCTCCATTCCCACGCCCCATGCCTCATGTTATAGAGGAAGAGTCGGAAATTCAGGGAGATGAAAGCTTAGGAGGTGGGTACAGAAAGGCGTCTTCTGGACCTTGCCATTTTGCAGGGCTGGCTTCCATTTCCCCATCCTGAAACGCTGGCCCTAAACATACACACTTCTCCAGCCTTCTGGTAAAATGGGGACGTGGCCATTAAAGAATAAGATCTAAGTAAAATGAATCTTTGTTTAAATTAAAACCTGCCAACTTTGTCACTGAACTGAAAACTTGAACCCACGTGTTCTCTCCCTAGTGAAACATTTACTCAAATTCCATTTATTCATTCTGAATTGACTAAGTCCATGCAAGTTCATTCTCCTGACACAATTCTTTGAGTCTCTACACGGGCCTCTATCCTTAGGTGGTAGTGGGCATCCTTCAGTGCGCAAAATACTCTGTGGGACTCCTAACAGGGAAACCAACCCCCTGGGTGTCTTTTTGTTATTTTTTCCCCTTCCTGTATTTCACAGTTAATTTTTCGGGAAAGCTACACTACTACAAAGCAGATGCCTGTAAGTAGGAAAGTGAACAGGAAGATGAGACCCGTGAGTGAGGGAGGGAGAGAGCTAGCTAGTAGAGAGCTGTGCTAGCAAACTGCTGTGCTTTTCCATCACATGCAGAGTCGGGGATAGGATTCCAGGAAAGACAAAGACTGAAACTGCTTAACAAATGTCTCACTAATATTCGTGTCGGTCTCGATAAATTCTGCAATGAAACAGGATGACCTTTCAATGGTTGGTATTTTTAAGGGGGAGAGAGTTTCTCACGTTCTGCTAGCTTGAATGAAAATCGTGGCTGAGCATTGGCTGTTTTCAAAAAAAAGCATTGCTAAGTTACCAAACTCAGAGGATGCCTTAAACTGACCGGTTACTATCCAAACCATAATAGGTAGCCGCAAATGTCTAACTCCAAAAAGACAAACAGAAAGCAAGGATACACATTCTTCATTTTCTACACAGATAAAGGTGTGTGCTACAAGCCAAAAATTCCCAGCCTTCTTAGTACAAAGACATCTTTTTAACACTAGAAATGAAAAAAAGAAACCCAGGAAATTTGATATGAGAATAATTGTACTTATAAAATATAAATTGGTTCAGAAACATATCATGGCAAATAATTACTTTGAATTTATCAACATACATCTGATTTTGTATTTTGCTTACAGCAACAGCACCTCTTTATGCTAGAAAAAATAATCATGAACGGGCGGCGAGGCATTTGATCTATTTCGTTCATCGACCCTTCTTGTTGCCTGACTGTCAGGACCCCTTGTAAGGGCTCCACAGCTTGCCAGCTGGAACTATTGACATAATACATGTATTTTATGGCAGGGTGATTCACTGAAGCCTAATGTCACTTCTGCTGTATAAATATACTGCTGTGTGCTCACTCCTGAGATTCATTCTGCTGAGTTTTTATACGAGGAGTAGACTCCGTCTGCAAATTTCCTACATAAACCACCTCAAAACAGAATGCTAGGGCACCTGGGTGGCTCAGTCAGTTAAGCCTCTGACTCCTGATTTGGGCTCAGGTCATGCTCTTAGGGTTGTGATATCAAGCCCCTCATTGTCCGGCACGAAGCCTTCTTAACATTCTCTCTCTCTGTTTCTCTACCACCATTGATGTTCCCTCCTCCTCTCTCTCTAAGACAAAAGAAAACAAACAAACAAACAAAAAAAATGGAATGCTAACCATAGGAGACGGTGAGGATTTGAGTACAAACACACACTCTATCCCCAGCACTTTTTACTGGTCCCTGTATGTCCATCTTCTAATCTTCAGCAGGGAACAAACTGCCAGGAGATTTCAGTGTCTCGGTTCATAATGCTTCAGGAAAGCTCCCTCTACCCCTTTCCTAATAGCCCATCCCATGCATTTCAAGATTGAAGATGCAACAAGAATATCTTTACAACAGACAGAGCAAAAGAACCATTTTTCTGATTTGCAGTAATATTCTCAAGCGCCGTTCCCAGTGGACAGTCCGAGCTGAGATTTCACAGTCCTGGGGGCCTGTGCTCTCCCAGTGGGCGAGAAGGACTGCCTTAGATGATGAGCAGTGCATACTGACAGAACACCCCAGGCCCTGTCCCAGGCTTGAAAACTCTTAGAGTTCACCCGCTCTTAAACCCCTTGTTTCTAAAGGGAGAAAGCATTACCTTGAAAACAGCTCAGGAATGCAGTCCTTCCCCAGCCCTGGCCGAAGCAAGGCCCTGGTAAGCCTCTGATGGAAATTCCCTCTCCACAGCTCATTCCATTGCCCTGGGAACCACTTTGCACTCCTCTCTCTATTGATTCCTGTAACTTTACACGGTAATCAGAGCCCCAGACTCACTCCAGCGAGTGCCCTGCCCACGCTATTGTCAGGAGCCTTACCTGGATTTCCCCACCCACCTGTGTGTGTGAGCCAGCTGGTCTCAGTGTGGTCCAAACCTCCTAGTGAGCCAGCTCAGCCCGGGCCTCTATTTATGCTCAGAGCACACCTCAATCCCACCCACTAATCCCGCAAGGACAGGTTGCAAACTCAGAAAGGAACTTTCTTTTTCCCTAACAATTAGCTTCCCTGGGCTCAAGAGTCCCTTAAAAAAAAAAGAAAATAGCATCACAAAATGTATGCTTTTCAGTGTGCTGTTTTTAACTGTTTATTGACTGTATATTGTTAAGAGATTTGGAAAGTGGGCAGCGTGCCAAATCCAGGTAAGCTTTGAAAGAAGACGTTTGATTTGCCTGAAGGCTGATTTGTCTTTACATGATTGGATGGAGAGTGCAGTGTGTAGAATTTTTTTCTCCCCCTTGGGCAGATTGCCTTTATTGAGCTGAGAACACAGTGATGATTCACAATTTGAACTCCAGTCATTGGACCTGTACTCTCTGTTGTAGGACACGTTAACTTCCACCATACACTTCCTCTTCCTGGCAAACAACATGTACATTCACCATGGCTAGGACAAATTTGCAAATTGAGCATTCACAATGTATTTCAAAGTTGAGAAAGTCATTGAAAAAAGATTCCTCATACTATGAGTTTTTATGAATTACATTGTAGTTGAAAATCTGCAGCAACACTTCCCTCCAAAAAAATTCAAAAGTGATTCATGGACACTCTGTCATTTAATGTCAGACTTTCCCGCTAGGCACATGGAAAGCCATTTACCTCGTTTTTCAGACCTAGAACCAAAGTCTACTTCTTTTTTTTCCCTCAAGATTATGTAATTATTCATGAAAGATTTTCAGACTGAACTCAGATTTTATATAAAACATTTCAATCCTGTGTTTTGTTCATGAAGCTATATGCAATCTTTAAAAGTTCAGAATGGATAAATCTTTAGCAACAGAAAATTAACTAATGGGTTACAAGCCCTGGAAAAATAACTTTTTAAGGTGATTTAAGATCATACTGTTTCCAAACATTTTCATGTGTATATATATTTTTGATATAACCAAAATTCCCATGGGAAAAATAGTGATTCTCCAAATGCTGAATTTTCTTTCACTTCTAAATGAGTTTACAGAAATAACTTCTTTAGAAATTTGACTGAAGACAGTGATTTGAGCTGGACTTTAAAACTGGAAAGACTTTTACATAAACCCTTAGTCTATTCGGCTCTTAGAGGATTCAACTCAGTCCCCTCATCGTGCAGATCAGAAAGGAAAGATGTTAAAAAATGAATGACTCTGAAGGTCCCACAACTAGGTTAGGGCACTCCTGGGACCAAAGCCCAGGTGCCGTCTCGTACGTCACCTGCTCAGAGTGGAAAGTGGGCAGGATTTGGGGTTGCAAGATTCCAGTCGAGGTCCCGCATCCTGGTGCGTACTCACCCGACAATCAGAGATGCCATTTAACTCCCCTGAAACTTCGGTTTCCGTTTCTATACAATGGGGGTACTGTTATTATATACGACTGTTTTGACTATTAGCTGGGATTTTAATGAATTCAGAAAGGAGATTAGTTTGCTGGATCTGCTGTAATGAAGGATCCCAGGCCGAGCGGCTGAGACAACAGAAACTTATTTTCTCACAGTTCTGGAAATTGGAAGCCTGAGATCAAGGTATCAGCAAATTTGAATTCTTCTGAGGCCTCTCCTTGGCTTCGCGATGCCATCTGCTCCCGTCTTCACACAGCCTTTTCTCTGTACCTGTGTCCTAATTTTGTCTAATAAGGACACCAGTCATCTTTAACTTAATTACCTCTTTAAAGATCCTAGCCCCAAATATGGTCATATTCTGAGGTACTGGTGGTTATGATTTCAACATGTGAGTTTTGAGGGGATAATTCAGCCCATACACTTGGTAATTAAAAGCGTCTCTGGTTTGTTATAATTAATTTTAATGATATCATAATTATTTTACTATACTCCTGTTTCTGCTATTTTGTCAATAAATACTCAGTATTTGTCATAGGTGTGGCATGAAGGAAGTAATTGTTAGAACATACCTTACACACATCATGATGACTGTGGTATCTTTGGCACACATATCTGTCTTAGTGTGAAGCAGTGAGGATTTTGTAGATGGTACCAGTTTTTTTTTAATATACTGTTAAATCTCATTACTTTTAATAGTGATGTCCGGTAATCAGTCTTTTAGATTTGCCTGATACTGTAAAAATCTGTTGTTAATAACATTTTATTAAGTTTTATTTATTTTGGAAGTACATTCACACGTGTGAGCGGGGGAGGGGCAGAGAGAGAGAGTGAGAAGAGAGAATCCAAGCAGGCTCCTCAACTGTTAGTGCAGAGTCCTATGTAGAACTCGAACTCAGGACTGTGAGATAATGACCTGAGCTGAAGTCAGACACTTAACTGATTGAACCACTAGATGCCCCAATAAATAAACATTTTTAAAAAGTTTATTTATTTACTTTTATGAAAAAGAGAGCATAAGTGGGTAGAGACAGAGAGAGGGAGAAAGAGAGAACCCCAAGCAGGCCCCCCACTGTCAGCACAGAGCCCCATGTGGGACTCAAACTCACGAAACCTGAGATCATGACTTGAGTGGAGATCAAGAGTCAGGTGCTTAACCAACTGAGGCACCCAAGCACCTCTAAATAAACATTTCTGATTCACTTTTTCCCCGAGTAGGATTTGATAATGTGATGATATATAAGATAATGTTTGGTAAGTGAACCTAAATGCAGTATCCATGACCCTATCAATATGTTATTTAAGTGCATGCTCTACCTTTGTGTATTATACATTTGTATAATTATAATTTTAGAAGCTTTTATTTAAGCAAATTTTAAAGTAGATTATTTCCTATTTTTCAGCAGAATTTGGAGACCTATTATAATAATAACGAGCAATTATTAATATCCGGTAGGCCCTGGATACTTGACTATATTATTTAATCATTCATTCATTCTTTTGTTTCTTCCTCAAATAGTCATTGCTATTATGTAGCAAATACTATGCTAGGCATTAAAGATGTAAAGGTGAAATGAACTTTTCAGTTCTATGGGCAGACCTATATGTAGACAATTGCCATTTAGGGCATTAAGCCATGCCATGGGAAAACCCAGAGAAGTTGAAGACATTGTCCCTATCCTAAGGTTACTTATGATCTGATTGAAAAATTATAATCTGGCTGAAAAAAAAATACAACCTGATTGAAAAAAGATGCAAACTCATTAAAAATTAACATCCACATGAGAATATCATGCAAGAAAGGGACAAGTAATTGATATAAACATCAGCTGTCATTATTTTTCAGAGAAGGCAGAGATTGTATCCACTAGAATTTTAAATTGATAGTAGAGGGGCGCCTGGGTGGCTCAGTCGGTTAAGCGACCGACTTCATCTCAGGTCAGGATCTCACGGTTTGCAGGTTTGGGCCCTGCGTCAGGCTCTGTGCTGACAGCTCAGAGCCTGGAGACTGCTTCAAACGCTGTGTCTCCTTCTCTCTCTGCCCCTCCCCCCTTCATGCTCTGTCTCTCTCTGTCTCTCAATAATAAATAAATGTAAAAGAAATTTTAAAAAATTGATAGTAAAAAGCAAGATTTCTAGATGGAGAAAATGATAAAGAATTTGCAAAATATGTTTGTTGGAAATTTTTATATATTTGTTGGATATTTAATGAGACTAGTCTACTAGAGAGAGAGATCTAGAAAAGTCATA
Source organism: Helogale parvula (assembly GCA_004023845.1). Taxonomy (NCBI): domain Eukaryota; kingdom Metazoa; phylum Chordata; class Mammalia; order Carnivora; family Herpestidae; genus Helogale; species Helogale parvula. The sequence continues at coordinate 255,715 of PJEM01001149.1, read as the reverse complement.
GACAATAGGTTTGGAAAGGTGTTTGGAGGCTATGTGCCAGTGTCCATGAATGCTGGTATAAGGATTTTAGAATTCATCTTTTTTTTTTTTTTTTTTTTTTCCAGAAAGAGAGAGAGCACGAGCTGGGGAGATGCAGAGAGATTGAGGGAGATAGAGAATCCCAGGCAGGCTCCATGTGGTCAGTGCAGAGCCCAGTGCAGGGCTTGATCTTAACAACCACAAGATCATTACTGGAACTGAAATCAACAGTCAGTGGCTTAACAAACTGAGCCACCAGGTTCCCCTAGAATTCATCCTTAAGAGGAAGTGACCTTTAGTGGTAAAGAGGGCTAGTTATAGATTCAGATTAGTTTGAGTTCAAGTCTACCTTTATGATTATTACGTTTTCTCCTAACCCCTTCAAATTACTTCAACTTTCTGTACTTGAGTCATCTCATTTGTAAAGTGGGGATAGATACCAAGTCCTGCTTCATATAATCCATGGAAGATTATATAAAATAATTGAAGCAAAATTAGCATGGTAAGTAGCACATAGTAAGTGTTCAAAAATATCAGTTATTGTTACAGAGCGAATCACTTGCTTCTCTGTATTATAATCATTTAGCTCTTAGTTCATTAACTCCATTACATAATAGTAAGTCTGTGAACTTCGTGACAGCACAATCTTTGATTCTTCTTTGATTGTAGCCTATCATTGAACTTAAACTTTCAAAACATATTGTTGGATAAATGTATTTGTCATCATAACAACCTCACCAGATATGAGTCTTTTAGAAATAAAGAAAATAAATTCATATGTATAGAGGTAACTGAGCCAATGACCCAAAACCGATGACTCAAGGCCCTCATAATTGTTGATAATTAATCGATATTCCTTTCAGTCTACCAAGTTGCCTTCTGATGTCTGGAAGGAAAGAGAGGAAACTAAGCAAATGTTAACCTCCCCAAATGGAATGATGATGAGCTTTATGTAGAGGAAGATGAAAATAGCCTCATGTCCTCAAGGACTTTGCCTCTGATGGGGGCTTTTCCAAAATATTCATCTAACTGCAAACCAGGTTGCTGAATAAATAAGCGTTCTCTAAACTCTAGCTTAGAGAAGTAGACACATAGTATTAGTGTTTTGACATACAGGATGAGTTGATTGCCATTGTAGTTTAATCTTGATGTTTGATGGGGGCTTTTGCATGTGGAATTAATTGCTTCCCAATTATTGCGGTGTAATTGCTATTCAGTTTATTAAAGGTAAAAATTTAAAGCCTACCTTTTCCTAAATCTACAGGTTTAAGAATCAATTTCAGTAGATTAAATTTACCAGATTAAATGTACCCTCTTGACTTCAGTAGATTAAATTAAAAGATCACAAATTGGGGCCCCGGGGTGGCTCAGTCAGTTAACGATCCAACGTTAGCTGAGGTCATGATCTCACAGTTCATGAATTCAAACCCCACATCCAGCTCTGTGCTGACAGCTCAGAGCCTGGAGCCTGCTTCAGATTCTGCGTTTCCCTTTTTGTCTGCCCCTCCTCTGCTCATGCTCTGTCTCTCTCTATCTGAAATATAAATAAACATTAAAAAAAGTTAAAATCACAAATTGATATTTTTGTTCCAATAGATTAAATTCAATTGATTAATAATTTATTTTACAAACTTTGTTAATGAAATTCCCTCAAATGCTTTTAATTACGATGTACAAGTTTAATACCTGTACAACTAATTCTTTACTTTACTTGTTTTTATGTTTATTTGTTTATTGTGTGTGAGAGAGAGAGAGAGAGAGAGAAAGAGAGAGAGAGAGGGAGGGAGGGACAGAGAGAGAGTGAGACAGAGACAGACTCTGACAGAGAGAATCCCACGCAGATTCTACACTCTCAGTGCAGAGCCCAATGTAGGGCTGGATCCCATGAACTTGTGAGATCACAACCGGAGCCAAAATCAAGAGTCAAATGCTCAACTGACTAAGCCACCCAGGCACGCCAGTTCTCTTAGACTTTTAAAATGCCCTACAGGGCAGATTTGTAGATGTAATTAGCAAAACCTTTCTAAGTGCTTTAGCAATTGTAAATATTGTGAATAGAAATTACTAGATAGTAATTTGAGTACCATTAATCATTTAAATATTGCTCATGGACTGTCAAATATCATTTTCAAATTAAGATTCTAATTTTAGTTTATTTTTAATCAGTCACAGACTAGTATTCAGATTCTTTAAAATATTAGCTTTTCTTCCACCTTACAAACACTTAAGTAACAAACACATAAAGGTATTCCAATATTTTCAAAACCTATTCTACAACTTCACACAGAAGTCTTGATACTCTGAATCTGAGTGAGGAACTTCATCAGTTTTATTCTTATGTCCGTTCCTTCTAGGGGCTAACAAAGAGAGAGCAGGGTTACCTCTCACATGGACAAAGGTTTCTGGGACTAAAGTTTGGGACTCTGATAGGCATCAAAGGCTGCAACATAGTCATTGACATGCTATATTGAGAGGTATGTTTCTTTTTTTTTAATTTTTTTTATTTAAAAAAATTTTTAATGTTTTTTTATTTATTTTTGAGAGACAGAGAGAGACAGCGTGAGCAGGGGAGGGTCACAGAGAGAGAGGGAGACCCAGAATCTGAAGCAGGCTCCAGGCTCTGAGCTAGCTGTCAGCACAGAGCCTGACGCGGGGCTCAAACCCACAAACTGTGAGATCATGCCCTGAGCCGAAGCCGGACACTTAACTGACTGAGCCACCCAGGCGCCCCGAGAGGGCAAGTGTGGAGCAGAAGCCTCAGCCCTGAGCCTTGGTCATACGCTTCCATTTAGGAAAATGACAAAAAGTGCTTGTAAAGCACACAAACAGCCAGATAGAAAAGTACGAGAACACCCGAAACAGTGCCAAGTGTAGCAGGACCTCCGAGCCCAAGTCAACAACCAGCGTCAAATGCAGGTGAGACAGTTCCAGGCTGGAGCAGGGTACCCCTGGGCTGATAAGCATTCAAGTGGTTTCCAGAGCTATCTCTGGAAAAATGCTCACACATAGATATTTTTACAATTATTTCAGAAGGCTCATTTGTACACTGAAACTAATTTCAAGATCCGTTTGTAGGATCCATACACCCCAGGTTAAAAACTCTCGCTCAAGTGTTCGTGTGTCTATTAGCCAACTCAAGGAGACTACAGCTTTAAAATTTTGCATTTGTACTTGTTTTATGGCACAGTGTAACATTTCTTCCTGGCTGTCAGAAATTTTATACCTGGTACTAAACTGGAAGGAATCCTAATCTCATAGGCATTTAAGTCTTTTGTTTTACCTGAATAAAGGTCCACATTTGGAAATCCTTTTAGATCATGGTAGAGGTGTGCCTTATTATAGAAGAAATCAAAAACAATTTAAAAGGTATCCAGTGTGGGTAAGTGCTTTCACTATGAACTCTAAAATCTTTTTGAAGATGGGTATTTATAAAGGAAACATTAACATCATCTTGTTACATTGAATTGAAAACCTGTGGAATTTGAAGTGAATAATCTCATAAATACAACCTTTCGTTGAAGTGATTTGCTACTGCTGAGTTTGGATAGCCTCGAATCAGGTGTAATTAAAAATATATTAGATGTAGTAACTACTTTAGCCATATATGAATGAAAGTTTCCTAAGACATTAAGGAGACGTGTCCTTCGCAGTTGGCGTCTGACCCTAGAGTCAATATTGTTACATGACAAATACGCTTCCGAAGGTGGGGCCCTGAACAAGCAGAGATGCTGTTTGAAGCTGTCATTCCTCCTTATGCAAGTGACTTTTGAAAGAGCCTAATCCTCCCTTCTGAGTTAATTTTTCTAAATAGTTTTAGTTCCATGACATTTCTTCTGGGAAATTTTTTACCTTTATTCCTTTAAAAGCTATTGTATCATTATTTTCCTATCCCAAGTGAACACATTGTCATACAGTCATGAGTAGAATTTTCTATCTTATTATGTGGCCCTCTGTGCACTCACGTGGCAGGTGCACAGTGGTAAATGTGTAAGGGACAGTGGTAAATGAATACCAACGTAATATGGAAATGCAAAAACATTACATGTCAGTATCAGCTGGATATATAAAGCACATGGTGTACTCTATCACCTAATACAACACTTCAAAGTTAGCGTGGTCTTCTTTAACAAGCAAAAAACTTGTAACTTTTAATATTTTAACCTATAGCAGAAAACACTCTTTACTATTTAAATAAATGGGCTCAAAAAGAAAGCACTATTATGCTTATAATGTTCTCATCTGTCAAATAGTCATAAGTAACTTTCTTCTTGGAAGATCAAAATAATCCTTCTGTGATTCCAAATTTCCCTTGTGTGTGTCTTTTATATACCAATTAATTCCGTTATATTGTGTCTCCAAATGGAATAATTGGTTTCAAAATCAGAGTTTGGATAATTTTGAGGTGTTAAAAAACAGTTCTATAATGTTGACTTAAAGAAATACAATCACTTACGGCTTTCACAGATTGATCTTTTGGGAAGACTTTGCACTATCCAATTTTTATGTTTCATCCTTAAAGTTAAGGACCAATGAAATAGTAACACATACTCGTATTCTTAGTATTCTATTTGCCTGTGTTTTCCCTGTGACTCATGCTGTAATAACTTTATTCTCCAAGTCCTCAGCAGTAAGTCAGCCCTGAAAGCAAACAGAAGAAATTTTTCACATTTACTTTCCTCCTGATTTCTTTAAGACCTCGTCATCATTTCAAGACTAAGTTTTATGGTGTTCACCACATTGCATTTTTTCTAATCTTTTTTCTAATGTCACTATCACAATTGTTCATTATTTATAGACTTTTAGATTCTCCACAGTAGAACAAAGTGGGTTCTAATTCTGTCAATATTTAGGATGTAATTTAAAAGTGCATCTTAATTACAGTTAAACCAGTTTTCTATTCTTCCTACTTTATATTAGGCTGCCAAATTAAAAAAAACTCTTAGGATAAGAAATTTTACCAACTAATTACGATACATGTTAAACAGTTTGATGAATTTGGTCCATTTCCGGAGGCTGGAAAGACAGTTTAAGAGATTTTAAGTGTCTCCAGGGCATAAGATGAAGATATTCTCCTTTTTTTTTTTCTTAAAGAGAGAGAGCAAGTGCAAGCTGGGGAGAGGCAGAGGGAAAGAGGGGGAGACTGTTAAGCAGGCTCCATGCTCAGCACAGAGCCCAACACAGCGCTCAATCCCAGGACTCTGGGGCCATGACTCAAGCTGATATGAAGAGTCAGATGTTCAACCCACTGAGCCCCCCAGGTGCCCTGAAATGCAGATATTCTATAAGGAGATTTTCATTTGGAATCATTTGGGTCATTTTGTTTAAAATACTAGAATTAGAACAAGGATGGATTTTGTTTTTTAAGCACCAAATTATGCATAGGAATTTTTTTTAAAGTTTCAAATGAATACATGGACATCTTATTTACAACTTAAAGATTGGTCTTCTCTGATTCATTTTACTGGCCCTACTCAGACTCATTTTATCTTGCTCTTTTATACTGCAAAAGGCTTTTATGTGACATGTCCAAATTTGTATCATGTACAGCTCAAATTAGTTTAGAAAACAGGGATTAATGGCTTTATGAAGATGGGCAAAGGAGATTATGCAAAAATTTAGTAAAAATAATTAAAATCTCTGAAATCATGCATTTTAGTGTATATCTTAAATTGTTATTAATAGCTATTGCTATGGTTTCTGAAATTTTATTAAGGTACTAACATAAACATAATTTTCTTAAAATGTAAATGGCGACTCCCTATGTTGAATATTTTTTGATGATTTTTTAAAAATGTTTATTTATTTATTTTAAGAGAGAGAGCATACATGTGCAAGAGCAGGGGGTAGGGGCGAGGCAGAGTGAGAGAGAGAGAGAGGGAGAGAGAGAAAGAGAGAATACCAAGCAGGCTCTGTGCTGTCAGTGCATGAGGCTCAGACGTGGCGCTCAGTCTCAAAAATCATGAGATCATAACATGAACTGAACTGAAATCCAGAGCCGGGTGCTTAAGCCACTGAGCCACCCAGGTGCCTCTCTTGATTCTTGGTTGTGAATTGAATGCCATGGTTAGACCATTTCTCCTTGAAGCGCCATTTGTCAATGTTTATCACAAGCTTTTCCTGCATAGTTTTGCCTATTAGAGCCATGTAAATAGTTCAGAACTACCGCAATACAAAAAAGTGGACAAAAGGACTTAAAATGATAGCTTTGGGATTACTAAACTAACATATGAATTTTAATGAAGAATTGTTTTCTGCAAAATTACTCTCATAACTAAGAATAAAATTTTTACTTCTATTGGTTTTGGGTGTTACTTTTGTAAGACTTCCAAACAGTATGCATTACTGAATTTTGGCAAAACTGCGTCCCTTTGTTGACTAACTCATGTTCTGAGCTAGATTAAACCAGAGATCTATTATGAAGTAATAGAATATTTATTCTGGCATGTGATCCAAAGAAGGCTAAACTTAAAAAATGGATTCCCAAAGCATATCATACTGGAAACAATAATCCACCCTCTGACATCCTGTCACCAGGAAACACCTCAAGTTTCAGTGGACTGTGGATCGAACTAGCTCATAATATTTTTAAAATGGCAGCTTTCAACAGTAGCTCTGCATACCATTCTGAGTTTGAGATTTTCTGGTCATTTTCCCTTTTTCTTTTTTAAAAAATTTTTAAACATTTATTCATTTTTGAGAGAGAGAGAGTACAAGTGGGGGAGGGACAGAGATAGAGGGAGACACAGAATTGGAAGCAGGATCCAGGCTCTGAGCTGTCAGCACAAAGCCCATCGCCGGGCTTGAACCCACGAACAGTGAGATCATGAGCTGAGCCGAAGTCAATCACTTAACTGACTGAGCCACCCAGGAGCCCCTCATTTTCCCTTTTGCAAGGCACTCTGGAGGAATGTTTTGGGTTAGGTAATAATGCAACATTGATATGGGATGCTCAAAAGGACATTACCAATGCAAGTGGTGTCCAGGGCACCACATCATGTAGCTTATTGCCAGATGCTGGGTAAGTATGAAGAGTTTAATATTTTATTTCCAACCACAGGTCAGCATCAAATATATGGCTATAAAAATGCATTGTTTAGTCTGTCTCGTTATCTAAAGTCCAAGAAGAAAGTAATGCCAGAGTCATATCTGAATGCTTAATGCAAAAGAAGAAGAAATACAACAGTACTTCTTCCATCTAACAGCAAGAGCCGGAGGACCCTGGGCCCTCATTGTACCCTCGCATCTGTCTCAGCAGCTAGACGTGCTACCCTCAAAGCTCCTCTTCCAAGGACAGCTGTATATTTACTAGATAGAGCACTGTGTTAAAAGAAGTTGTGCAAACCAGAATGGAGTCAGGATCCTGCTGTATCGTTTCTCTACTAGTATAATGCCACTGGGTCTCTGAAGAGAATTATCGTGCTTTCTCATTGATAGAATTGGGGCAGAGTGCTGTCCTTTGACATTTTGGAAAAGTTCCCTTTTATAGAATGCAAATAAACTCACTTCCAGTTTTCCTGGAGAGTGCCAGGACGACGTTCCACTTACACCACCCCAGTTCATGGATATGGTATGCTCTGATTATTTTTAAGTGATGTTTCTTGTCATTTCTAAAAGTTTGATCGGGTTCTTTACCAATCTACCTGAGTATTTTTATAGCATTATACCATTATTGTTTCTTTCCTTTAAACATTTCTTTAGTACTTGTAAACCCATTTATTTGAATTGGCAGTGCTATCCAAACCTCTTATTTGTCTTGCTTGTTAACTCTTCCTTGGGGAATCAGTTTTGCAGAGGTCTGTACTCTTTTGTTTGTTGTGAACTCATTCTTCCATTGGGGTTATTTTTCTGTGGGAGTCCAGTTAATTGCTGAGTTGTAGCTATATTCTAAAGAGGAGTTTAGAATTTGTGTGTGGCAGGTGCCTGAGTAGTAACTTTGGTGAGGGCAACTTTATATTGTCCTCTGTAAGATTCCAACACAATGGGGGATAAAGTAAATTTCATTCCCAGAGGACAGGCATAGAACTTTGCTTTTTTAGAAGACTGTGTTTTATTTTGACTTTCTTTACTAGGTTTCTGCAAAGACAAATTGTTTTCCTGCATTTCTTGGCCACAGGGTGGAATTTTCAAGACCCTTTTCTACAGAGCCTTAGTTTCAGCAGAGATCTTAGTTTTAGCGCTCTGTCTTGAATCAAAATCACTTTTCCTGAACGATTTGGTACTGTCTGCAATGATCAGTTGGAGATGAGTAGGGTATAAAAGCAACCCAGTCTCCTACAGTATCCAGGTCTGAATTGATTTGTGTTCATGCAAGTGATTACTTTTTACTCAGTATTGGCTGGATGGAAAAGAGGATCCAGCGGGACTGCATACAGAGTGTTGCCTAAGGAGTGATTATTGCCATGGCGATGAGGGAGTGTCTTTATTTAAGATCCTGGTGGAGCCAGCCCTAGGCTTTACTTATTGACTGATGAGAGGGAGACTAAGGGAGGGAAGTAGGTGAAGAGGGGAGCTGACCACAGACCTGGGATGAGCCAGGTGGTAATTACAAATGTACTGCACAGCAGATGGGTACCAGTGAGAGGCCTGATTCAGGCTGGGTGGAATGACAATACTATCTAATTTCTTCTGTAAGGGTAGAAGATGGCCTCTATTTCCTGCTTTTATTTATTTATTCTCAAAATGCAAAGTGATAACATTCAGGATATGTGTGCTCCAGTGTAAACATCTAAGAAAGTACGCTAATGGAATGGAGGAGGAGGTAGAACATTTCCTAGGATATGTGTCTGTATTCCAAGAACACACAGTGTTTACTATTAACCATGTTCTAAATATATCTAATATTCTATCCAGTGGTGTATATGTGTGCATGTGTGTATGTATGTATGTATACATATAAATGCATAGTTATATGTGTATCTATCTATATCTATCTGTATCTACATCTATATCTATCTATCAGGTACATAAGTATTTTTGGTGGTAATGAAATATTAATAAAAGTGCAGAAAACAATTCAGTTGAAAAATAATTGTGACATGCTACCTATTCCAGGTACTTTTATAAGCATAGGGGATTCAGTAGTGATTAAAACAGCAAAATTCTTGCTCTCATTAAATTTATGTTCTAGTGAAGAAAGGCAGATGATAAATAAAATAACTTAACCAAACACGGAGTGTGTTAGATGGAAGTAAGTAGGGTGGAAGAAAATAAAGCAAGCGAAGGGACACGGAAGCTGGTGGTGGGCATCTGTAATTTTCGATCAGGTGTTGACAGAAGACCCCACAGAGTCAATGGTAAGGGTGCCGCCAGGCAGAGGCAAGAGCAGGCAAATGTGCTGAGGAAGTAGTGTCTGTGGAGGTGGGGCCGAGTGCTCTAGGAGGGAAGACCAGGAGACGAAGACAAACACTAGGAACACAAAGGTGACCCTGAAGGACTGGAAGTTTCCTGGTGCAGCAGATTCCACCTCATCTCATCTCCATGAAACTAAGAACACTGGGTTGAAGTGCTGGAATCTCTGTGCGAACTAATTCTTTGGATTAAAGGGTGGAGTAGAATTCTGGGTGGTGTTAGAGGGGGCACGCGTTTTCCCCAGGGTTAGCCTTGGCAGTGGCAGAGCCCATGAAACTTCCTGCTGAAAGCCACCTCGGTTCCTACTCCAGCAGTTCCTGCCGGTGTTGCATCCCTGAAGCACGGCTTCTGCATCCTTGCTCTGCAGTGGGCAGTCATCGGATAAGCCTGTCTGTGCCTAGGTCCTGGCTGAGACCAGTTTTAGGTTGTCGCCCACTTTGCTTCTATAGGATGCTTGAGGATGAACTTCCTTTAAGACTCAAAGAGAATTTAATTTGATTCCTTGCATGCAGAAATTTACTTTTGTATTTAATTGTATGTATGCCATGTGCTAGATCCCTTAGAGAGGTACACAGAGGGGACAGACACGAAATCTGCTCCCAGAGAATTTACTGTAGAAGACAGAGATGGGGAGGGGGGGAGGAGCTTGCACAAACAACCACAAATTCTAAGGACAGAATTTCAGGGATGGTTACTCACAGTATGGGAGATATATTTTGGAAGGGGAAATTTACCGGGAATTTTTCTTTTTATTCTTTATTTTTTTTAATTTATTGATTTTGAGAGTGAGAGACCACAAGTTGGGGGCAGGGAGGAACAGAGAGAGAAAGAGAGAGAGAGAGGAGAGAGAGAGGAGAGAGAGAGAGAGAGAGAGAGAGAGAGGAAATCCCAGCCAGGCTCCTACGGTGCCAATGCAGAGCCTGATGTGGGGCTCCAACTTAGGATGCTGCCCAGGTGTCCCTTACTGGAAATCTTTAAAACGTAAGCAACCATCAAAATTGGTTCATGTTGAGCTGTGATCATCAGTGCCCTGCATTAGCCTGGACAATGGAGCGGTCCTGTGGGAGGGACAGTGTGATGCTGTGTTAAGAGCATGGGACACAAAGACAGCACATGGGTTTGAATCCTGGTTACTAACTGAGGGATCTTAGGTAAGTTACTAATCCTTCTGTAGTTCACTTTCCTCATGGTAAACTAGAGATAGGATCGTAGCTACTGTTCAAAGTGTTTTAGAAGAAAACATGAGATTAATGTAATGGACCACGAATAGCACCTGGAACACACCACGATCTCTGCAAATGTTGCATATTATACCAAGTAATAGAGTTCCTCCTCCTTCCCGTTTTCTAGCCATTAGTTTTCTCTAGTTACACTGTCTTTATCAACCACGTTTACTGCATAAACAACACAAGTTCTTGCTCCATTATGAATAATCTGGAGACTTTCGAGAGAAAAATATATGGAGAGATCTATAAGCCTTGGGAAATGAATTGTTAATTCCCCCAATTGTTAGGCATGACAGGTTTCTAGATAACTTATCTTTTAGAATTTAAATTTTTTGGATGTTACACATATTCTGTCTAAGGGGTGGTGTAAAATAAAGGCTGAAAACAGCCTTAGGAAAGCAGTGGAGGAACTTTGGTGGGTTTTCCTTGACAAGAAGGTGGAGTATCTTTTCTTGAGCAGCAGGAAGAAATGTAGGAAAGAGGCAGAGGGTAGTTGATGAAACTTGATGTGATTTGCTTTAGTCTCCTTTACAAATAAGAGATGAATGAAGCTGGAAATTGAAGAAGTAAAAGATTCATTTATCATAAATGGTAAAAGTCCACTTACCAAAACTGAGGTAACTTGCACAACCTATATGTTGGGGATGAAGCACGATTTGTGAATGAGATGAGACACAGTGAGAATGTATAAAATAGATGTTACTCGGTAAGGGCCCAACTGAGGTCAGAGCATGGCTTTGAAGTGTCCTTGGACAGCTGATGTTTATAACCTTTCTTCAGAAGAATGAATTGCTTTTGAATTAGAGAAATCACACAGCAGTGGCTGTATAGTTCCAATTCACTCTTAGTGGCTTTGTCTGTTCGTTTTTAGCCTAAAGTTTGTCATTGCTTGGGTTTTTTTCTCCTCCTGCCCCCCACAATTTCAAATTAGTATAAACTGATAGCATGTTTCATAGATAATTTAGCAGATAATTGGGATAAGGGGGAAAAGATATTGAAAATAGAGAGGGAAAGAAGAATTTCTTTTATATTAAATAACACAGTAATATTTTTTATTGTATGGCACTAGATTGAAATTCTATCTAAGCCTTTTCCTCCCTGTTAGGATTAAATTTTTTGCATTGTCAGATGAACTTTGGGGATAAATTTTTTGAAAAGCTAAAAACATTCAACTTGATGACTTCCTTCTCACTTGGGTGTTAGAGGAAGGATAAGGATAGTATTGATGGTTTCACTTGATCAATTTTGTATGCCCTGGGGCCTCAGCTTCTTCATTTCTAAGAAGAATGTGATAGTAATGAACTAATTTGGGTTGTTAAGAGGAAAATAAACAGTAAGATTGTAAAAGGTTGGCTAAATATTAAATGCTATACAAATACCTTTGGTGCTGCTATTCAGGAAGGACTCATGACCTTTAGATAAAGTTTATAAAATTTCTGAGGAAAGAAAATGAATGAACAACAAAGCAGTCATTGCAGTTGGAAATCAGTCCCCTGGTACTTTACTGATAAGTAGACTGGTTTTCAGTTATACTTTCCTTTTGAGGAAGTGCAAACGCTTTAGTAACATGAGCTTATGAATAGTCCCAGTCTCATGAAACGGGGCCAGTTTTACAAAGAAGGAGGCTTGAGCAAAGCATATAACTGACTTGATAGGGAACAGCAGTATGGTGGTGAGAGGGAAAATTCACATTAACATCTGGTTCTGTGGGTAATGAGTCACTTGCTCCATGATTCAACCACGGTTGCACAGCTCCTCCTCGTACCTTGTAGGTGTTCAATAAAGTGCTTACGGCCTGAGTGAATGTTATTTTCAAAATGTCTGGTTGTACAACCAACAGTCTGTTAAATACTGTGAAATATGCTATAAACAGATTTATTCATGACCGTGAGTTTCATATATATTTTAGCACCATAATCTTGATGTTAAATCCCACAAAATGAATAAGCAGTGGCCTAAGTGGAGTAGAAAGCAGTCCCTTTTCTAAATGTTACACGTGAACCATTTGCAGAACACTTCTACATTCACTTTCTCTGAAACTCCGTGAGGTAGGAAGGGTAGGGATTTTTTTCACTTTTCTGAAGAGGAAACTGAAATCGAGGTCACATCCCTGCCTAATGTATTATGACTACTACTTTGCTAGAAATCAGTGCGACTAGAAAGGCAGTCTCCTGATCATGTCCCCATGTTCTTTTTCCTTCCTAAGCAAGATCCTCTGTATTTATCAATACATAAATAAAATCTGTGGCTCAGTCCTTTAATGAGACGATTAAAGTACCAAGAGCGTCTGTTAAGTAAAAATAAATTGTCCAGAAGAGGCCTCTCATTAATACTCATGGAATTTTTATGTCATATTAGTTGGAATAATAGAAATAGGAAGCAGTCACTATGTGCCAGTCTTGTTAAGATACTAACTAATTTAATCATCACAATGACTCTGTGAAGTAGGTACCACACATATTCCGTGCTATTAAATTTATTTAGTGTTTGGGTAGCAAAGTTGGATAACAAGAGAAATCATACCATCCAAGTCAATTTGGTTCCTGATTTTCAGACAGCAAGTAGTAGGAATTTGGATAGGAAGGGATTTATTCAAATTTATTCAGTTCCTAAATCTAAATACAAAGGATATCTATTTTATTCTGTTTACTCTGAAGGAAACTGAGGCCAGGAAGAGTGAAACAATTTGCCAGCCAGCTAGTAAATTGTGGGTGTTGAACCTAGGACTTGAATCCAGAATCATGTGAGTTCTTAATTACTGTGATATGTTGGCTTTCACTAGGGTACTCAATTGAGTCCCAGAAAGTTTAGGATCTTAAGTGTTGAATAGAAAAGCAAAAGAAATAGAACACGAGATAATAGAATATGGGCTCACGGTGGGGGCAAGGAGTGGGGGTGAGAAGGGAAAGCAGTTCTGTGATGTGGGTGGGTGAATTTTGGACAAATGACATAAGCTTTCCTACGCTTTCCCTTTAAATCCTGGCAAGCAAAACAAAAACAAAAAACAAAAACGAAAGGCCTTGTCTCTAACATATCGTTGTCCAGAAGCCCTAGTTAGCAATTTAACTTAATGTTATTAGAAAAGTGATTACCCCAGCTGGAATCAGGGTTGGCTTCGCTGGCTTCTTCCTGTGTGTGTGTCTGGAAATCCAGCTCTGAGACACATGCTGAATAGGTCCCGCTTCATTCGGCAAGCTGCACCCAAAGCAAACATTTTTATTAGTGCTCTGTTTTCTAATGATACTCAGTGGACATTATTGCTAAGAGATGTTGCCTAGGAAAATGGTTTTACAGTCAAATAAGCTTAGAAATCACCGCATTATACAGTGCCCTTGGTGTATTGCACATTAGCATATTAAAGGCATTACGAAGTTCCATGGGAAAGAGCTCTGCTTAATTTTGCTTAACCAAGCATTTTTCCAAACTATTTGATCGAATAAAATTTGTAAGTGGTTTTATTGTTGTTGTTATTTGCATAGTATCTGCTAGCATTCAATGGAACAAACTTTAGGAAATCTTGCACTAGTGTAAAAACATGTTTTATCAGAGTAGGCATTTTATGGGGGTGCCTGGGTGGTTCAGTTAAGTGTCTGACTTCAGCTTGGGTCATCATCTCGTGGTCTGAGTTCAAGCCCTGGGTCGGGCTCTGTGCTGACAGCTCAGAGCCTGGAGCCTGCTTCAGATCCTGTGTCTCCCTCTCTCTCTCTGCCCCTCCCCTACTTGTGCTTTTGTCTGTCTCTCTCTCTCAACTTTCAGAAAAATCATTAAACATTGGCAATAACCCAGAAGCCAGTGGGAATTACAAGTATTATGTTCTTCAAACAATTAGGGCTAGAGATTTATCCCTAAAATATTTTCAAGATGATCATGGAATTTGGCATTTGGAAATGACTTCAGAGATCAGTTACTTCAGATTCCTTATTTTACATATGGGGAAATAGGCCTAGGGGAGTTAGAGGCCCTGCCGAACACTTACTGCTTTAGCACAAGGCTGGACAAGATCTCAATGGTCTCACTTTTCTGGAAAAGACTGCCTGCTACAGTGAAAGACAGTGAGGGGACTTTTCAGGGCCAGATCTAGATTGCTTTTGACATGGAAGTATGTTAAAATCCCTCCAGAAACCCAGACTGAAGAGAAACTCGGTCACTGTATCAGAATCTATTTAAGACTCATCCCTCCAAAGGCCCCCTTGTGTTTAGTAACACTTGAATACCTGCTAGCCTATAATTTATTGAATTCCCACCCATGATTGATTCCTGACTAAACAGTACTTAGGAATTCTCTCCTTGTGTGAGGACCTATCAAGGTAATTCGATGACTCCCTCTCTTACTTCCTGGTGGCCATAGAGATTTTTCTTTTGTTCCCTCGCCATTGGGTATCCATGTTTTCAGTCCACTCTTCTGGCTCTGTATTTTCTGGGTTGCCGTTTAGCATTGTGATCATAATTCCTGTCAGCAATTTTTCTCTCTTCTCAACTCAGGATTTCTCCTGGTATTTTCTCCTAATTCAAATGCTGTGAAGTAGTTAAAAAACATTTTTCCAATAAAATTCTCGTATAGTCACAGTCTGACTGAGTGGAGACAGACAGGTACAAGTTGGGCTTTTGGCTCAGACACTTGTAAATAAGATAATATACTTCCAGGACTTGTTTTAAAGATTAATAATAATTTGTACAAGCTATCTGGTATGTAGCTATTTAAGAGGTGCTCAATAAATGGAAAGTGCCAATATTATTACTAATATTGGATGCAGGACTGCCTCTTTGGAAAGCTTTCCATCAGTGTAGCGGACAGCTTGTGTCAAAATGCAATGTAGTAAAAGCTGTTCTGTGTGTGCATGAGGGAGGGAGGGGGTACAATTCTGTGCAGTCCAAGTGTCCACATCTCATGACCTTGCTTGATCCAAGGCCATATTAAGTCTCTGGGAAGATAGTCCTCTTGTTCTTCAGATAATCAGCCCTACGTATTATTTTTCTCAACACAAATTATTATTAATATTGAGTCCAAGACTATAGTGGCTATTAGGGGAGCCCACTAAGTACAGACACACATGTGAAATTTTTATTTAATATTTATTTTTGAGAGAGAGAGAGAGAGACAGAGAGAGAGAGACAGACAGACAGAGCATGAGCAGAAGAGGAGCAGAGAGACAGAGTGAGATACAGAATCTGAAGCAAACTCCAGGCTCTGAGCTATCAGCACAGAGCCCAACTGAGGTTCGAACTCACTAACTGTAAGATCATGACCTGAGTGGAGGTGGGACGCTTAACTGACGGAGCCACCCAGGTGCCCCTAGACCCACGTGTTATAATCAATAGTCACAGTAGAGGGAGGTTGACACTGGGGAATAACTTTGTTTTGATGAAGAACATGACTAAACCACCAGCTTTTCTTTAAGTTTATTTGTTTATTTTAAGAGAGACAGAGACAGTGTGAGCAGGGGAGGGGCAGAGAGAGAGAGAGAGAGGGAGAGAATCCCAAGCTGGCTCTACACTGCCAGTGCCGAACCCTTCGTGGGGCTCAAACCCTTTAAACCATGAGATCATGACCTGAACTGAGAGTTGGATGCTTAACTGACTGAGCCACCTAGGCACCAGCAATTTTTACTCAAATCTCAACAGAATAAGATTCTTTCCCCACTGTCTTCATGTAGGTTACCTAAACATTTTTAGAATTCCATTTTGAGTTGTCTATAGTATTTCTGAGCATATCTGTTTATATTTTCTAGTTGTAGTTCTAGGTTATTCAGTTATATATACATAACAGTTTATTGCCATCAATATTTTACCAGTTTGAGTGAAGAATAGAAATTTTACTCTCCTTTGAGTCCCTTTATCTTCCTCTTTTAATATAAGAGTCTTATACATTTTTCCTCTACGTATCTTGTGCACCAAATGATATCTTGTAATTTTTGCTTCAGGCATCAAACATAATTTGGAAAACCCAAGAGAAGAAGGCACATCCATTGCATTTATCAGTATTCTTACTCTTTGTTATTCTTCCTTCCTTCTCGAAGTTTTAAGATTCTCTCTTTTAACATTTGCATTGTGTCAAGTGTTTTCTTTTTTTTTTTTATGTTTGTTTATTTTTGAGAGAGAGAGAGAGAGAGAGCAGGAGCTTGAGTGGGGGAGGGACAGCGAGCAAGGGGGACAGAGGATCTGTAGCAGGCTCTGTGAGCCTGATGCAGGGGCTTGAAATCATGAGCCAACCATGAGATTATGACCTGAGCCAAAGTCGACATTCAACCAACTGAGTCACCCACCTGTGTCTCAAATGTTTTCTTTAGCCATTCTTTTAGAGTGAGTACTGGCAAAAATTTTCAAGTTTTCTTAAGAGTGCAGAATATCTTGATTTCCATTTAATTCTGGAAGAATATTTTATGGGATACAGGATTCTGGGTTCTTTTTTTTCTTTCAACATTTGAAAAATGTCCCCTTTCTCTGGTCCTCCATGGTTTCTGAGGAGAAATCTGCTGTCATTTCCATGAGCAAGAGGACTGACGGAAGTACATATACTTTATCCTGTCCCAAACTGGAAGTTCAGAGTAAGATATTTATCCTTATGAAGACTGAAACAGCTCAGCTTAAGACTAAAGACTTGATTTATGCAGAGATACAAAGCAGAACTGTAACAGTGTTCCCGTCTAGTGAGAGTCAACTCCAGGAATGTACAATTATTTGCTTCTAATCCTTACAATACCATGATAAGGTCATGATTATTCCAATTTTGTAGATGAGCCGAATAGCTTCACAGAGGTCAGTAACCTGCCCAATGTTTCACAACCTGCAAATGTTGGAGCCAGGAATCATATCCTTGTGTCTCTGATTCTAAAGGCTGAGCTTTTGTTCATATACCAAAATATACAGATGAGGGCATGGATGCTGGACTTGCAGATAGGAAAGAAAGTGAGTACCCCAAGTTTTGAACAAGCATGAGGTGATATAAATGTGAAAGTGTAAATATTCCCTAAAGCCCTCACATGCAGACGATGTGAGCTGGAGTACATGAACAGACTGGCGGAAAATATGCCTGCTGGTCACAGAGAGCACAGTATTCCCCCTTTTTGCACTTGGATCGTTGTAGTAAGGAGCTCTCAATATATGAATATCAGGATGGGATTCGGTTCCATTTGTATGACTCAGGATTCTTTGTAGCTCAAAAAAGATAACATTGGTAATATTTTATCAACATTTATTGAATAAAAAATCATCATAATCAAACACTTGTTAGGGTCTGAGCTAGGTGCTTTGCCACAGTATTTCTCTCCCCTGCCACAAGATGTCAAGTGGGTGTTATTATTATTACAATTTCTTACATGAAGAAGCAGAGTTTTTGAGACAAATTGGGTGACCTACCAAAACTAACATAGGTTAAAAATGGAGGAACTGGGATTTGAGTCTAGCACCATTCAAAATACGAGTGCTTGACTACAACCCACATTGCCAAGGACTGTCAAAGAAGCCAGAGGTGTGACCATGACTCAGATCGTGAGCAGAGCATCCCTGTAAATTGTCCTTTATTTGTGCCAAGAATCAAATTATGCTATTAATTAACACCAGTCAGTCAAATAGGAAGGCACTTCAAATTTGACCTTTTTGGGACGATTGTGGTTTATTTTGATGCTAAGACCCAAAGACATTTGTCCCAAGTTTATCTTAGTCTGTTAGTTATTTCTACAAAGCCCTATAGCTTACAAAGCTTCATGATTCCCAAGGAGAGGGCATCATTTTTACATACCATTATTTCTCTCTGGTCCCTTTTTGTTCTTTTTATCCAAATCTTGGGCATTGGTGAATCTGAGTTTTTAGGTACAATAGAAGGAAGAGAAAGTTAACTTTGGGGGCAACACTTCATAATGCAATTGTGTAAATGGTACCTACCACTTTGGAACTGTGTCTTTGTGTTGTCATGAGGTCACACTGCCAATTATCATTAACTCGGACTTTATGATAATGTATATCCGGCTAGTTTGACGTTAAACATTGATATGCCTTTGGAAAAGGGAGTCTATGCCAACAAAAAATGGTGTAAATAAGATTTCAAGTGGGAACATTAACCTAGTTAAGACAACAAACTAATTAAAACCTTGAACGGTTTAACATAAAACCTGGTATTAGTGGGTTGAAATAAATGTTTCTTGTACAGTTTATCTCCTATATTAAAAACAGACCTTTTTTTCTTTTACCCATTGGCTATCCACTTAATAGCAGGATCCAGTTATCTAAATTTGAAAATGAACTCTATTTCTTTTTAACTAGTCTATTTTATGTTGTGTCCTGCAGTATGAATGAGACATTCACAAAGGATCCGGGGGCGGGGAGGGGGTGGTGTCCAGATCTTTCAACAAATGTAACAGTCTTTGCGAGTCTAGTGACTGACGGTGTGGATAGGTATCTGTGAGGCTCCGAGAGCTGTGAAGGTAGCAAACAAAAACAACAAACAACTGTTTGTGGGGAATGGATTGGAAAGTCTGGCACTGTTTCTAATCCAAGAGCGGGCGGTCTGTATCCTTATGTGTCTGTAGGTCCTTCTAAAAAACTCTTCCTAAAAATTCTCAGGCTTCTGTGATGCTGTGCTCCACAAGCGAGCGTGGGCTTGGGTTAACTAGCCAGTTTCCACCTCCTTGGGTCCCACTTGTACTTCCAAAGCAAAGCTTGAACAAATGGCTCAAAGTATGCATAAGTCAATAATGGATTTGAATTTAAGTCCTTAGATGCAAATGAATAATGAGGTTCATTTCCCCAAGAACATTTTTCCTATTTCCAAAGATAAGTTGAAGATGGTAAAGTGTGGCCCTTTAAGTACCTATAATTCATAGGAAGGTGAACATTCATCAAGTATCAAGATC
The DNA here is from genome assembly GCA_004023845.1 of Helogale parvula. Taxonomy (NCBI): domain Eukaryota; kingdom Metazoa; phylum Chordata; class Mammalia; order Carnivora; family Herpestidae; genus Helogale; species Helogale parvula. The sequence goes on along the minus strand of PJEM01001149.1, from coordinate 236,274 downwards.
TGAAATTACTTCTCTTTTTAGGGACTAGGTTACAGAAGCCAGACCACTTACATAAGCCAGGAAGCCCCCGATTGGTCTCTGGTGGTTTTGTTCAAGTCTATCCTTCCAGAGTCAAATGACCAAGGAAATGGTAGACAGACTTCCTGTTAATCCTTTGGTAGCTGCAGAAATATTTTATCTGTTGGGTTCCCCCCTCATGATAATGTTATGGTAAAATGGTAAAAAACATTCTTAATTGGTTATTCTAGATTTTGAAACTAAAGCTTGAAAACGTCATCTCTCTGACATAAAAGCTTTTGAACAGGAAAGGATTTAAATTACCAGCAGCTAGCTTTAGGTAATATAGAGATACTTAAGAGAGAGAGAGAGAGAGAGAGAGAGAGAGAGAGAGAGAGAACTCCCTCTTTTGTTTCTTCACTTACTCCACTGCGTGCCTGTGTCTGTGTGTCCATGTGCCCGTGCAGCATTTAAAATTACTCTCACATGGAGACTTCCAAATCTGTGTAATTAATAGCTTGGATAAATTTGACATTTTGTTATAGAATGGTATTATGTAAACTGTTACTGTGAGAGGCTTCAACAGAGGGCTTCCCCCCCGCCCCCCTTAAACAGTCAGAACTGGCTTATTTGTAGAAAGAATGAAGTTTAATACTCTTAATTTGCTTTTCCATTTTCTACTATGGACCTGTATGTTGTGAGTGGTTCCATTTTAATTTAAGAATAAAAAATTTTGCCTACCTTTCTTTTTTCTTTTTCTTTTTTTTACCATTTTTATTTATTCTTGAGAGATAGACAGAACATCTATCTCTCTGCAGAGAGAGAGGGAGACACAGAATCGGAAGCAGGCTCCAGGCTCTGAGCTGTCAGCACAGAGCCCAATGTGGGGCTCAAACTCACAGACAGTGAGATCATGACCTGAGCTGAAGTCAGATGCTTAACCAACTGAGCCACTCAGGTGCCACTCACCTACCTTCTTTAGTAAGATGTTAGATAATAGCCAACCTTCTAGGAGAGCTTAATGCACTCTTTAGATGAAAGTATCAGGATTAGACTATTTTTAAAAGTTCAGTTCTATCATTTGTTTTGTGTTGTGACACACATTTAAAAATCGCCCAAGGAGTGTCGGTGGCTCAGTTGGCTGATTTTGGCTCAGGTCATTATCTCATAGTTCAGTAATTCTCTCTCTCCTTACCCCTCCCCCATTTGCACGTGCTGTCTCTCTCTCAAATAAATAAATAAACGTTAAAAAGATAAAAAATAAAATAAAAAACACCCAAGATTCCTTTTTGTTTAAGTAGCACAATAAAATGCTTTTATGGCACTGTCTGTAAATAAAACTTTCTCCATAAAAAAGTTTTACTAGCTCATTAAAATAATTTATTATCTGATAGAAATCTGGAAGGTCATGGTAATTAGTGAGAAAAAATGCAAATGTGACTATGTCTTTAAGGACATCTCAGGTGATAGCCTAAGAAGTTAAAGAATAAGAAAAAAGTGGGCCTTTTGAAGAGTCTGCCATGTTAATACTTTTGAAATATTTTGCTGTCAGTGTTGAATTTCTAATGGCAATGATTTGATATCTATATTTATTTTTCTAGCTAATTAGCACAGTCAACTTCAGAGTTGTATTTCTGTTACTCATTTGTTCCCTAATAATTTACTTATTTTTGATAGACAGAGAGAGACTGAGCATGAATGGGGGAGGGGCAGAAAGAGAGGGAGACACAGAATCTGAAGCAGCTCCAGGCCCTAAGCTAACACAGAGCCTGATGCGGGGCTCAAACTCACGAACTGCATGATGTGACCTGAGCCGAAGTTGGTTGCCTAACCGACTGAGCCACCTAGGTGTCCTATGTCCCCTAATGATTTCTGAAACTACCTATAAATATTTATACTTTTTTTGTTCAAAAATTATGTTTTTTTCTCCTTAGGTAGTCTCCCTAAAAATGTTTTCTATCTGTTTCTGTCTTTGTTGGCTTATGTTCCTCGTAAAATATTTACAGTCAAGTCAGGCTCTCTGTGATGGGTCCCTTTCAAAGCATGTTACTTCAATGACCCATTGAGCTTGCTGCTGACCGGGGCATTAAATGCTCTCTTTTTTTAGAATGTTTTTGGTAAGTTAAAAGTATAAAGCTTCCGATAGTACTTTGAGTTTTTTGCAGGCTTCATGCTCACTGCAGCACTTGAACTCACATCCTCAATATCAAGACGTAAGCTGAAATCAAGTGTCAGACACTTAACCTACTGAGCCACCCTGTGGTAGTTGGTACTGTAGAATGAAGTACCTTATAGTACTACTGGCACCTCTATAATACTTTGAATTCTATTTCCCTGTTTCAAACTCTGGCCAGAAGTGTCTATTTAGAACTTTCAAATGTCCTCTACAAGATAAATTAAATCAAAAGCATTGTATAGTAATGGAAATTGTATAGATTTAAAGAGCAAGTAGAAGGGCAAATTGGTTAGACCCTCAAGCCTTGGCTTTTTTACCTGTAAAATGGGAGCAATGATACTAATCTCATAATGTTTCACAGGTAAGCTATGAAAAAGCAAACATTCTAATAGACCCCACTACATGTAAATGCACAAGAAAGTCATTATTTTTAACTCATACAAATTATTTTATCTTAAACAGAATCCTTATGAACAGAGTGGTTTTTACTTGGTTTACAAGGCACATGCTAACTCTACTGAATTTCTCTCCTTAGCTTTGCTCAACTTAGCTTGAAAAGCAAGTTTGAAAATGTTGTTAGCATCATTTTCCAAGTATATGAGCCAAATAATCTTTTGACATCTCTGAGTGAGTTTCTGCACATGGGCAGTGGTTACTTGACATTTCAAAATTAAGTGCCTCTCCCAGATGTTTTGGTGCATGACTCTGCCGAAAGAGGTATTTGTGTTTCAGGTTGTCTTGATGTTGGTCTCTCTCTTTCTCTTTCACTTTATCTCAATGTCTCCGGCAGATGGCATTTTCCAAACAGATTGTGACATCTCCCATTCCACTTGCTCTTCTTTCAGTGTGACTTTGAGATTCCTCCCATTAAATGTGGATTCTGTGCTTCCTCGTCGTGAATCTGGTGGTGCTCTGTGACTTTTTGTGACTTGTAAGGCTAGGTCGTGAAAGCAATACAATTGCTGCCAGATTCTCTTGGGACGCTTGCTCCAAGAACCCAGCCACCATACTGAGAGGACACCCGAGTCAGTGCACACTAGTGGAGCCCAAGGAGAATGCACATACACATTTTCTGGCTGACAGGCCAGCTGAGGGTCCAGTGACAACCAGCAGCAGCTGCCAGATATTTGAGTAAAGACACTCGACTGATGAGTTGCCCTCCGTCACCATCAAGACTTCCCAGCTGAGGCCCCCAGCATCACGAAACTGTGTTCCTTGTGAAGTCCTGACACACAGAATCAGGGTGCATAACAAAATAGCTCTTTGAAGATACCAAGTTTGGAGGTGGTTTGTAAATTAGCAATAGTATCTAGAATGCTTTCCTTTCCTACATGCCTTCCAATGGGCATGTCAAGAGAACTTGATTCTATATTACTTATATGTATATTTTGAATGGGCATGAAACTATAATAATAGCTTACATTTACTCAGTGCTTGCTATGTGCTAAGCTCCATTTATTCCAACCATTTTACACATTTTACTTAAGTAGTACAAAAATACTAGGGATGCCTGGGTGGCTCAGTTGGTTGAACATCCTACTTTGGTTCAGGTCATAATCTCATAGCTTGTGGGTTCAAGCCCTGCATTGGGCTCTGTACTGACAGCTCAGAGCCTGGAGTTGCTTTGGATTCTGTGTCTCCCTCTCTCTGCCCCTCCCCTCTCATGCTCTCTCTTTCTCTCTCTCAAAAATAAATAAACATTAAAAAATTTTAAGTCTTAAAATAATACTATAAAAGAACCATTGTTACTGTATGTTCATTTACAAATGAAAAGAAAGCCCCAACATGATATAACTTGTTCAAGGTCAATTATCTATTAAGCAATATCTTTAACACCTTCATTCTACATTGAAAAGTAGTAATAATATATTATATACTAATAATATACTACTAACATAAAGTGAAACTAATAATATATAATACAAGTTCACAGAGAGCTTGATTTACTCTTTAGGTATATAGGTAAATGAAAATATTCATTTACAAAAATACCAAAAACATTTTATTCATTTAAAACTACTTCCTTTTAGGGGTGCCCGGGTGGCTCAGTTGGTTAAGCACTGACTTTGGTTCAGGTCATGATCTCATGGTTCGTGAGACTGAGCCCCGCGTTGGGCTCTGTGCTGACAGATTGGAGCCTAGAACCTCCTTCAGATTCTATCTCCCTCTCTGTCTCCCCCTCGCCAGCTCACCTTCTGTCTGTCTCTCTCAAAAATAAATAAAAAACATTAAAAATTAAAAAAAATAAAAGTAGTGCCTTTTGAACTTTAAGCAAAATACAAGAACTTACCTTTTCTTTTAGTAACTTAACTAGTGTCTGTGATCCAGGGAACTGTGAGTTAGTAATTCTAAGCTTAGAAATCAAGATTACCACTATATTCCTTGACAAACATTTCTATTCAAAATGCATATTTTCAATGCTTTACCAGCTCTGAGAGGGGCATGCTTTTTATAATTGATCATGTGTTATAGTTGCATTAGCAATACTTTTAATTGTTTTTAGTGTTATACACACACAAAAAAGATCTTATATAATAGATTGTATCTTACTTTGGTAAAACGCACATATTAAATTTTCACTTATATTTGCCAACTATCACATGTTGGAATCTGGCATACACTATTGTTGCAACAATGGCATACATATACAAGGAAATGATAAATAAATTCAAGAACCATTTAAAATGGCTGAAGCAATGCTAAACTGAATAAAGACTGTCAAAGATCTAACAGGCTCTAAAATGAAGCCAGCATTAGCATTCCATTTATGCCGTGTAAATACATGTATTTGTACTCAGAACTGTCATCACATAGACACTTGGTAATCAGTATTAAGGGGGTCTCTCCCAGAATGAGGTCTGATAGGGACACAGCCAAAACACAGTGAAATTTACTAGGACAATTGCCTGAGGTATATAACCTATTACTCCTCTCTTCTGCAAATAAAGCCATCTCCTGCATCAAGGGTCTCTGGGACTTTGTTGTATCCTGACACTTCTCTTGTAAGATTTACTGTCTTCTCAGTTAATCATCATAAATGTAGATTTTCCCAAAATATCACAGCATATTTGCATGCTTTTATGCCAATTTATAGTTTTCCAATCTTTGTCATAGTAACTGTTCCAAACATCACAGATCATTGTTTTCATCTACAGTATCTAATTTTCAAAGATTAATCATACTTCTAATAGTTTAACTTAGTAATTTGACTACAATGAATCAGTCTAAATTCTTGCTATACATAAGAAAATGATTACAATACAGTGAGAGTTGGGATGCTTTTAGCTTGTGCTTCTGAGTAGGTGGCAAAATGTCTGCCTGTAATCAGGATTACTGCATCTGCTCTGGCCATTGTAAATATGTCACTGGCTCCAGAGTTCCAAATGTGATAGTTTATATTTCTCCCTTTAGTGGAGTTGTTGCCAAAAAAATAGAATTTCTTGTCTACTGAAGAAGCAAGGTTTCAAGGTTTGTTCTTTTATGTTCTTCTGAGAGTTTCTTTTTTTTTTTTCAACAGAGAAAATGAATAATACCTAATTATTTTAAAATTAAATGAAAGCTCTATTTCAATTAATACTATATACGTCATTGTAATTAAAAGTAGACAGAACTTTTAAGTCATTATACTATGTGATGAAGTCTCTCAGAAACGTAGTGATTACTAAGACCCCCCTGGTTAGATAGCTGGTGCGTATCATGTCACAGTTTATTAAATGAATTAGAGTAAAAGACACAGTGTTCTGAATTAGAGAAACAATAGGAATCTGCCACTTCTGGAGCTGCTGGAAGGAATATTTTAGGCAGGAGCAGTGAGTGCAAATAATCTGAGATCCGAATGAGGTTCCTGGCATGACAGGGCAGTAGAGGGTCCATTGTACCTGGATACGGTGAGTGAGAGAAGACTGGTACAACACGGCTAGACAGAAGGCCAGGAGAAGGGAAACAGATCCTTAGTAACTTACAGGTCAGGAAATGTGGACATTTTTGGTTGCCTACCTAACTTCCATTTTCCCCTTGTTATGGAGGAAATATTTGTGCCCCCTACTATGAGGAGGTGGGGCTTTGTGGAGGTCATTAGGTCATGAGGATGGAGCTCTCATCCGTGGAATTAGTGCCTTTATTTTATTAATTTTTTAAAATTTATTTTGAGAGAGACCATGAGCAAGGGAAGGGCAGAGAAAGAGGGAGATAGAGGATCCGAAATAGGCTCTGTGCTGACAGCAGTGAGCCTGTTGTGGGGCTTGAACTCATGTACCTTCAGATCATGACCTAAGCCAAAGTCTGAAGGACACTCAACCAACTGAGTCACCCAGGGGCCCCTGGAATTAGTGCATTTATGACAAGATGGTCCAGAGAGTGCTCTCTCCCTTCCTCCTTTCTTTTTCTCTCTTCTCATTCATGTCTCTCCCTTCCTTCCTTCTTCAATACTATGTGAGGATACAAGGAGATAGCTGTCTCCTGGAAGAGGTTTTCACCAAGAATCCAACCATGCTGTCACCGTGACCTCTGACTTTCAGCCCCCAGAACTGTGAGATATAAATGAGTGTTGTTGAAGTCACCCAGTCTGGGGTTCTGTTGTAGTAGTCTGAGCTAAGGCATCCCTGTTCCATGTCCCTGATGTTCTGGCTCTGATCTAACTTATGCATTATTACCCTTGCACTTCACTGGGAAGCTAACCCCATCTCTAGCTCCCTGATTGGGCCCTCTTAGGCCAATCACCTTATTCTGTTAGCTCTGGCCACAGTGTCATTGTTTCAAGGGTGGGCTTGTGACCCAAGACACCAAATTAGGGTAAACCACTGGACCCTCGCTTTCTCCTTTTGGACATGAAGAAGAAAGTCTGCTTTTCTGGTTCTGTCTTATAGACTTCTTATGAGCTATTACTGGGACACATTGACCAATGGGGATGGAACACAGAAAGTGGAAAATTGATGACATTTTGAGCTGCTTTACTTCTTAATTTTTTAAATGTGAATCAATAAATTCTCTTTGTTGTTTAAGCTGATATTGGTTTTTTATTTTTGTTTTTTGTTTTAAGTTCAGCATGCACCATCCTGGTCTACTAGGAAGTGGTCTGATATAGGAAGTGGGTTACCCTTGTCCCATTTTTTAAAAAAGGTATTATTTAGATTAAATGATAAAACAGATTTATTAATTTACAAAAGGAAAAACTAGAGCAAGAAGAATAGTAAGAGGCAATTGTAGTAGTCTATGTGAAACATTATAGTGAATAAACTAGGAGGTGACACAGGGGAAGAGGAAAGGCCATACAGAAATAAAGATGTTTCAGCAGTACAATCAACAGGGCTTGTTGAAGGGTTGTGGGGGATGAGGAATCAAATAATTTTGGATGACTCACCCAAACCCCACCGATGAAGGTTTTGATTGTAATAATTAAGATGGTGTCATTTACCGAAATGGACAAGCAGCTGAATTGAAGGCTGGGGTAGAAAACACAGGTTTTAGTTTGGGAGATGTTAAAGTTTGTGATAATTTTGTTTTGTTTTGTTTTTGTCTTGTTTGTTTTTTAATGGGGATCTATCAAGCATATGGTTGTATATGAGCCTGGCATATAGTGGAGCAATCAGGACTGGAAACCAAATGTGCAAGTCAGTGGCTTATTGGTGTATTTTTAAAAAGTGCAATTGGATGAATTAACTTATGGAGAGGTTGTAGATAAAGAATCAAGGAGGACCTAGGATGAAGTCCTAGTGCTTTCAAAGCTTGGGGGTTGATTAGAAAGTGCAGGAGGATATCAGGGAAGATTGGTCAGAAAGCCATGTGGAAACTGCGGTATGGAGAGTTGAAGGAACAAAAAAAGAAAACACTTCCAGAGATGCATCTGTTTTGTGGAATTCTCCTGAGAGTAGTAGGAAGAGAATTGTCCATTTATTTGGACATGATGGAAATGCGAGACCCAAGAAAACTCTCCATAATCAAGAATATATATTTCTTACTTATTTAAGACAGATATGTTATAACATGTATGCTTTAAACATAGTATTTCATGTACCGTGAATCCTAATTAAGCAGAATATCTTATTAAAGTGATGATTTTAACTCAAATAACTCCCAGGTCCTATAAGGCTTCATCCAACAAAAGTAATTATAAATGATCCCCATTTTCACTTGCACTTCTCAAAAAAAACATGAATGGAGATTCATGTAATAACTCATAGCTACAGATTTTTAAATTCTCTTTTCTTTGTTCAAAATTGTAGGAGAGAGAAAAAGAGAAAGAGAGAGAGAGAGAGAGAGAGAGAGACCCAAAGAGATATGGAGAGACAAAGAGGGGGAGGGAGAAAATGTGTGTCTACCTCTCTCCTGGTATTTTCACTGAATCTTTCCAACATACCCTTCTTTGACTTTCTCTTTTCTTTTACCTTCCTCCACCTTTCACTACATTGCCTTCTCCCACTGGTTGCTGAGAGTTTTGGTCCCAGTAGGAGGCCATTTCAGGCCCCTCTTGGATAATTGGAAGATCCATTCACTGCATTTCTCTGCACCTTCATTCTGAAGGGAAATGAAAGAAGATTCTTGGAAATTGTATCTCACTCTGATTGCTTTTTCCTTGTGGAGAAATTCAGATGAATCAAAGTATCTTCCTTCTTAAACCTAATTTTCCAGTCATTCTGGATGAGGTTTATGGATCAAATTATTTTGCTTTTTGGAGGAGTATTCATTTAAAGAAATTGTCCTTCTGTTACTAATTTTCAAAAGTCAGAATACTGCATTTTAGAGGACTTCAAGTTTACTGCATTTGTGAAATTAATTTTCATCCCAGTGGTTGACTCTTGCTTTTCTCTTGTGGCTGCTTTGGAGAAGGTTATCTGCTTTCCATAGTGTCATCACCCGTTGAAATCCATCTGTCTCATTCCCCCCTGCAGCGGGGCAGCTTTTTCAAGTTCAGCTGGGAAGCTAGACTAAGTATGAATCTCACTTTTCCAATAAGTAATGAGAAACAAAAGCAGAAAACCCAGGCCCACACGGAAGTGACAGGTATGCCTACTTGTGTGTAAAGATGTAACATGAAACTAATATTCTGTTAAACCCATTGAACACTTCCTCATGTTCCTTTATCGCTGCAGTCACATTTAAGGACAAAAAATGCCCATGCCACACTGTGCAAAAAAACAACAAATTATTAGAGAAAGAAAACTAGATTGGCCACAATCTAGCTCAGTCTGAGAACTTGACTAGTGTTTTTTTATTAGAACTAAAATATGCTTAAGTTATGTACTTCAAAGAGCTCTCCAAATGGGAGAAATCTAATAATTCCCCAGGACGCCTCACTACACTTCTGCCTTCCAGCCTTTTCCCTTTATTGGTTCGGACAGGGTTTAGACAGAAGAGAAAGGAAAGGCCTTGTGGCATGTTCACCCACCTCCTACGAGAGTTTAAATGCTGAGGTGTCCTAAGGAAACTAAGCCGAGGAATTTTTTTCTTATTTATTCTGGTCCAGTGCAAATATTTGTCTATTGAGCAACGTATAATACCCTAGAATCGCAAACCCACCATCTGCTCAAAGAGCGTCAACACCCACCTGGAAGGAGACGGATACAGGCTGGTATCCTGTTCCTCCTGCTCCTAAGTGAAGGCAGCTGACGCTAAGGAGCCCGGCTTTGTTTGAGTGGCCCCATGCTAAGATTTCCTGATACAATTACCAAAGGGTGTGTACATTTTCACAACCTGTAAAGATTACTTTCAGGCTCTCTTACAGAAATCTTTTTACCGTACTTGGGTCAAAAGGAGGGTAAAATGTACCATCAGCTTTGGGTATATGGGCGCATGTGTGAATTTTTCTACATTAATGATCTAACGCCAAGAATAAGGGAAAAGAATAAATGAGCTTAAGTTCTGCAATGGCTGCAGCAGGTCTGACTGGCCCCATTCGCTGAGAGATCGTCACTGGAGGAAAGAATGAATGCAAAAGAGGATGCTCTACTCAAAGTGATTTGTCTTTTTAATTCACCCTAAGTTCTCATTTTAACTGACAAAGACACTGAAATGGTGGCTTTTGTACTTAGCGGTAAATTTATAGAATCTGGAAAATGAATTTGCAGTGAAGCATTGTTCTTGAAGGAGCTGCCATTGCTTTTTGAAGAGGCCGTCCAAAAGACAAAAATTTCAAGATTTCAGAATTTCACGTCACATGAAGTGTTCCCCTTAAGGGCTTGCCTCTGAGTTTGCCCTTCTTTGGGAAGACTTTAACACAAAACAAAGATAGAGAGATGTCCAGTCATTACATTTTAGAGTTTGAAGGTTTTGAAACAAATTACTGAGGAATTTTTGTGAAAAGTTTAGACTGGTATTAACATGACTGGACCAAAAGACATGAGCACCTGTGACTGCTGGGTGATTTCCACAAGTCATGTGCCACATAGAAGAATGAAACCCAGTCAAGTGAATCTGCTCTTTTGGGACACATTGCTTTACTCTAAAATTTTCCTCAGGATACCAAAGAGTTACGTGATTCATGTAAATACAGTTCGTAAGTGCCCCTTAAGATTAATGCAATGGGCAGTTACTTCAATATGATAACAGAGACATGTTTTTCGGTAGACAGGTGATTTTAAGAAGTAGTTGAAAGCCCATTTGTTGTTAATACTTGGAACGTGTAGAGCTTTGAAATCTCCAGGTTTCCATTGTTAAACATGGAAGCTCAGGTGAAGGTTTTAATCACAAATATCTTGAGAGCCAAAGTTGCTGAAGTCAGGCTTTACCCAGAGCCCGTTCTCCGAGGAGGGGCTCTCCATAGTAGTCGATGTTGAGGGTGCGTGTAACTCGGGAAGAGGTCTCCAAGACAGTGAAGAATGCTACCAAAGGTAATTGCCCTCTTTAAAATTTTCCTGGGCATATGGTGCATAAAGCGAAAATACTGGGTCACTTAGATCCAGGACTTCTATCGAGGGGGTGCGTTGGGGATATTGGAGTCACGCTCTCCTGTTCCTTCTCTCTTGGCCCCTACAATTCTCAGATTGAGCGTCACTGAGTCACCAAAAGCTGATAGAAACTTGTCCTTGGGTTGTTGGAAGTGGAATCTCAATGCAGGGAAGGGCGCAACTGCTTGCGATTTTTCAATACATTGTTAATTGAAAGCCGCCTGAACGGCTCTTCTTTTGTAAAAGACATACTCTGAATACTTTTGGTTGTGGCACAAGGTTAGTTTTGATTAAATACTGGGTTTTTCACAAACTACAAATCCAAAGCACAGCAGCATGGTGGTTCAGGGTGTTGACTGGGGAGCCAAATGGGGGTTTGACTACTTGCTCCACTAATTAGCTCTGTGACATTTTTTTTTCTTTAAACCAACTTATCAAACATCTTCTGGCCCCGGCTAACTCAGAAGTAAAATGAGGATAACAATATTTGTGAGGAATTAAGGAAATGATCCAGAAACGGACTTCAGCACAGACCTGGCGTGCAGGAGGGGTTCTGTTAATGTTTGCTTTCATCATAATTGAAAGTGCCAAATTAATGACTCTTTCTCGGGCTGTGACTTTGGCTTTTGAATGAAAACCGCAGCATTGGTCTTGGGTATTTCATCTCACTACTTCATCAATTTTATAAACCGTCTTGAGTACTGAAATAACATTTCAGTGGGGAGAAATGGGTTTGGAGGGTAGAATTGGAACCTAATAAACTTACTGTAAATAAACGACTCTTCCATTCTGGCAAGGCTTTTTTGTAAGGGTGTGATGAGAAGTTGTGATGTTTTCTTAACTATCTTGGAGCTCCCGCAACTTAGGAAAGGGATAGAGCCTGAACTGGTTTGCCAGTGCTTCTGTAACAAAGTACCACACACAGGATGACTGGAACAACGAAAATTTATTGTCTCTAGCTTCAGAGGCTAGAAGTCAGAGATCAAGGTGATGGCAAGACTGGCTGCTTGCGACAGCTCTGGAGGAGAGTCTGTCCCGTGCCTCCCTCCTAGCTTCTGATGGGTCACTGGCAGTGTTTGGTGTCTCTTGGCTTCTGTTGTATGGCCAAGACTCAGCCTTCATCTTCACATGATGTTCTCTCTGTGCGTGTTTGTGTCCAGATTTCCCCTTTCTGTAAAAGCAGTGATACTGATTTAGGGGCCCACCCTACTCCATCATGGCCTCATCTCAATGAATTATTCAGTGACTATTTTTTTCATGTTTATTTTTGAGATAGCACAGTTGGGGGAGGGAGAAGAAGAGGGGGACAGAGGATCTGAAGCTGTCAGCGTAGAGCCCAGTGTGGGGCTCGAACTCACTAACTGTGAGATCATCACCTGAGCTGAAGTCCAATGCTTAACTGACTGAGCCATTCAGATCCCCCTTTAGCAACTATTTCCGAATAAGGTCGCAGTTTGGCAAACTGAGCGTTTAGGACTTCATCCTGTGAGTTTTGGGAGATACACTTTGACATGTACCAGTATCCTCTCCTGGAATACCATGATAAAGTTATAAAATTTACAGTAGCCAGTACTCAACAAAAAACTACATGGTTGATTTCAAAGCTGTGGGCAGTATGTTTGTTTGATCTTTTACCAAAAGATGTTCATAAGTTGGTGTTGGTAAAGTTAATTGCTGCAAACACCAGGGGAGTCACACATTTAATAACATCCTGTTGTGGATGCTTGCCCAACGCTGAGACGATTTATTTTGTGAGTGGGTTAGTGTGTGCGCGCCTGCACATGCGTGCACATCCAGTGAACAGAAGGGGAAGACAGAGAGACACTTAGATTTTCTGCTTTCAAAGTCTTCCCATTTAGAGAGAGAGAAAAAAGAACTTGAATAAGAAATTATTTTTAAAAACAGCAGGCAGGGCTTATCCGTCTACATTAGGATGTCTATGAATGTATGGATTATGTAGCTTCTAGCATTTCAAGTGTAATACGTTGTGAGGAGTAGTACTGTAAAATCTGAAGCAGATTGGACTGGTTTCCATAATGGTGGAACACAGTCAGTCTTGTATCCTTCAAGGCTCCCGAATGCTGCATCGTGTGTGAAGACAGCTCCACTCACTGGATGGGGCCATCTCTTCCCTGCCCACATCCCCCTCCAACAATCAGCCTAGAACTACAAACTCCCCAGGAGAACAAAACTGCCTTCTTTTCACCTAGTCCATCTTTTGGGCCACAGTACCAAATACAGTAACTAATACAAAACAGAAATGAAATGTTTAAATGACTGGGAAATCTTAAAAATTATAAACTGAGGGTTTTTTGAATTCAGATTGTGAAATTGATTTGAAACAGAAAAGAAAGGTCACCAACTTAACCAACTGAGCCATCCAGGTCCCCTAAGTGTTTTTTTGTGTGTGAGAGAGAGAGAGACAGAGACAGAGAGAGACAGAGAACTAGTCAGGGGAGGGGCAGAGAGAGAGGGAAACAGAATCTGACGTAGGTTCCAGGCTACTCATTTTTAGTAGAAGTATGTCCCAAATATTGCATAGACTTACTTCTAAAAAGTTATTTATTTCTAATTTAAATTTAATGAGATATTCTTTACAATCCTAATACCTTTTGGAATATGTAATGTTTTTACTGTTTTATTTCTTTGGAATGCAAAGAAGAGCTTGGCTCATTTATGAACATGCCTGTGCATACAGAATTAGGCACACGATTTCCATGTGTGTAATAATTAACGGCGTGTTAAAGAAGGGACAGACATATTTTGAAGGTTACAAGGCTAAAAGTAATGGAAATAAAGTTATACATAAATGTATGTATTCTCAGCCTAGTACTTCATTTCAAAGCTAGGGATAACATTAGAAGCAACAGAGCCTACACCACTAAAGGTGTGCTTTCATATCAAATTCAAATTATTTAAGTACAATTAAACCCGACAGGTTAGGAAAATTTCTGCCCATGGGAACCGTTCTATCTTCTGAGAATTACTACCAGCTGATGATGAGCGCTCCATTAGAAACTAGAATTATTCCCAGCTGATCATGGGGTTTTTGTTTTCCCATACAAATTTTAGAATTTTGGGAGGTGTTATTTATTTAGTTGTATTTTTTTGAAGAATTTTAATGTTTGTTTGTTTTTGAGTGAGAGAGAGAGAGAGAGAGAGAGAGAGAGTGTGAGCAGCAGAAGGACAAAAAGAGAGGAAGACACAGAATTTGAAGCAGGTTCCAGGCTCCAAGCTGTCAGTCAGCACAGAGCGGGAACATGCAGCTCTAACCCATGAATCACGAGATCATGACCTGACTTGAATTTGGAGGCTTAACCGACTGAGCCACCCTGGCACTCCTGGGGGGTGTTATTTAAAGGGATAAAGGACATGGTTGTGACCGTCCAGAAATTTCCTGTGAAGAACTGAGTTGGTGGTTGGATGTTTGCTAATTTCAGAATGGATATAATCCTTTCCTGTTAGGTAATTGGAGAAAGTTTTTAACATTCCAAAGGTGGATACATTTTTCCTAAAATTATTAAAAGTAGGAAATATCCACCCAGTAATTAAGAAAAATACGTAAAGTTTTTAAAAGATATTTTAAGTAGTTTCTAAATGTCTATCTCAGAATAAGAAAAGAGGTAATGGTTAATTCTGCAATATGCCGCTAAAGGTTCAAATAATTAGCAGAAAGAGAAGCCTTCATTTGCTTTGGCAACATGTGGATCTTTTAGGACACATGGTAGCAGATTTGATACAGTGGAGGGGCCGAGTTAACATAAGATTACTTGGTGGAGTGAATGAGAGGCTAGAAAGAAAGAACTCAGCGTGTGGCATTCTTTCTTTATTACCAATGCAGGCAGAAATCAAACTATTGCACTGTCCTGCTCAGATCTTGACCTTTTTTTTTTGTCAAACATTTACCTTCATAAGAATGTTGCAAAACATGTTAAAAATCTAAACGGGGGTGTTAAAAAATCCATACCTTTGCACATTTAATATTAGTCAATTAACCGATGGTTTTCAGGGCACTTGGGTGACCCAGTTGGTTGTACATTTGACTTCAGCTCAGGTCATGATCTCGCGGTTCCTGAGTTCGAGCTCCACATCAGGCTCTCTGATGTCAGTGCAAAGCCAGTTACGGATCTTCTTTCCTCCTTTCTCTGTGTCTCCCTCACTTGTGTGCACACTCTGTCTCTTTCTTTCTCTCAAAAATAAAATAAACATGAACAAAAAAATCCCAACAAAGTGTTTTTTTATGACTTTTGACCTCTTAGAAGTAATCCTTCATAACTCGAGTGAGTTTTAATGCTTTCTTCAGGTTTTCTGTCCCTGAAATAAAAGTAAATAGATAATATTCTATCAGTAAAAGAAAGTATCAAATATTATAATCTATTAACCCTTCATCTGAAATTGGCCCATTTACATTAATAGCTATAAAAACATGGGAATTTATCCACAATGTTAAAGAAGGTTATGCCAATGGCATACATGTAAATTTAGGAATTAGACCATTCAGAGCTGATAATCAACTTTATTTATGTTAAACAATTTCATCAGAGGGGTTTTGAGGGAGCATCTTATCAGATCATTTTGTATCATTATTGTATCATTTTGTATCCATGCCTAGATCTGATAGGCATCATTATCTTACTATATATAGTTGATAGTGAATGTTCTAAAAATTAAAGTCCTGGGGCACGTGGGCAGCTCAGTCAGTTAAGCGTCCAGCTTCAGCTCAGGTCACGATCCACAGTTCATGGGTTCGAGCCCCGTGTCGAGCTCTGTGTTGACAGTTAGCTCAGAGCCTGCAGCCTGCTTCAGATTCTGTCTGTCTCTCTCTCTCTCTCTCTCTGACCCTCCCCTGCTCATGCTGTCTCTCTCTGTCTCTCAAAAATAAAAAATAAAAACTAAAAAAAAAAACAAAAAAAATTAAAGTCCCAAGACAGGATGTATCTTCTTGCTTATAGGCATTATAAGAAGATAAAAAGACTTAATTACTATCAGTCTGAGGAAGTTACATGTGATCTTTGGTACCCTAAAAATGGACTGGCTCTATTAAGGTTTAATTCTCACCCATGCTCTTATTCTTTTCAGTGGTTCCAAAATCAAAGATCATAAAAAAGTGTTGGATTTCTCTGTTCAAAAAAAGATTCTGGGGTGCCTCAGAAATTTCCATTTTGACAGGGGCTGCATGTTTGATTTTAAACACTACCACTACCAGCAACCCCAGTGATGGTCCTTTGTGAAAAGCTCTGTGAGTGGGGCAGGACTGACCCTTGGAACAGTCCAGCACTAGCTTGCGCCCCTGTTCAAGATAATTTGTGAAGACTTATGAACTGTCTTCCTGAAGTTCACATGTATATAGTCCATCAGACTGTACTCCAGTTATATCAGGACCGACTGTTAAAGGATGGGCCAAGAAAAAATAAGTCACTGATAGCATATTTAAAATGTTCCTAAAATCATTCTTGCCTCGTATTGTAAACAGATGTTAGGCCGGTATGTAAGCAAAATCAGCTTTCATACGCGTGAATTCAGGATGAGTTAACCTGCATCCTCATTTGCATATGTCCTGACTCAGTGAAGTTTGGAAACTAGACTGAAAGTACATTGAAATATTGATTTAATAGCATCCATTAGTTTAACAAATATTTGAAGTTTACATATTCTAGTGAATTTTGATTGTAGAATTTATAATAGCTGTTATTGACTGAGTTAGTAATGTCTTCTCTTGAAGAAGAAGAGAACTTGAACTAGCATTGAAAAATGAAGAAAAAAAAACAAACCCACGATACTCCTGAGTTTGTAAAACGATGGAATGAGATATTACATACATACCTACAAACCTGATTCTAGGCACATATTATCCATCGGTGTTAAATTTTTATCTGTGGTCTCACGCTAGTGGGAGAAGGAAAACATGTTATTTGAAAAAAAATTTTTTATGTCTTTATTATTTTATTTTGAGAGACAAAGACAGAGAGCAAGTGGGGGAGGGGCAGAGAGAGAGGGAGACACAGAATCTGAAACAAGCTCCAGGTTCTGAGCTGTCAGCACAGGGCCGGATGCGGGGCTCGAACCCATGGACTGTGAGATCATAACCTGAGCCGATGTTGGACGCTTAACCGACTGAGCCACCCAGGCAGCCCGGGAGACATGCTATTGAATGGAATTGTTTTTGACAACTCATTTTTAGAATATATTATATGAACAATATTTTCAATAAGCTGTATATTTTGACCATTTACAATTGTATCTGACATTGTGTTTTAACCAATACTTTATATCCTTTGGGGAGTGCTCTTAATAATAGCAAAACATTTTCAAAATTTCCATTAAATTGTGATATTAAGAAAACATTGTAGAGGTCATGGATCATGAGATTCAGCATGATGCTATTATTCTGAGGCATTTTTCGTATTTATTTTGGGCAGACACTTTTTTTTAGCGCTGTGGAGAGAAACAAAATGCCAGTTAGTTGTAAGGATAAGGATACTTTGAATAAAATAGGAAAATAAAACTAGCGTTTTGCATTAGGTTGCATTTAAACTTAGTAGAAAATTCTAAGGACATGTAATATCAATACATTCAGTAGCTTGCTAACCATCATTGTAGTCGTTAAGCAGCTTAGTGAAATGGTGGTATTTTAGCATTTGTCGTTTTTTGGTGGTGATGGTGGTTTGCTGAGGACCTTCTTCTTCCTCTTTTTTTAATTTATTTTTGAGACAGAGACAGAGCACCAGCAGGGGGAAGGGGCAGAGAAAGAGGGAGACATGGAATTTGAAACAGGCTCCAGGCTCTGAGCCATCAGCACAGAGCAGGATGCGGGGCTCAAACCCACCAAATGCAAGATCCTGATCACAGCCCAAGTCGGAACTTAATTGACTGAGCCACCCAGGAGCCCCATGCTGAGGGCCTTCTTAACAGTTCTTACAGAGGTCACTTTTCCCGTCTCATGTTAGAAATCCCACGAGACCTAAGGAGCTAAAATTATCTTGGCAGTATTGACAGTCCTCCAAGTGATGAATAACCATCTCATTACTAAACCAAGAGTGTGGAATTAAGTCAAGCAATTTGAGTCAAAATGTACCATGAAGTTAGATTAAAAATTTTTGTACTTCATGCAAGACATAAAGTACAAATTTGATTGACAAATCGTAGCAATGTAGTCTGTAATCGTGGTCAAAACATTGGCCCCAGAACCGGGAGTTAACTGCACGCAGCTCATCTCAGGCTCCATTCCAGGCTCTCTCAGTCAGGATCTCTGGAGGTAGGATCCAGGGATCTATAGTCTAACCAGCTCACCAGGTCATTCCTTTGTTTATTTATTTTTAAAATGTTTATTTATAAATAAATTAATTTTTTTGAGGGAGAGCAAGTAGGAGAGGGCAGAGAGAGAGAGAGAGAGACAGACAGACAGGCAGACAGACAAAGGATCCAATGCAGGGTCTGCAATGACAGTAGAGAACCTGATGTGGGGCTCAAACTCAGGAACCCTACGACTGTGACCTAGGCCGAAATCAACAGTCTAACATTTAACGGGCTGAGTCATCCAGGCACCCCTTACCAGGTCAGTTTAAGTTTATTTTATTTATTTTGAGAATTAGAGAGAGAGCGAGAGAGCGAGCTAGAATCCGTGTCAGGCTCTGTCCTGTCAGTGCAAAGCCCGATGTGGTGCTTGAATTCATGAACCATGAGACCATGACCCGAGCTGAGGTTGGCCTCTTGACTGGCTGAGTCACCCAGGTGCCCCACTCATTGTTAAGTACAGTGTGGCACAGCTAGAAAAAGAAAAATCAGGGGTGCCTGGGTGGCTCAGTCGGTTAAGCCTCCGGCTTCGGCTCAGGTCAGATCTCACGTTCGTGGGTTCGAGCCCCGCATCAGGCTCTGTGCTGACAGCTCAGAGCCTGGAGCCTGCTTCTGGTTCTGTGTCTCCTTCTCTCTCTGCCTCTCCCCCTCTCATGCTCTGTCTCTCTCTGTATCAAAAATAAATAAAACATTAAAAAAAAAGAAAAATCAGATCTGTCTCCAGAGATGACAGGATATGAATAAAATAATCATTTTCACTGAACATCTGGTATAAGATTTCAAAAGAGTCAGAGTTTTTATTTAAGTTTTTTAAAAAGTTCTTATGAGGGGCGCCTGGGTGGCTCGGTTGATTGAGCCTCCGACTTCAGCTCAGGTCAGATTCACGTTCGTGAGTTCGAGCCCCGTGTCAGGCTCTGAGCTGTCCGGAGCCTGCTTCCGGTTCTGTGTCTCCTTCTCTCTCTGCCCCTCCCCCTCTCATGCTCTGTCTCTCTCTGTACCAAAAATAAATAAAACATTTAAAAAAATTAAAAAAATAAATAAAAAGTTCTTATGAAAAGGCTATTTATATCTGATGATTTTCACATTTTATCATTCTTGTAACAACTCACAACATAGAAACAATCTCAGTAAGTCACTTCTCTACACATTTTCTAGCATCCATTTGATTTTAGCCTTCTGAAAAGTTTTTTTTAAGTTTATTTATTTTGAAAGGGGAGGGGCACAGAGAGAGAGAGAGAGAGAGAGAGAGAGAGAGAGAGGGAGAGAGAGAGATGCTAGGGAGAGTAAGAGTAAGATGCTTAACCCACTGAGCCATCAGGCACCCCTGCTGAATTTTTATGGTAGCTGATGGAGTATTTTTGTGTTTAAGGTAAGAGAAAGATTAAAAATTTAATGATAGCAAGTGATTACAAAAATGATTAGGATATATAGGATGGTTTTTATTTTTAAAAAATATTTATGTATTTTGAGAAAGAGAGGAGAGAGAGAGAAAGGGAGAGAGAGGATCCCAAGCACATTCCATGCTGTCAGTGCAGAGCCCAACGCAGGGCTTGAACTCAGGAATTGTCAGATGATGACCTGAGGCAAAATCAAACTTCAGAGGCTTAACTGACTGGGCCACCCAGGTGTCCCCAAAAAGGTTTCTTTAATTTTGAGAGTATTCTGAGTACAAAAAGGGACTCTACAGTAGATATGAGAATAAATCTTTTCAAAAATAACAGAAGTAATCATAAAAGACTTGTCATTTAGTATCCTTATTTTTAAAAACTTAGTCTCAAAAGTGTTAAATAACCAACTTTGAATTATTGGTAATTAGCCCTGAAACTTGGAGTGAAAATTTTAGTCAAGGATGAATCCTACAACTTAGCTTTTCAGATTTATGTTACAGATAGAAAGCTAGCATTTGCCAATAGTTTCAAACTTACTGGTGAAACTCCTGAAAATCTGATGAATCACCTATTACTCCTGCTTTTTCTTTTTTAAGGAAAACTAAGCCTAAGAATATATAAATACATCTTGACATTTTAAGCAAATAGAGAACGTAGACCTCCCAAAGATTAAGCCATAATCTTTCTATTAGATAATTCTTCCTCAAGCTAAGCTTTGGTAGATACAGGTGTTTTGAGACACGAAACAGTTCCATAGCGTGCAGTCTGCTGAGTCCTGAACTTGAGCTATTATTTCTTCCCAGCACCTGCCCAACAGCTGGGAGCAAGGACAGCTGTGTAGAAAGAAAAGGCATTGATGTAACTCTTGGAAAACTAATTTCAGCATCAGATTTCTGGGCAATTGGAATCCAAGAAAAATTTCTTCAAGACCACGTAATACTCAGTCTTAACAGTTTAACTATGAATGGGTTGTTCAGACATTTAAACCTAGACTCTGTTCCATTTCAGGAAAAGCAAGAAGTGTTTCTATTTCTTGTAAACATTGAAGTAGGGAAGTCTAAAGAAGAGCTTAAAAACAATGTAAGTGGAGAAGCAGATAGTATTTTTTAAATGTTTATTTATCATTGAGACAGAAATAGAGCATGAGTAGGGGAGGGGCAGAGAGAGAGGGAGACACAGAATCCAAAGCAGGCTCCAGGCTCTGAGCTAGCTGTCGGCACAGAGCCTGAAGCGGGGCTCAAACCCATGGACTGTGAGATCATGACCTGAGCCAAAGTCGGATGGTTAACCACTGAGCCACCCAGGCATCCCAGATAGTAAGTATTTGAGGCCTTATGGTCCCATTTGCAACTACTCGCTTCTCCTATGGTTGCGCATAATAAGCAGCCATGAACAATGTG
This sequence comes from Helogale parvula, assembly GCA_004023845.1. NCBI lineage: Eukaryota > Metazoa > Chordata > Mammalia > Carnivora > Herpestidae > Helogale > Helogale parvula. Next base: position 215,138 of record PJEM01001149.1, on the reverse strand, counting down.
TAACAACATGAGCGTTACCTTGTTAGAGTAAAACAATTTGTTACACATGAAACATAATGTCACACATGTAACTTCCATATGTAACAAAGTATTCTTTTTTAGAACTCTTACATTTTTAAAACTTTGAGTGTAGCTCATGCACCATGTTGCACGAGTTTCAGTACAACTTAGCGGTGTGACAAGTGTCCACATTGTTCCTTGCTCCACCGGCATGGCTATGCCTATCCCATTACTTGCTATTACAGAATCATTGACCATATTCCTTGTGCTCTTGTGACTTAAGAAAAGCTTTAATTCAAAAACTCTCATTCTCAGCTCATGAACTAGATAAAAATAGGTGGTCACTCCTCTAACATCGCATGAATTAGCCCAGCAGATTGTGAGAAACGGTAAAAATTTTTGGTGGCTGAACTTCTGAGAGTCTAAAACTAGAGCTTGCCAAATCTAGTTGCTTATCCGCATCTTTTGGTGAATTGTCTTTTAAAATTCATACATTAAAAAATAGGCGACAAATGCAGATAGTTTAAAATTCAAAAGGTAAAAAGGTAAAAATGCTTCTTCCCGTTCCTGCCTTTCAGGGGTAAGCAATGTTAACATTTCTTAGGTTTCCTTCCAGAGGTTGTCAGGTCACATAACTGAACATGCACATGGCTTTGTATATATAATGAGATAGGTGTGTTTATGTATTTATGTAAATGTATAAATTATGAAAAGGAATTGCATATGTTTAATGGGAAGGAAGTTAATGTAGTTTTACTTTCTCATGAAAAAGCATCACTCTCTGATCCAGCAATTTTACGTCAGGGTATATATTTGAAGGAAATGAAATCAGGATCTCAGAGAAATACCTGCCCTCCCATATTCAGTGCAGGATTATTTATAATAGCCAAGAGGTGGAAGCAACCTCTTTCTGTTGATGCGCGTGTGATACACATGGGTGAACCTTGAGTGTATTCTAAGTGAAATACGTCAGAGACAGACAAATACTACATGATCTCACTTAGATGTGACATCTGAACAACTCATTCAAAATGAACTCATAGACTGCTTTCCAGGAGGTGGGGAGAATGGATGAAGGGTGAAGGTAGGCAAAGGGTACACACTTGAGTTATAAAATGAGTATGTTCTGGGGATCTAATGTACGACATGGTTACAAAAGTTAACAATACTGTATTGTAGACTTGAAAGTTGCCGTGAGAATAGACCTTAGAAGTTTTCAACACACACACACACACACACACACACACACACACACACACACACTACGTTAGGTGACAGATGTGTTAATTACCTCATTGTGGTTGTCAAGTCACAATTTATATGTATGTCAAATCATGTTGTATGCCTTAAATTTGCACCATGCTATAGGTCAAGTAGGTCTCAATAAAGCTGTAAAAAGAGAGTCCATCTTATGTTTGGATTACTTAATTTCCTTTGTGTATCTTTTGGAATTTTTCCCCTATTGACTTGTTGACCCCTTTTGTACTAATTTCTGTGAGTACTTTGTATATTAGAGAAATTCACGATTGTGATCTGTGCTATCGTTGGGATTGTTTTGGTTTTTGTCTTTTTCTTTAGCTTATAATCCTGGTTCTGAAGAAATTCATGTAATTAAAAATAGTCCTTTCTTTAGGCTTTTGATTTACTTCCTTTAAGCATGCTCAGGCCCAAAGGAGGGGTCGGGTGAGGCCAGTGCTTTATTTTTGTGTCTGAGGTGCCCCCCTGTCTCACCCTAACATCTGCCCTTACCTTCTCCAAACATTAAAGGAAAAAAATTTTTGTGATACTATCCTCTAATACCTTCATGCTTTAAGTGTTATAGTTAGTCTTTGTAACTTATTTTGATATAAAATGTGTGGTATAGATCTAAATATATTTATTTTTTGCCAGAAGGCTACCAACTTCTAACAATAATTATTTTGCATACTATATCTCCCCTACTGCGAATTTTGAATGCCACTTTATTGTGTAAAAAATTTTCTGTAGTATGTTTTGTTTTTGTATGTACCATTTTGTTCAATTCATTTATCAGTAACATGCTGATTTGACAGGGTCTCATAAAATGTTTCATATTGATTAAGGGATAGTTGCCACTGCTTTCTTTATAGGATGTTGCTAACTATGACTGTATTTCCATTTTAATTTTGGAATTAAAAAATTTTTTTAAATATTTTATTTATTTTTGAGAGAGAGAGAGAAAGAGAGAGAGAGAGAGAGAGAGAGACAGACAGACAGCTTGAGCAGGGGAGGGTCAGAGAGAGGGGGAGACATAGAGTCTGAAGCAGGCTTCAGGCTCTGAGCTAGCTGTCCACACAGAGCCCGACATGGGGCTTGAACCCATGAACCATGAGATCACGACCCAAGCTGAAGCCGGACACTCAACCGACTGAGTCACCCTGGCGTCCCTAATTTTGGAATTATTTTAAAAAAATTGGTACAAATTTATTGTGATTGTTTTAAAACTTTTTTTATGTACAGAGAATTGACATTTTCATGATGTTGAATCTTCCCACTGAAGAACATGGTATACCATCCCATAGATTTGTTATTTTTTCCCTCAGTAGTACATTTAAGTTTGTATAGATTTTGTGCATTTCCTGTCTGATTAATCCAGGATATTTTATCATTTTTATTGCTATTTTAAATGGAGTATGGTATAAACTTCTTCAACATAAAGCTGAATTGTCCAGTGTCTCTAGAGCAATGTTAGTGGTTGAGGTAATTACAGACATCCGCCTCCTCTTACCCAGATTTAAGTGGGATACTTAAATTCATTTTACGTAGGCATGATGTTGGCTTTCTTGCTTGAATTGATAGTTCCTTGTTAGGATAAATAAAAATAAATGTAAAAGTGTTTATTTTTGAATTTAAAAATGGAATTTGCTTTCTGTTAAATACCTCTTCAGCATATTAAAAACCCTTACAGATAGAAGATACTTCCATGACTTGTCTCATAAATATTAAATTTTTTTAATTAATAGATTTCTTACTCTTGAATCTTAATGGCATTCCCAGGAATCTCACTTCATCGAGGTGTATTCTCTAAGTGTTCATTGTTTGTTCGTTACATTCCTATTTGAAAATGAGGGGACTCTGTAGACTTTACCCTGTTGTAATACTGGCCAGTGTTGAGACCATGTTTCACTCAATTGTTGTTTGGAATCTTTGTTTCTTCACTTAAGAGTATTGGAATTGAGGGGCCCCTGGGTGGCTCAGTCAGTTACGTGTCTGACTTCAGCTCAGGTCATGATCTCAGGGATCCTGAGTTTGAGCCCCAAGACAGGTTCTCTGCTGTCAGCACAGAGCCTGCTTCATATCCTCTGTTCCCCCTCTCTCTCTACCCCTCCTCTGCTGGCTGGCGCTCGCTCTCTCTCTCTCTCTCTCTCTCTCTCTCAAAAATAAATAAATAAATAAAGAGTATTAGAATTGAATGTTACTTGAATACTTAGTAAGCCCTTGGAAAGTTTTTAGAAATGGAAGTTTCTTATCTCTATCCACATTTAATAGATCTTTAGATATAAAAATGGTGTCACTTAGACATTGAGCAGTGAACAGTGCTTGGCACATAGCATTGGATACTCAGAAAGTACTTAACTGATCTACTTTGAATACCAGTTTTAACGGAAGCTCTCTGAATTGTTCTCATGATCAGACAGGCTTGTGACAACTGCTGGCCTAAACTACTTTTCTATTTAATCTTGCATAATACCTAATTGAGTGATGCCGTTTTGTCTATGCACCTTCTATTCAAAAGTTTGCTTGGTGGATGTGAACTAGACTTGTAGGGATCTTCTTGCGTTCTATATAAATATCAATCACTACCGTATACACCTGAAAGTAACATAATATGTCAACTATACTTCAATAAGAGCTTGCTTGGGTTATTAAGAAATTAGTGCAAAGGTATATAGAGGTCTTGTTTATTAAAAAAAATTGCAATGGCAACTTAGTCAAAACAGCATACAATAATAGCAAAGCAAATACTCGTATCCTTTTAAAAGTGGACATGTTAGGTTTTAAAAATTTTTTTTATGTTTTAATTTATTATTGAGACAGAGAGAAACAGAGCATGAGTAGGGGAGGGGCAGACAGAGAGGGAGACCCAGAATCCAAAGCGGGCTTCAGGCTCTGAGCTGTCAGCACAGAGCCCGATGCAGGGCTCAAACCCACGAACCATGAGATCATGACCTGAGCCGAAGCTGGATGCTTACCGACTGAGCCACCCAGTCGCCCCTGGACATGTTAGTTTTTAGCTGTTGTTTGAGAAGGTGTCTTATATCATCTACCAAAAATAACTGGAGGTGTTCTACCTGTTTTGAATATGAAAGAAATCTTCATATGTCTTCATATGCCCAGGTGATTCCATCTCTCCATCCTAAAACAGAATAGAGAACTAAATGTATTAACTCAGGACCACAGAAGAGCTCAGAAATGGTCATTGTGATAAACAGTTGTCTATCTGCATATAGCTAATGAAGCTAGCAAATAATTGGCTGATAGTATAGAGAGATACATAATTATAAGTACATAAGAAGAGATTTCAAATGACAGCGCTGAAGTTTTGTGACTGTTTCCAATCTCAAGACCTATGTCAGTGCTCAGTCAGTGCTGTTTTGATTAGTGGTGATTGAAAGAACATGCAGAAGGTCTGAGTTGGAGAATGTATAGGAGGAAATAATAGATAATATTTGCACACTTGGTAAATGTATCATGAATGCTTTCGACTGTACTGTACAGGGCCCTCGTATCCTGAGTGACAAGACGCTGACCTGTTCAAAGTCAGAATAGATAATGTTGAAGCAAATTCCTAATTTTACTCTGAGTTCTGACATAAAGAAAACATCTAGTGAAGGAATTTAATGGTTGAGAGACACAATAAAACAAATGTGCTTCAGAAGCACTCAGAAGAGTGGAGGAGAGGGAAACAGAACATGAGGAGAGAGAGAGGCGCCTGGGTGGCTCAGTCCGTTGAGCGTCCAATTTCAGCTCAGGTCATGATCTCACAGTTCACGGGTTGACAGCTTGGAGCCGGAACCTGTTTTGGAGTTTGTGTCTCCCTCTCTCTCTGCCCCTCCCTCACTTGTGCTTTGTCCCTCTCGGTCTCAAAAATAAATAAACTATAAAAAAGTTTTTTTAAATGAGGGAAGAGAGAGAGAGCCCACTAGGCTTTAAAAAAGTGAAACAAGCAGTTGAGAATATTTATGAGAGATTAAAGACTAAAATCATGGAGAAGAATGCACAAAACATTCAGAAATACTGCTGAGTATTTTCAGGAAATGTCTCAAGTTACAAATGAGAAATAATGAATTAATATGAAAATAGAAAGAGTTGCAAACTAATTTGGACCCAACTGTATATTTGAATTGTTGTCATACTGTGGTTTCTTGTTTTGAGATCATCATTTAAAGATGGCCAGGAATTAGGAAGCAGAATTAGGAGCCAAGGCTAACATGATTACTTGACTTTGCTGATTGGTTTGTTTTTTGTTTCCTTGTGTTTTTTTTGGTAACAACTTTATTAAAATAATCATGCATGAATACAGTTCATCCATTGAAAGTATGTGCTTTTTTTTTGATATTTACAGAGTTGTGCAACCATCGCTGCCATAACTTGAGAACATTTTCATCACTTCAAAAAGAAATGTACTCTTTTTTTAAGTTTATTTATTGTGAGAGAGAGAGAGAGAAAGAGAGGCAGAAGATCCCAAGCAGGTTCGATGTCAATAGCACAGGGCCTGACAAGGGGCAAGATCCCAAGAACCACAACATCATGATCTGAGCTAAAATCAAGTGTCAGATGCCTAGCCAACTGAACCATTCAGGTGCCCCGGAGACTGTGTACTCTGACGCTATCATCTCCTGATCTTTCCATTTCCCCCAGACCTAAGAAATACCTAACCTCCTACCTATCTCTACTGATTTTCTTCTTCCATTTCATATAAATGGAATCGCACAAGGTGTAGTCTTTTGTGACATGACACTTTCAGTTAAAGGAATGTTTTCAAGATTCATCTGTGTTGTGGCTTATATTGACTTAATTCCTTTATATGGCCAAATATTCTACTGTATGGATATACCGCGTTTTATTCATTCATCAGTTGATGGACATTTGGGTTCTTTCTGCTTTTTTGGCTTTTATGAATCCTGCTTCTATGAACATAGGTGTACATGCTTTTGTGTCAATGTATGTTTTCATTTCTCTCTTATGTGTATTACCTACAAGGGAGGTGCTGGATCAAATGGTAACTCTACACTGAATTTTTGGAGAAACTACCAGACCATTTTTCTAAGTGGTTACACTACTTTATTCTCTGTTACTAGCAGTATGACTGGCTTCCTATCTGTAGTAATCTCAGAAGATTTTCTTTACAACTTTGCTTGAATGTATGGAGTAACTACACATCACATTTTGCATTAGATAAGGGTTATTCTTGAAACTGCCTCTAAAACTATGCTCCTACTTAATTTTTTTGTTGTGTTTCAAATCTTTTGCATTGCTAGAACTTGAACAGTGGGAAGAATTAATATTCTTTGCTCCTTTTCAACTTCGTTCCACAAACATTAAGGGAACGTCAGTCATAGGCCTTACACCACTTAGCACTGGGTGTACGAAGGTGAAACAATATAATGTCTGCTCTCATTTCATTCATGGCCTTGTAGGGAAGCCATATTGTAGTATAATATATGCTGTGTCTCACAATAACAGTCGGCCGAAAATGGTACAGAGTTTAAGCTTCAGAATTTCTGTTTCTTACCATACTTCTCTCTCCAGCTCTGGCTATGCTGATATGTCTTCTGAGATGTTTTTTATTCTCTAGTATGTATTTATTGAGCACCTACTTTATACTGGGCAGAGTGCTGAGCAGTTCTTTTGATTCAAAATGAAGTTAGGATGGGGGGGGGACACTTTTTTTTTTCATGAACCAATTATTATCTTTTTCCAATTAATCTTTCATTTTCTCCCTAATATACTTAACTCTTCGGTCCTGTCCTCTGCACTGAGGGCCTCCACATGCTTCTCTCACTGTACTCAGACTCCGCATCCAACCCTACTGTTAGTCCTCATCGATTCTGGACTTCATTTTTTTAGTTGTTTCCTACGTGCCACTACGTGGTAAAATGCTTAACCAAATGTAAACCAATTCTTTTTTTTTTTTTTACACTTATTTATTTTGAGAGCCTGTGCTCTAGAGAACATGAGCAGAGAAGGTCAGAGAGAGAGGGAAAGAGAGAATCCCAAGCTAAAAGCACTATTAACAGGGAGCCTGACAAAAGGCTCAATCCCACGAAGTATGAGATCATAACCTGAGCTGAGATCAAGAGTTGGGCGCTTAATTGACTGAACTACCCAGGTGCCCCTATGAATTCTTTTTTTTTTTTTAAATTGCAGTTTATTTGTTTACTTGGAGAGAACAAAAGAAAGAATGCATGCAAGAGAGAATCCCATGCGGGCTCTGTGCTGTCAGTGTGAGTGAGCCCGATGCAGGACTCCATCTCAGGAACTGTGAGATGATGATGTGAGCCAAAATCTAAAGTCAAACACTTAACTGAGCCACCCAGATGCCTCCCTCACCCAAACAATTCTTAATGGAGTTTCCAACTGATGCCAGTCATTTTCTCCATTAAAATACTTTCTTAATTGAAATAGCATACTCATCAAGTTGTGTAAGATTTATGGCACAATTTATGGCACAATGTATTATTCACAAATTTCCCAAAAAGTTTTAATGGACATTTTAAAGTGAATACACAGAATATTGGTGCCTTACATTACAGCGTGCTGTTAAACTTGTTCCTGGGGCATCTTTAAGGGTAGCAACTAGTTTAGTCTTTGGTACATTAATGTGACTGAGCTCACTGTTTTATAACTATTGTGTTCATATAGAAAGATGTCTGATAAATTACACTTAGAATACTGGAGACGAACCATGGACTGAAGGGGGAGGGGGAGGGGGGAGGGGGTGATGGTCATGGTGGGGGGCACTTGTGGGGAGAAGCACTGGGTGTTATATGGAAACTAATTTGACAATAAACTATTATTTAAAAAAAAGAAAAATATTCCCCTCTTTGAATTTATTTTGCAAAAGCTTATTGCTTTTTTTAAGTATGGAGTTTCTGTGGTTGCTAAACTGATGTAGAATTAACTTGACTGAACGTGGATGAATAATTGGCTGGTGCTTAATTCAAGTGCTAAGGAAAGAATAAACTTGGAAAGAAAGCCAATATTTTAAAATGTAAAGTTATGCTATTGTTGTTCTGTCTTTAGTCCATTGTTGTCATGTCAAGGAGGGGGGTCAACTGTTTTATGGTCTTATTGCTACTTTTGAATTGGTGATGTGGAACACATGATTCTAATGCTATTTCTGTTACATGGAGATGTAGACATCAGTTTTGAGAATTTTCTTTATAAAATATCTCTTTACAGATATGGTATATGCATTTGCTGTTGGGTCAAGGTAAAACACTAAGTATAAGATAGAACTATTTTTTTTTTAAATAGAAGTGATTTCTAAATATATAACCAATGACAAATTTAGATTATGAGGTCTAAAATCACTGATGCTGTTAACTGGAGTTAATATAATACTCCAGTTAAATACTTGATTACCTGAAATTCTTAGCAGGTGAATAAAGTATAATTTCCTGCAGATCCTTTTATAAAATCATTCTACAGTATTTTCTTAATAAATACAGGTCAGGGAGTTGGAGCAGATTTTCAGGGGTCTTAGCTGTTTTTAGAATATCATTATGACATGCCAGTCAGTAATTATTTTCCAGGACTCTGGCTTCCAAAGCTATTGGCAAACAAATCAATTTGTCGCTACGTCTATAAGAGATGGAGCAAATTTCAGTTGCTTTTGTTCAGTTCTTTAAAAACATCTGACCTCTGATGCCCCCATTTGGAGATAGTACATAACACTGTTCCAGTTAGTTTTCTTTTTAACTGGACTATGGATAAGAGACTAGGTATTCTCAAACAATCTAAATGACATAGCTAAGAAAATAAAATGAAATTCCAGTACCTCTTGAGAGTGTCTGGGGAGTTCTCTTTTCCTTATTGAGTGCAATGGTGAAGTTAGAAGGAAGTGTGACGAGGAAGAAGTGGAGGAAGGAAGCTGAAGGTGACATCCAGTTCTGTCAAAAAATTTCTCACAAGAAGCTAGATGGTAGCCAATAATTGTTAGAATCCAGTAGGTGACTTCAGGCTCTTATTAAAAGATACTGATTAAAAGTGGGACCAAACCTCTGGTGACAGATGGCTCTGCCTAGGCTAGTTGACAGGGGACAACCACTTAGAACTTTGATTCACATTTTAGTTAAAAGGTATTTTCAAAATATAATCAGCTCACTTAAAGTTCACTTGGTGAAAAGCCACATCCTGGGATTGCTGGAAGCAGTACAATGAAGTGGAAAGAGAACTGGAACAGGACACCAAAAGTTTACTTTTGGCTGCAAGGCAGTGAAACTCAAATAGTATACTTATTAAACGCCTTGCAATTGTTAAGGGCGATGCAAAGGTGACTCCTGGCATGCAAAAATACTCTTCAACTTAAAAAACATTTTTTAAAAATGTTTTATTTATTTTTGAGAGAGAGAGAGAAATAGAGTATAAGTGGAAGAGGGGCAGAGAGAGAGAGGGAGACACAGAATCTGCAAAGCAGGCTCCAGGCTCTGAGCTGTCAGCACAGAGCCTGACATGGGGCTCAAACTTGTAAACCACAAGATAATGACCTTTGCCAAAGTTGATGCTTGACCAATGGAGCCACCCAGATGCCCCATCTTTGACTTTTTTTTTTTTGGACTTTTCTTGATTGAATAGATTAAAACCTCATTTTAAATCTATACCAAGATAATAAGAGTAGGCATGAACAAACATTGCTTAAAAAAGAATTCAGAGGATTCTCTTTCTTGAGTTCCTCTGTGGTCACTTATTTTTGTAATCCTTCTACAGTTACTCAGCCTTTGCCTTTTCAACTTAGAACCCTGCCCTTCCTTAAAATTGTTCTTCTTGTTCTAATATCTTCCCCTTGCCAGCAGTAGATCCCTTTAGAACTCCTTCAGATTGAACATGGTTGCCACTCAGGTGGGCTCTATTTAAATTACTTTTGTCCCTAATCTGCAGTGAACCCATTTTTTAAAAAGTTGATTTAAATAATGTCTGTGCCCAATGTAGGACTTGAATTCATGACCCCAAGATCAAGAATCACATACTCCTCCAACTGAGCCAGTCCGGCATCCCTGCATTGGACCCTGCATTTCAACACAATTTCTTTGTGTTCAAACATTGGAAAACCCTGTTAAACAGTAACAGGCACCTGATAAGAATCTCAATTTCAGTTTCTATAACCAATATCATAAAACGTTTCAGAATGCCATCTTTACCTTAGGGACTGGTCATCTTGCACCTTAAAGACTGAAATAAAGGATATATTTTTAGTAAGGGGTAGAGATAGCTCAATTTGAAGCACAAAGTCCAATGTGGAGAGAGGGCAAGCTTGTCTGTCAAGTTCAAGTTGCCATAGAGAAAGGGAAGGAGCCATCTCGGCAGTCTTCACCTGGATCCAGTGGGCTTCTAGATGGTCTGTGTTGCAGAAGGCTCAGAAAGCCCTGAAATTGCGTGTACATTTCTCTGTGCCTCTGTTCATTTTCCTGGGGAATAAAGCTTCTAACTGCTTTAAGATTCTTCTTGGGGTTTTGTATGCAAAGAAGTGTTAAGAAAAAGTGAATTAGGAGGAAGTATTAAAAAGGGTTCTGTATGGTAGAGTTAGAGCTAAGTAGGTAAAATTGTATCAAATCTCTATCACAATCTATATGTCAGAAGACAGAAAGAATAACATTACCATTTTCATATTTTAAAGGTGCCAAATTTAGAGTTGAGCAGGAAGCCATCTTTTTTTTTAAATCTAAAGTTATGATATATTATGGCCAAAGACTGTTGCATGTAAAAAAAAATTTAAAGTGTAATTTTTCCATTGTATGCTGATGAATTTTAAAGCAGATGTCAAATAAATTCTATGAACAAGCAAATCAATGTATATATTATTATTTTTAGATTCATACTACTTTGCTTGGTAAAATAGAATGTTCCTTGCTGAAGATCCTTAAATACAGATGTGGGACTTGGCGGACACAGATGAGTACAGCAGGGTTATGGCCTGGATTAGTTTACCCTCAGGAGGCACGTGAACCCGTCTAGAATTCGGCATTATAAACATTCGCTAGTTAGCATATTTATTTTGCCACAGTATTTTACTCTTCAAAAGTATCTTAATATAAGTTATTTACTTAAATGTTACATTAAAAATCTCTATTTTAAAACAAAACAGTTAAAAACAGCAACAGTTGTTATTTGTAGAATAGTTTTTAAAGGGTCATTTTGGTTAATGGCAGTTTATTATACTATCATTACTAGAAGTAGAGAATAAAAGTATGATGTTAGCAGAGGAAATCCAGTTCATGAAAAGAAGACTGCTACAATTTCACTTAACTTTCCTCACCCACAACTGAAGACCTCACTTCAGAATAGCGAGACATTGGTCATTATATATAACTGAGCCTGACCAGAGATTAAATAATCTGGAAGTCTTGCTTGCTTACCTGAACTGGCAAGTGGTCTTGCTGGAAGTATATTCTGGATATTTCTGTTTAAAAATGGGTGTGGATTTATAGACACACACCCACACCTGATCAACAGCCCTACCTGCATTGAAACAAGAGCACAGTCTTAGAAAAATAGGCTCATCTGAAAAACCGGTACTGCTTTGCTGTTCTCAGGAGTCTCATATCAGAAAACTTTTTTTCTGTTTCTCTAAGTTAAGATTGAATGTCCTCATCAAATGAGCTAAAGCCCATCTTGGGCTTTTTTCTCTTCTACCTTTTTCACTTCCCAAGGTAATGTAATGTTTGGCTGGAGTTCAACACCAAAGGTGGGGGGGGGGGGGGGGGAGGGAAGGAACTTGTATGAATGTAGGAACTGTGTGTTTACTATTGTTCTTGTTCTTTCTGGAAGTTCACTGAGGCTTGCAGATTAGATAGAAAGCACATAGAAATTCCTCAGGGTTACTCTGTTTATAGGAAAATAATTAACAGAGAGCAGACCTTTTTTTTTTCCCCCTGAGAGAAAGAAAGAGGATTAAAAATGCTGTTTTAAAATTTAACACTTCTCTAGTCTTATAAGTTGACTACTGTTGACAGTGTTTGGGTAAAACCCTTTACCTTACTATGCCAAAAATAGGAAAACAGGCAATTGAATAAGATTGTTATTTATCTAATAGTTAGATTAAAAAAATTTTTTTTACAACCCATGGTTATGGTAAAACATTTTTAAAGTACAGTGCTCTATCAAAATAAAAATTCTCTTGCTCAGTCACCAGCCCTGCCTTTGTCTGTTCAGCCCACCTCCAAAACACACCCCTGACCAAGTTCTACTTCCTTGAGTTAATTACTATTAAAGTGCAGGACAGGTTCACCAAATCTGACCTACCTGATTTTTTTGTTAAAAAATTTTTTTAATGTTTTATTTATTTTTGATACAGAGAGAGACAGAGCATGAGAGAGGAAGGGGCAGAGGGAGGAGACACAGAACCAGAAGCAGGCTCCAGGCCCTGAGCTAGCTCTCAGCACAGAGCCTGACGCGGGGCTCGAACCCACGAATGTGAGATCTGACCTGAGCCGAAGTCAGAGGCTTAACCAACTGATCCACCCAGGCGCCCCCTACCTGATTTTTTTGTACAGCTTAGGAACTAAAGATGATTTTTACATGTTTATACATGTTTTTAATGTTAATTTTATTTGAGAGAGAGAGACAGAGCAAGAGCAGGCATGGGTGGGGGGGGGGGGGCAGGTCAGAGAGAGAGGGAGACACAGAATCCAAAGCAGGATCCAAGCTCTGAGCTGTCAGCACAGAGCCCGATGTGGGACTCCTATCCACAAACCACGAGATCTTGACCTGAGCGGGATGTCATACGCCCAACTGATGGAGCCACGCAGGCACTCCTGTTTAAATAGGGGAAAATGATATTTTGTGACATGTGGAACTTACATGAAGTTCAGATTTTAGTGTCTATATAGAGATTGCTGGATGGAGTGCAGCCATGTTCATTTCCTTAGGTATTGTCTGTGGTTACTTTGTAATTCTAACAGCAAAATACAGTACTATGACAGGCACTGTCAAACATAAAATATTAACTGTTACGGCCTTTTACCAAAAATGTTTGGTGACCCCTAATCCAGAGTATTGTTCTATGAGTTTTCCTCTCTTCCCTCTTTCCTCTCCCTTCCTTTCTTGTTTCTCTGTTTTCGTCTAGTTTTTCAACGTATTAATAAATGCACAGTTAAAGAGGGAGAGTGAGGTTACAGAGTAGGTGTGATGGTTATCTTCTAACACCAAGGAACGTGTGCTTCTAGTATTTTAACTTTAGTCATAGCACTGGTTTGACTTACCATGTTAAGACAAACATTTTTCCTATACTGCATCTCTTTAAAGAAAAGAATGTTGGCTTTGTCCTACCAAGGATGGATATGAGTTTTGTCATTTTATATAGTAAATTTATAGTTTTCCTAACTGAACCTTCCTGTGGTTCTAAGATCAACCCATGTAGCCAGGTTGTATTATTCTTTAACTATATTATTGATTTATGTATTTCTTCAATTGTGCTTTCTTCTTTACATAGGTTTCTTCAAGGGAATCTTCCTTGGAACATGCTATGTAAATAGAATCCTTCCTTCCATATTTTGGCTATTTGTCAAACAGATGAACATAAGGGAAGGGAAGCAAAAATAATACAGAAACCGGAAGTGGGGGGCAAAACATAAGAGACTCTTAAATACAGAGAACATACAGAGGGTTACTAGAGGGGTTGTGGGAGGGGGGATGGGCTAAATGGGTGAGGGGCATTCAGGAATCTACTCCTGAAATCATTGTTGCACCATATGCTAACTAACTTGGATGTAAATTAAAAAGTAAATACATTACTTTTTAATAATGGGTGGCTCAGTCGGTTGAGCGTCCAGGTTCGGCTCAGGTCATGATCTCGCGGTTCGTGGGTTTGTGGGTTTGAGCCCCGCGTCAGGCTCTGTGTTGACAGCTAGCTCAGAGCCTGGAGCCTGTCTGCAGATTCTGTGTCTCCCTCTCTCTCAGACCCTCCCTGCTCATGCTGTCTCTGTCTCTCCCTCAAAAATAAAATAAAACCTTAAAAAATTTAAAAATAAAAAAAGTGTAGTGAATGGATGGAATCTACTGTATTGATTAAAAATGCTAGGAACACCATTTAGTTGCCACTGTAATAAACTGACCTTTTTTAAAAAAAATCAAAATGCTGGCATTGTCCAGAATACTTTAACAGGTTTATTTTCGATTGTAATAAAGTTGAACTGCTGAAACGTGTTCACTAAGCATTTTGACTTGCATGAATGCTTTATGTCCCGCATTTATATTAAAAATTCGCACACAAATGAAAATGGAAAAACTGCCAATACCTGACTTCTGTCCCCTATTTTTCCATTTGCAATCGTACACTTAGGTATCTTTTGACCCCATGGGGGAAAAAAAAATCTAACATTCGGGACTACCTATAACAAGAAGAGATTTTATATTAAAGAATGAAATGTTTTCCATCAGAGTGGATGCTTAAGCATGCAGCGTGCCAGCTGGATGTCTTCTGACATAATTGTTACATGTTTGGCATAGATAGCACACAGGTTGGTATTTTCAAAGAAGTCCACCAGGTAGGTCTCACTTGTCTCTAGAAAAGCACCAGTAGCCGTGCTCTGGAAGCGCAGATCTGTTTTGAAGTTCTGAGCAATTTTTCGCACCAGACTCTGGAAAGGAAATTGCGGATCAGAAGTTCAGGGGACTTCTGACAACGTCTAATTTTGCCACAATACCGGGCCTGCAATGATGAAGTTTCTTCACCCTTCCAGTAGGGGGCGCGCTCTTGCCAGCGGCTTCTGTAGCTTCCTCGGTGCTTTACTACCAATCGATTTGCTGGCAGGCTAGACCCCTTTCTCATTCTGGTGAAGCTCTGTGAGCTGCTGGCAGCCCCACGGCGACTGTGAACACAACTGGACTCTACTGGTTTTAATTGAGGAAATACTCTTTGCGTAGGTGCTTGGTTACCTGATCGAGAAATTTTATTTCAGTGGAGGATAATGTTTTGAATCTTAAGATCGTGTTTAATCTTACTGAGAAGTTATCTGAAATACTTTATTTTAGTCACTTCTTCAAAAGCAAATTTTATACAATGAAACATGCAAAACAAATGGTTTCATTTTATAATTATTTAAAATTTAAAATGTTTCTTTAAATTTTCAAGCTTTCTAAGTTTTTTCGATTTCTTTCCACTTGGTAACAAAATATAAGTTTATCCAAGTAAATAAAGATTTTTAATAAAGCAAGATAGTCCCACTTAGGGTTCGTTCTTTCAAGGGCAGTGACTATATTTTTACAAAATTAATTGGTTACATAAATAATACATTGAATTTAGGGTTATAATTACCCATCCATTTAGGAGGTGTGTATGTATTTGCATGTAAGTGTCCATCTGGCTGTTTGAATTTGTCAGTCTTGCACGGAGAAAAAATAAACAGTGTTTATTTTGCAGAGTATGGGTCTCTGTACTAGGGGCAATAGTTATGATCAAGTTCTTGGGCTTTCTTCTGGAAGTACGTTCTCCATATTCAAGCGTGTCCCTATCCCATTTATCATCCATCTTTCATCTCTCTTATATACCTACCAATGATAATTTTTTGTTGTTTTGCTTTATTTTTAAAATTTTAATTCTAGTATGGTTAACATACAGTGTTAAATTAGGTTTAGATGTACCATATAGTGATTCTCTAGTTCTATACATCAGTGTTCATCATGATAAATGTGCTCTTTAATCCCCATCATCATTGGGGCGCCCTGGTGGCTCAGTCGATTAAGCAGCTGATGTCACCTTAGGTCATGATCTCAAAGTTCATGGATTTGAGCCCAGCATTGAGTTCTGTTGACAGTGCAGAGCCTGGAGCCTGCTTCAGATGCTGTGTCTCCCTCTCTCTATGCCCCTCCCCTGCTCAGCTCTGTCTCTCTGTCTTTCAAAAATAAATAAATGTTAAAAAAAGTTAATCATCATCATCTGTTTTTTGGCTCGTCTTTTTTTTCTTTGTTCTTTTGTTTTGTTTGTTAAATTCCATATATGAGTAAAATCGTATGCTATTGTTTTTTCTGACTTACCTCACTTAGCTTTATACCCTCTAGATTTATCCATGTTGTGGTAAATGACAAGATTTCTTTCTTTCTTAAGGCTGAGTAACATTCCATTGTGTCTATGTATATATGTATACACACACACACACACACACACACACACACACACACGCCTCATCTTTATCCATCTGTCTATTGATATCTCATTGTGGTTTTGATTTACATTTACCTGTGATGAGTGATCTTTTCATGTGTCTGTTGACCATCTGTATGTCTTCTTTGGACAAACATCTATTCATGTCTTCTCATTTTTTAAATTGGATTATTTGGGTTTCCTTCCTTCCCTTCCCTTCCTTCCTTCCTTCCTTCCTGCCGATATCGAGCTGTAGAAGTTCTTGATATATTTTGGGTACTAACCCTTGATGAGGTATGTCATTGCAAATATCTTCTCTCATTCAGTAGATTGTATTTTAGTTTTGTTGATTGTTTCCTTTGGTGTGCAGAAACTTTTTGTTTTGATGTAGTCCCAATAGTTCCTGCTTTTGTTTCCCTTGCCTCAGGGGACATACCTAGAAGGATGTTGCTATGGTCAGTGTCAGAGATATTATAGCCTTTGTTCTCTTCTGAGATTTTTTATGATTTCAGGTCACATTTAGGTCCTTTTCATTTACGTTTATTTTCGGGTATGATGTTCCAGTTTATTCTTTTGCATGTAGCTGTTCTGTCCAGTTTTCCCCACACTGTTAAAGAGACAGATTTTTTCCCCCATTGCATATTATTCCCTTCTATGTGAAAGGTTAATTGACCACATAATTGCAGATTTATTTCTGGACTCTCTATTCTCTTCCATCAATCTATGTGTCTATTTTTTGCCTTTTGATTACTACAGCTTTGAAACCTGGAATTATGATATCTCTAGTTCTGTAGTTAGTTCAAGATTGCATTGCCTAATTGGGGTCTTTTGTGGTTCCATGCACATTTTAGGATTTTTTTGTTCTAGCTCTGTGAGAAATGTGGTTGGTATGTTGATAGGAATCGCTTTGGGTTGTGTGGATATTTTAACAATATTTGCTCTTCCAATCTATGAACATGAATATCTTTACATTTGTTTGTGTTGTTTTCGATTTCTTTCGTCAGTGTTTTATAGTTTTCAGAGTACAGGTCTTTCATCTCTTTATTTCTAAGTATTTTTTCATTTATGGTGTAACTATAAATGGAATTGTTATCTTTCTGCCGTATCATTAATAGTGTTTAGATGCCATGAATTTCTGTATACTGATTTTGTAATCTGTGACCTTACTGAATTAATTTATCAGTTCTAGTAGGTTTTTTTGGTGGCTTTTAAGGTTTACATAAACCCACCCATTACATTTTCATATTAACACAAATGACATGCTTCCATCAATACTTCTGAACCTACCATGTTCATTTACTAATCATGAATATTGCACCAGATCGGAACAGGTATTTATGCAACTCTTCCTAAATGAAGAAAGAATAACCTGTAGAGAATATTTTCCATCTTTATTTTCCAAATCCTATAGAGCACATACTTGAAGCCTCTCAGTTTCTAAACCTTTAGGTTACTACAACTAAACACTTGGTAGACAATTGATTTTTCACAATAAGGATAAAAAAGAGACATATTCCTTGGTACTTGCCCTGTGGGTCCTGTAGGCACAGCATTTTTCCTCCCATAGAGATTGGGAGCTGAGATTTGTCATTCCATTTCTCCAGATCCAGTTTGGGGAGGCAGCCCTGACAGGTCTGCAGAGGGATCCAAAACTAGTTTTCAAATGGACGAAGAGCTGATCGAGTGGGAAGAAGAAAGAACCAATGAGTCACAGGACGAGGGGAGGAGAGGAGTAAACAGCGGGTCTGGGGAGCAAATAGGCACAGGGCTCCTGGATGATGTGTGGGACGGCCGGCTCCATTGAAGAACTGGAGAGAGCGTGGATATGGTCTTCTCATGAGCTTAGGGGACGAAGAATATGAAGATGGCAAATATAATGTTTATAAAGAGATAAACTTGAGTTTCAAAGCTAATGATTATATCTGCCAAAACCCAGTTCTATTCATAAACTAATGTGAAAGTATCAGGATCTAAATTGGATGACGTTTTTAGGGAATTTGTACATCTTTATGTAGGCAATCATTTTATGTTGATAATTTCAAAAAATATTAAAAGAGGAGTGTTATGTGACATGAAAGAGGGTCTGTTTCCTCTAGCTGGTCCCTCACTTCACACAGCTAAATGCAATACTTGGTCAGGATTTTTATGGGCTAAAGATTGTACATAGAAATTTGCAATGAAAATTAGTGTTCAAGGAGCTACTTCTAAAAGTCCACTAAATTTCATATTATAATTCTATGTATGGACTGATACTTTGTGTGCTTCATAAGTGAACAGTACAGCAAAATCATAAAAGAAGAATGAAGATCTTTAGCAGAACTGGGGATTGCTAATTTCATATTTTACATTTGCTATATGTACTTTTCAAAAATTACTGAATACTGCTGGTTGCTAACTTAAGATTATTTTACTTACATACTGGTCTTTTTTAGAAAGAAACTGATCTAGTTCGGACACTCCCCTTTTTCTGTGCTGTTGTACTGAGGGGAGTGGGGCCACATAGCTAGTCCCAGAGGGAAATCTTGATTGGTCTTTTCCAGTGCCTTTAGACATTTGGCAGTGTCTAGAGACCCTCTGAGCTGTCACAACTAAAGAGGGTGCTCGGACCCAGTGTGTAGAGGCCAGAGTTAATTGTAAATGCCCATACCATGTACAGGGTCCGCTCCTACAACAAAGAATTATCCAGTCTCAAATGTCAGTAGTGCTGAGATTGAGAACCCCTGGTCTATTTTAATCCGGCCACAGCGGTCCCATTCTAAGCCAGTCAGTACTAGTTTAAGTATGAATACGTTATTGATTCTGGCCAATGAGATAGGGGAAATCTAAGGAAAAATTTCTTGCTCATAAGTATCAATCAAAAAATATGAAGAAAAAGCCCCCTTTGTCATTGTTTATGATGATGTCTAAATACAATGATGCACGGATCTGTCACACCCACCTTGGGATCATGAGGGTGCTTAAGCATGCAAAGTTGATATCGCTTAAAGAGCCTAATAGAAAGAGGTGTGTGTGTGTGTGTGTGTGTGTGTGTGTGTGTGTGTTTAAATATGAGTCATTGCTTTGACTGATCTTAGAAGCATCATGATTTAGGCTTTTTTTAGTTAAAAAAATAATTTTTCTTATTATTTAAATCAACTGAGTCTGTTTTCTGTTACTTTTAGTTAATAGCATTCTAATTGATAAAATTACTTAGTATTTGCTTGTTTCAAAATATAGTTTTTAACCTTTTTTGACATTGAGTTTCATTGGTTTCATTTCTCATTGACATTTCTCTATGTCATATCTTTTTTGTTGGAATATTTTTTGATTTTGTAAAATTTCAGAGCAAAAGTACTTTCATAATATTTATTGACTGGTGTAAGTTTAAAATATCTTTATTTTCCTCTCATGAAAATGAGAGCTTGCTTGGATGTTGAATTATTCCTGGTTCAGTAGATTCTAGATGTATTTGTTTAGGGTACAATATCATCTAACTGTTCAGCATAGAAGAAAGACTTGAGGTAATTCTGACCCTCTTGATTAAAAAACTTAAGGTATTATCCAGTAAATTTTCTACTCCTTGATTTTGTGTAAAAGACAAAGAATTTGTCTAATGGAAATACCCAAGGCTGTGTTCATTTCTTAGAAGTGTTTTTTTGTACTACCTAGCTGGTAATTGATTTTCATCCTATTAAACTTTCTTGGAAAGTTGTTTTGTGAGTATTGGATTTCTGACAGCATTATATATGTGTCCGTTATAATTTTTATTTCTTTAGCATTATATTCAGAATTTTTCATTTGTCTTCTGGTGTGATTTTTGTAGTATTGAATTTAATATTCACAGTATCCATTATAGTAAAAAAAAGTTAACTGTCACATTTTTCAATTATAATACCTCTTTACTCTTTTGAAATTGTTCTCTCTTTATAATTGCAGAACTTGTTTTTATATATATGAGTGAAGATGACTCTGCAGAGGTGTCTCAAGCCAGATAATAAACCTTAGGAATGTCCTCTGCTTCTTAAGCCGCCATCTTGGCTAGATTTATACAGTGGGTGACTTTGTGGCTCTCCACTCTATGATGATTTGAAGTTTGATTGCACATCTTGAAAACTCCAACAGAACTTAAATTTACTTCCACCTACCATGTCTTGATTAAGCCTTATGTACAGGACTCACTGCAAACCTCCCGAATGGGGGGTTGCTTTCATTTTTGCTTTGAAGGCACACCTTGATTATGGGCATGTCAGTCCTCTTTCTCTCTGATCTTGCCTGTATGTGAATTTTCATTTTGGCTAACTACCATTTTGTAGTTCCCAAGAAGGAATAATTTTTTCCCTATAGTACTCATTGGAGAGCTTGGAAGAATGTGGACTCCAGTTGCCATCTTGATTTGAAAGGTGCCATTTAGCTCACTTTAAATTGAGCCTCAAATGGGTTCAGTGACTTGGCCAGGCTCACAGTAAGTGGCTCAAACTTAGATCTTTTCAACCCTAATTTTTTGTTTTCCCCACCAAAGGAGACATGACACATTAGGCCCTAGACAGGTTCTAACATCTGGAAGAGCGGGCCCATGTGGGCTATTTTGGGGATCTGAGTCTCCAGAGCTGATTGGAGAGAAAGCAAAAACCTGTAAGGGGAATCTTATATTCTTCACAATGGGACCACTGACTTTACTCATGTATTTGATCATGCTTGCTCTAACATTCTCATCATTGCCTTAACAATTGTAATGACAACTGATGACTTCCAGAACTCACTTGAGAAATAATGATTATGGGGCCATATGACCTCTGAACCCACTTTTTCATTGTTCTGCCCCAGGTCCAGAATGTCTGGGTTCAAACACCTCATTCATAGTCACTGCAACCTAAGGCATTCTTATAATAGAAAAGATGATAATGTTCATCTTCCAGACTTGTTGTGAAGATTGAATGAGTGAGGACCTGGAAGGTGACAGGAGAACGCTACTTTCCCAGACATGTTTTTCTGTGAACCAGACTCTGGACTAGGCTCCCATAATTGTTACTGGAGATGACAAGAAAGTACAAAGTTAGCCTCTTTTGGGGGGGGGGGGAGATACAATAAATGCATATAAAAATAAGTTTCCTTCTTTATTACTATAACTATTATTCACATGTGCCCACCAAGTCCAGAAACTACGAAATAAAACTGTTTATCAGTAAGATGAATGGATGTGAATTTTCCAAAATGCACATATATTTAGGGATTTTCCAAAAACGTATAATCCTTGAATGGGAGACTTCTTTCAAGAAACTGCCAGTTTTGAAAAATTATGATTCAGGGGTTTTAAGTACTAATTCCATTTCTATTTTAAGGGTATTTAACTGTGTCTTAATCATGTTTTTCATGGCCCAGCAAATTACTTTAGTGAATTCTGTCTGCCGAGGAGGCGAGATTATAACCTGAACAGTCCAGGTCTTTGGGAAACACTCAGGGGCTGAGCTGAAGATATTCTCTGGTTCTGACGTTAGGTGTCACTACAATCAAGGGAAAGCAGAGCAAGCAAAGGAGTCGGGAAGTAGAACAGGAACACGTAGGGAGGAAGATGCACATTTAAATTGTGTGAAGTATCTGGAGAAGAACCTATGACACCAAGATTTGCATATTCACAAGGTTATTGCAAGAACAGAACATCCTAATAGATATAACTGCATCTTTTCTCCTAAAACTGATGAGAAATACTTGCTAACTACTTTGCATATCTTGCTATTTCTTCCCCCTGATAGATGATAAAACTGATAGAGGCTCCCAGGAATTCTCAAACAAGATAATTCTGATAGATTATGAATGAGATTTTCATAGACCAGCTCACCTTTAAAAGTCTAATCCTTAAAATTACTTAAAGCTTAAACTCGAAATCTTCCATTAAGTATATTTTAATTACATAACTTATCAGATGGTTCAAAAGATCTTTTGCTTAATAAGGATGTTATGAACCAATGACCTTAAAGATTGAAGCTAAGATGGCCTTGACTTAAAAATGTATTTCCTACTTGGAAGGTTTTTTTTAATTCCACATCACTGCCACTGTGTGCTAAGTGTATAGTTATCAGACGCATTCACATTTGTTTAAGTAAAATATTCGTAAACAGTTGGAGAGAATGGAGCCCATCTAATGTTTCCCTTTATTGCTAGGCAACATGGTAAACTGAAAAGTCTGAAAAGTCCATACTTCTAAGCGATGTATTAAATTCATTTTTCCATGTGTAGGCATTGGAATAGATTCAGAATATTCACAATTGATATGTCATAGATATTGATGAATCAAATGGTTGCTAACTCTAGTGATGTCTGGGAGTTCTAAGGGGAAAAAGAGTGTTTTATTTGTGTGTGGGGTAGAACTGATGATGGGCAGTTCCTGAAATACCTCTTAATCACACTCATGAAGTAACTGAACATAGTAACAGCTGGAATGGCAGTATCGGGGTGAATATCAGCTTCATGTGTATATAACTCAACTTCCCAAGGGCCCACAAGATCTCTGGTTTAGACTCCCCAAAACAAGTACCAAAGTTCAGGCTTGCTTCCCTCCTGATAGTGGTCTCTACTGACAGTTTTTGAAGGGGGGTGGTTTTAGTGATGGGGAATTTGGACCTGGGGAGAAAGTGTGAACGATCCAGAGGGAAGCTTGGTCTGTCCATTTCTAGAACTCTTTCTTCCTCAAGCTGTGATGGAGGCCTGGATGCACCTCCTCTCAAGGTTCTTATGGGCATCACGAGCTTAATGCTTTGCTGAAGATTAAGAAAGTCAGATTAGTATCTGACATAACTATATTACTTAGGTGATGCTTGGGAGTATACTGATAATGGAGATACAAGTGGGTTCGTAGTGCTAGAGACAAACACAATTTGTTTTAAGATGTCTCGAACACTGATTTCTTTGTTCCTCCTGATAACTAAAATCCCAGCTTGCATTATATGAAAACTGTTGAATTTATATTGGTCAGAAAGAGAAGACCAGATGTATGGGTCTAGAGAGCAGGGTGTTGTCACATGCAAAGTGTTGCTACATCCGTTGTAATGGTTACCTTATGGTCCCATAGTAATTGTCCAACTCTTATTTGATATTTTACTGATGGTTTTGTTTTTGTTGGTTGTCTTCTCTGAAAAGAAATAGATGTATGACCTATCTCAGACTAGTGATTTCAGTGTTGCTTTGAATCTGCTGTAATCATTGAAACTGTTCTTCTGCATATCAGTATTATTATGTTGATGACTTACAACCAAACATACAACTAAGTTATCCAGGTTATATTAATCTTTATATTAGCATGCCTTAGAATTGCTAATTTTTTATAAATGGAAAGAGTAAAATATCTATATATGTCTCTATCTGCCTCTGCCAAGAGGTTTCAATAATTATGTTCACTGCCAAAAGTATGGATGTGTCATAAAGTTTTAAAACTATGAACATATACTTGGTTACTATGACTTGAAGAATTAATGAGTATCTTCATGATTGGGGACTTTGTCTGCCAACATCAGGAGCCCATTGATGTCACAATACACTGTAATTTTCACTGTACAACAATTAATTTCTTTTAATTCCACAGTTTAGCGTTCTTTATCTACTTTTAGTTTGTTTCTTTAAATTTCACTGAAAGTTGCATACTTTTTGTTCTAATGACTTGGTCGTTTTAATTCTTAAGACTGATCCCATCATACATTTCATGGTATAAGTTAGTTGTACTCTTCCCATAATGTGAAATTACCTTGATGCTCTGGTAGTTCTAAACATGCTATTGACAAACTCGTTTAGAGGTCAGAGGATGAAAAGTGTCACCGAACACCATCTCATATGACATGGCTTGTTGGATCAACACACACAGAGACAGGCAAGGCAAAGGAGCTGTTCTTAACATGATTTACATGGAATGCAAGTGGAGCAGAAGACCCCATGATTAAATCTTGTGCCATATATAAAATCTGTACCTCCTGCCCCTTTCTACTAGAGCGCTGTTCCATGCTAATGGTGGGTTTATGATGATAACGGAAGTTGGAGATGGGCAAGGGGCTCAGCAGAAGAAATGTACCCAGAGTCAGCCTGTTTTATTAAAGAGACAAAGGACAAAACACTGGGCCAGTAGCTCTCAACAAATAGCAATGGCTTTTATCTGTGTGGGGTTAGTATGAGTGTCATCGATAGGTACTGATTCAAGCATGGCATGAATGAAGGGGGCATGATGTGAAGCTAAAAAATTTGCAAGAATTTTTATATCTTAGTTGAGACTTAATTTGCATACAGATCAGTGAATTCATTTTAAGCTACACTTCAATGACTTTTCTTTGGCTCCCAAAATACCTTTATTATTATTATTATTTTCTCAATCATGATTCAATCAAGGATAGTACATTACATTGGATTATATGCCTGTAACCTTCTTTAATCTACAATAATAACCTCATGCTTCTTTAAATGACATTATAAGATATTTTCCAGTAAAACCACCAAGGCATTTATATTTCTTTTGTAAAGGTTTTTCATTACAGATTCAACTTTTTAAGTCAAATCGTCAGATTTTTCATTTCCTCTTCTGGACACTTTATCCTTTTTGTCATCTTGGTCCTTTGAATCTGTCAAAAGCTCTTCTTCTCCTCTTTTCCATCCAGCTTTATCTTTCTGGACTGGACAGTCACCTCTAGGAGAAAGTGACCCATATTCCAGGAGCACATTTTCTGGGTTTATTTAGCCCATCCCCCACCCACCTGCCTCCATTAACCTCAGTTTTTTCTCTATCTTAAGAGTCTCTTATCATTTGTTTTCCCCTTCTCTGTTTTTTCCTTTTCCCATATGTTATTTATTTTGTTTCCTAAATTTCACATATGAATGAAATTGTATGGTATATGTCTTTCTCTGATTCACTTATTTTGCATAGCATAATACCCTCTACTTCCGTCTACATGATTGCAAATGGAAAGATTTTATTCTTTTTAGTGGCTGGGTAATACTCCTATATATATTTCCCGCATCTTTATCCATTCATCTGTTGATGGACACTTGGGATCTTTCCATAGTTTGGCTATTATATTGAAAATACTGCTATAAATATCAGGTGCATGTACCCCTTTGAATCTGTAGTTTTGTTTCCTTTTGGTAAATACCTAGTAGTTCAATTATTGGATCGTAGGGTAGTTCTATTTTTAACTTTTTGAGGAACTTCCATATTGTTCTCCAGAGTGGCCGCATTAGTTTGCATTCCCATCAACAGTGTAAAGAGAGTCCTCTTTTTTCTCCACATGCTTGCTAACATCTGTTGTTTCCTGTGTTGTTAATTTTAGCCATTCTGATATGTGAAGTGGTATCACATTGTGGTTTGGATTTGAATTTGCCTGATGATAAGCGATGTTGAACATCTTTTCTTGTGTCTGTTGGCCATCTGGATGTGTTCTTTGGTAAATTGTCAGTTCATGTCTTCTGCCAATTTCTTAACTGGGTTATTTGGTTTTGGGGTCTTGAGTTTGATTAAGTTTTTTGTAGATTTTTAGATAGTAACCCTTTATCAGCTATGTCATTTACAAATATGTTCTCCTATTTCATAGGCTGCTTTTTAGTTTTGTTGATTGTTTCCTTTGCTTTTTATCTTGAAGAGATGAAAGTCCCAGAAGTTGATGTTTGCTTTTGTTTCCCTTGCCTTTGGTGACATGTCTAGTATGAACTTGCTCTGGCCAAGGTCAGAGAGGTTGACACCTGTGTTCTCCTCTAGGATTTTGATGATTTCCTGTTTCACATTTAGGTCTTTCATCAATTTTGAATTTATTTTTGTGTATGGAATAAGAAAGTGGAGTCAAAGATTAGTTGGCCATATAATTTTGGGTCCATTTTTGGGTTTTCTGTTCTGTTCCATTAACCTATGTGTCTGTGCTTGTGCTAGTACCATACTCTCTTGCTGACTACAGCTTTGTAACTTAACTTGAAGTGCAGAATCATGATGCCTCCTGCTTTACTTTGCTTTTCCAGGATTTCTTTGACTGTTTGGTGTCTTTTATGGTTCCAAATTTTAGGATTATTTGTTTAGCTCTCTGAAAAATGCTGGTGGTATTTTGATAGGGATTGCATTAGATGTGTAGATTGCTTTGGGTAGTATAGATATTTAATGTTTGTTCTTCCAATGCATGAGCGTTGGCTTTTCCATTTCTTGGTGTCCTCTTCAATTTTTTTTTAAGTATTCCATAGTGTTCAGAGTACACATCTCTCACCTCTTTGGTTAGGTTTATTTTTAGGTATTTTATGGTTTTTGGTGCAATTGTAAGTGGTATTGATTTTATTTTTTCCTGCTGCTTCGTTATTGGTATATAGAAATACAACAGATTTCTGTACATTGATTTTATATCCTGCAACTTTGTTGAATTCGTGTATTCTAATAATCTTATGGTGGAGTCTTTGGGTTTCATAGAGTATCATGTCTGCAAATAGTGAAAGTTTGACTTCTTCCTTGCAGATTTAGATGCCTTTTATTTCTTTCTTTTTGCTGACTGCTGAGGCTAAGATTTCCAGTACTGTGTTAAATGGTAATGGTGAGAGTGCACATCTCTGCCTCGTTCCTGACTGTAGAGGAAAGGCTGTCAGTTCTTCCCTATTGAGGATGATATTAGCTGTGAGTCTTTCATATCTGGCTTTTATGATGTTGATGTATATTCCACCTATACCTACTTTGTTGAGGCTTTTTATCAAGAATGGAAGCTGTATTTTGTCAAATGTTTTTTCTGCATATATTGACAGGATCATATGCTTCTCTTTTTTAAATTAACTTTACACGGGGAGGGGGCATGGGGGCTGAGAGAGAGAGGGAGGGAGGGAGAGAATCTCTAGAAGGCTTCACGCTCAATGTGGAACTCAATGCGGGTGTCAATTCCATGACCCTGGGATCATGATCTGTGCTGAAATCAAGAGTAAGATACTTAACAACTGACTTAAAAAAAAAAAAAAAAAGACATTCAACTGACTGAGCCATCCATGTGCTCCAGGACCATAAGGTTCTTATCCTTTCTTTTATTAATGTGGTGTATATCATTGGTTGATTTGTATATGCAGGTTGTTTTTTGTTTTGGTAAATACAACATAGTACTGTAAATATTCTTTATTTTCCTTACGATTTTTTTAATATTTTATTTTCTTAAGCTTAGTTTATCATAAGAATATAGCATGTAATACATATAACACACAAAACATGTGTTAACCAATTGTGTTATTGGTAAAGGTTCTTGTCAACAGTAGGCTATTAATAATTAAGTTTTGGAGGTATTAAAAGTTAAATGCAAATTTTTGACTGTACAGTGGGTTGGTGACTCTAACTCCCCACTTTATTCAAAGATCAACTGTATTCTCATGTAACTATCTGCACAGTTAAGAGAGACTATTTCCATCAAACTCCAAATTTGCGTTATGCCGTTTCTCACACCTGGTCCAGGAGACCACTAGTCAACCTGGGTACTATAGATTAGTTGTGTCTTTTTAAAGAAAAATATATATGATGTGGTCTTTTGTGTTTAGTTTGTTTTATTACTAACCACAGTGTTTTTTGATATTCATCCATTTTGTTGCTTTTATTAGTCAACCATTCATTATTATTGCTGAATATTATTCTGTTGTGTTTCTGTACTTCCATGTATTTACCTACTCGCCTCTTGTTCACCATTAGGGTTGTTTCTAGCTTTGAGTTATTAGAAATAAAGCTGCTGTTAGTATCCAAGTGCCAGGCTTTGTGTGGATATGTTCTCATGTCTCTTGGACAACCAACTGTTTCAGGGTCATGTGGTAAGTGTGTGTTTAATGTCATAGGAAACTACCAACATTTTTCCCAAAATTGTTGCACTAATTTATATTGCCATCAGTTGTTCCACACAATGTCAACACCCACTATTGTGAATTTTTAATTTTAGACATTCAAAGGATGTTTAGCGATACTTCATCAGAGTTTTACTTCTTTTTTTCTAATGACAAATGACTTAGAGCACTTTTTCATCTACTTACTGGTCATTCATATATCTTCCTTGGTAAAAAGTCTTCCTTACTTTTTAAAAATTAGATTCTTACTAAGTTGATAGAGGTAGTTATGTATTCTGAATCCAACTTTTTTTTTTTTTTTTACAGAGAATACTGTCTTCCGTGTATGGTTTGTGTTCTAATTTTCTTATGTCTTAGTATGAACAGACATTTTAATTTTTGTGAATTTCCATTTTTAATTGTGTGTGTGTTCTAAGAAATCTTCGCTTATTCTACTATTGCAAAATATTCTTTTCTATATTGATTCTAGAAACTATGTAGTTTTAGCTTTTAGGTTTAGGCCTGTAATCCACTTTACTTTGATGTATGTTCCCCATGCACTTGAGAAGATGTATATTTTGTTCCTCGGCAGAGTATTCTATAAGTATAGATTCAATCAAAGTGATTGATAATATTGTTCATATTTTCTATGTGTTTCTATTTTCTATAAAATTAATAATTTTCTGCCTACATATCTATCAGTTCTCGCAAGAGAAATGTTGAAATACGCCCTATAATCATGAATTTATGTCTCTGCCTTTTGAGTCTGTCAATTTTTGCTTCATGGATATGAAACTCCATTATATATATGTGTGTGTATAGATGTACGCACACGTACATCTATACACATGTGTTTATACACGTACATGCACACACACACACGCACAATTAGAATAGTTGCATCCTTATGACAAATTGGCCTTTTATCTTAATGAATTATCTCTCTTTATCTGTCCTGTAGTCTATTTATGTCCTTGTCCTGCAGTCTCCTATTTCTGATATTAATCTAACACCTCTTCCTTGGGATTTATGTTTGTATAGCATGTGTTTTTCTATCTTTACCCTATAAACCTCCAGTATTTATAGTTAAAGTGGTTTTCTTGGATAGAGGAAATAGCTATTTGCTCTTTTAATCTACTCTGATAACCTCTGTTCTAATTAGGTTGTTTAGACAACTTATTTTTAATGTGTTTATTGAGATGGCTGGGTTTAAATTGACCATGTTATTATTTGTTATCCATTTGACCCATCTATTACTGATTTCTTTTCTTGTGTTTTCTTTTCCAACTAAGGATTTTTCTATATTTTTGGCTTATTAACTCTGTTTTTTATATTAGTTTTTACTTAGTTTTGGTCTAGTGTTGACAACATTTTTCTAATGTATCACCGTCTACCTTCATTTCTATGGAGTCTAAGAGCCTTACATCCGTTTACTACCATTGCCTCTTCTAACTTTTGTTTTATTATGGCCATATGTTCTATTTCTACATATGTCTTAATCACATAGTACATTGCTATAATTTCCACATGTCTTGTTGAATCTTGTAATAGCTACCCCTTTCTGGAAAGAAGTGAAATCTCTGTGTCTTATGAATATTTAATGTTTACTTAGCTTTCCATTCCTCCTTATCCACAAGTAATGCTCTTGTTTTTTTCCATCCTTCTAAATCTTGGCAAAAACACGCATTTTTTGCTTATTTCATTTGTTGTCTGTGTAACACGTTTCACAGATTTCTTGCTCTCCATACTGGATACAGCTTACATGTTTTTCCATCACATCTGTTTTCTTCTCTTCAGTGATGCTATATGTTTTGTGCATAAGTTTTTCTCCTATGTATTAAGAATTGTGATGACAACTATGATAGGGTGATCACTTTATTCACAAATGTAAGCACGTGGCTTTGTTCTTAGATATAGGAAAGAAGATCTTTGAAATATTTTAGTTGATTAAATCCATGGCACGTTCGTGGTACACTGATTTTTGGCTAGGCATAAGTGGCAGGATTTTTTCCTATAAGGGTTATTCAGATTATTACAAAGGAAACTTGTTAAAATTGTTCTGGGTTTATCACTTCTTTTTTTTCTGGCATAAGTAAATTAAAAAAAAAAATTATCTGGCCCCTGGGTGGCTCAATCAGTTAAGCATCTAACTCCTCATTTCAGCTCAGGTCATGATCTCACAGTTCATGAGACTGAACTTTGTGTCGAGCTCATGCGAGCTCATGCTGAGTATGAAGCGTGCCTGGGATTCTCTTCCTCTCCCTCTCCCCTTCCTCTTCCCCCTCCCCCTCTCCTTCACTCACACTGTCTCTGTTTCTCTCAAAATAAATAAAGATGTGGGGATTTCTTTGTGAAGTTTAAAGAGGTTCTAAGTTTTTATTTCTTCAAGGTCCACTCTGTTTGGTTACCAAACTCCTGCTATTTACATGAAGCAGACAAGGTAAAACAGTTCCTGGTGTGTCTTCCACGAAGAGCCTTAACAAGGAAGACCATGATAACTGGCTTAGCCCTCACCCTCTTATCGCATTTTTCCTTGGATTTGCTTTTGTTTTTGTTTTTTGATTTTTATTCTTGGTACCAAATGATAAGGGCCAAGATAAGGGTGTGAGTCTGGATGCTGAGAGGCCGTTGGTTAAGACTTATCTATGCTTATAAGGCACCAGCGCATTTGTGCACCTCACTAGAGCTGGCTTTTTTATAGGAGACTTTGACTTCAGTGCTTGCGGTAATAAAAATGTACACTGTCAGGCATGTCTACTTTGTGAATTTTTTTTTACAAACCAGTGCAGATGGTAACAGGTTGGTCAAAGTTTTAGCATTCCAAAAATCTCTTTTTCTTAGCTTTCTCTACCATGGAGTCAGGGGTAAATTTTGGTGTGCCATGACAGATTGCCGTTAATATGGGCAAGATCACATACTTGAGAAGCGAAGTCCCTCATACAGGTTAAAACTCCAGCATTGGAGGCGGCTTCTGTGGTTAATAACACAAACTACAAATGTTTTAATTGCTGGGTAGAGTTTGTGAAATCCAGACTGATTGATATGTTAATTCTGAACCCTTGGGTCAAAGTTCCCTGGGGAAAAGCAAGCTTGACTTTGGAGAACATTTTGATTCCTGATTCTTCTTAGTGGAAAAATGATGCTAGTTAAATATTTGGGGGAGGAAGACAAAAAAGGCTCATCTCAAAATAGGTAGCCATTAAATATGTAGGTTTCGGATTTTGAATTAATGGTGCCATGATTGGTGAGTCGTGCAGGATTTGCTGACCTGTAGTGTTCTGTTTCAGGTTATCTTCAGTTTCCTTTATATCAATGTGACTGATAACCCCCTGCCAACTTCTAGGACCAAAGAGGCAGTCAAAGAAAGAATAACTTTCTAATTCCGCCCCCCCCCCCCCCACCTTCTCCATGGGCTATCAAGTTAACTCTGGTTTATTTCCTAGATATTTCTGATTTCTGTAATTGGCTATGGGAGTATAGGTAGAGAGAGAAGAACTATAACTGAGCTGCGGTGATCTGAGTGGTTCGACTATGTGATGTTCAAGGATTGCATTTCTGATCATTTCAGAACGTAGGCCAGCTCTTAGGGATAATGAGGCTGATTGGTAAACAGTGAAGAAGACTGAGGGCATTTATACCAGGTTGTTCATACTGCTCTGAGTACAGAGCAGTAGAAGAAAAGCTTGACAGATTGTAAACCTAAAGTTAAAAATTAAAAGTGGTTTTGTGAGAAGAAGAAAAGGAAGGAGGAGAAAGACTGGACCCTTAGTATTTGCACAGTGCAAGAAGAAGTTAAAATATTTTTTACAGCCAACTAAAGGCATTAGGGAAACACTGGACTATCAGAAGAAAAGCTCAACCTTTCTGTTGCAGAAGAAGGAGGTTCATTAAAGCTGAGTTGTTAGGTCCCTGACTCACAGTCAGGACTGAAGAGTTAAGGAAAGGTGAATCTTTGAATGGGAGCATGTTATAAAGGTTAATCTGGTTCTCATGGTCCATAATGAAAGAGACTTGAGAGGGACAATGTGGAGCCTAGTGGGCTATAGTAACTCTTTTTTTTTGGAACAATATCTGGTAAAAACAGAGTAATCTGCTCACAAGAGATTGATACTGGATTCCTAAGTGGAACTGTTAACTGAATCCTGAAGTAGTTGAAATGTAAGAGTAAAAGCAGAACTGGAAAAAGAGAAAATATTTAAAAATATCTGGAGTCGTTACTAAATACCAAGAAGGAAATTTGGGAAACAAATAGGAATCACTGGTATCGCCATTGCTAATTCTGACTTGAAGAGTAAACTAGTATATTTTGGATGCCAAATTCTGAAAGGTGGCAATGAAATTCTTTTTTCAGAAAAGTAAATGTCAAATTAGAGAAGCCCCATTTACCTCATGATAGGAGATTTATTTGACTTTACAGACTGGGACACTGAAAAACTAAGACTTAGTGCTAAACTGGCCAAAAAGAAAACCATAGTTTTTTCCTTGTATTTGACTCAATACTCTACTTTCACATCAGTTTTGGTCATCAGACTGCATGACAGCTACCACTGCTCCAACCCCTACCTCTGCCAACACCGCTCCATAGTTCTAGCCTTCCCTGATGTTAGATGTTGGGAAGCACGCTCCAGCTCTGAGCCGTGTCTTTATCAAGGGGGCAGACGTACCTGGTTCTGCTCGACTTCTCCCAAATGCTCACTGGTTTTTGCTGTTACATTAGCACCTCAAGGGTTCCATGATTACCAGAAGATACTCCTGAGGTACAACGATTCTCAAAGTCCCTTTTTTAAGATTCTGACTACCGAGTGTCTAAATTGTTAGGGAGAGAGATGTGTGAACAATACTGTAAACTAGAGCAGAGCTTAAGCTGTGTTAACTTTGGTGAACATTCTTATTTGAGCTGAAATTAAGATGTTTGCTTTATTACTCCCATGACGTCATGAACTAAACAAAAATCACGAGTCCAAGGCCAGAGTGATTTCAGTCTTCACTGTGTTACTCCAGTGGTTTCCAGGAAGTCATGGCTATTTACTATGAGAAATTGTAGAACTGGTTAAAGCATTTTCAAAAGCATCATCAGAAAGTGTTAAAATATGTGTTGTAACATATAACATATGCTATGGGAACACAATGGTCCAGAACCTGGTCTGCAACTCCTAGTATCTCATGAATGTAAACTATTTGAATGAGGGCTCTGCGCTGATGGTGAAACAAAGAGAGTTGGGCTGAAAGAGCAGGTTCCTCCCAGGGTTTACTGGAAAGGACTTGGGATGAATAGGTGTTTGCTGTGGTCTAGGTGTGAGCTAGATAGTCAGGGACGTCTTGAATCCAGCAAAGCTGCCTGGACGGAAACAGCAACATACTGGGAAAAAAGTTTGAACATTTAAGTGTCAGGAGGGAATTGCAAGTGACCACCCAACCTGGTGTGTCTGCCTTAGGGGCATCTGGGTGGCTCGGTTGGTTAAGCATCCAACTTTGGCTCTGGTCATGATCTCATAATATGTGGGTTTGAGCCCTGCTTCAGGTTCCGTGCTGATGGCCTAGAGCCTGGAGCCTGCTTTGGATTCTGTGTCTCCCTCTCTCTGCCCTCTGCCTGCTCATTCTCCCTCTCTCTCTCCCTCTCTCCCTCTCTCCCTCTCTCTCAAAACTAAAATAAACACTTAAACAAATTAAAAAAAAAAAAAAGAGAGAGATGCATCTGCCTTAGTAACAGGAATTTTAGGGAAGAAGTCACCAGTGATGAGCTACTCTGAGGAGCTTATCAAAGTGTCCTTCCAGAACGAGAGCCCTAAATTTCTTGCCAGCTTAAAATAGTACCATTTTAGGTACTATTTCCCATTTCCCATACTTCACTCTTTCTCATCTTGTACCTAGTCCTCTGCCCCCACCCCTATGCTCACCCCTCCCCGCCCTCAGAAGTGAGAAGAAAATAGCTAGGGAATAGGGAAGGAGAGAAGAAGGAGAGATGGGCAAGTGGAAGGAATGAAAAGAACCCAGCTGTGCCCATCCCTCCACCACCTTTGCCGGAAGCCAGCCTAAGCCAGGGAAAGGAAGAGGTTCTGGTGGTTAATCAAAGGAATTTTGATTCATATTATGGACTGAAACATTGGATTTTGTAATTAGTTGACAATTTCCAGTGTGTCTAGAAATGGAGAACTGGGTGTTACCTAAGAGTGAGCAAACAAGGCCCTGGACCTGCGGCAGATCAGGAATTATCCTTACTAAATACATTTTGAAGTGTGACAGGCAGGCAAAATGAAGTTGTGTTTTGAATACGTAGCAGTCCTGCATGGTCAGCGTACCGCCAATGGTATGGAGGAGAAACTGAGGGGCTGCGGTGTTAGGGATGCAGAGGACGTCGTGAGGAATGAAGGAGTTAGAGGCTGTGCTTTTGTTCGCTGGGGCCTCTTGGAGTTGCTTTTGTCCTCCTGCCCCTCCCTTTTGACGAGTGTGATCTGTCATGCATAGAAGGCCTCACTGTCCTGGGAAAGCCTGAGGTAGAATTCTCTCATCCTGGGTACCAGTCTTCCTCCTGAACAGGTAAATATCAAGGCCAGCATTTGGGGGCAGCTTCTGGTAAAGGGAGTCATGAGTTTTTGTGTATGTGAGTGTGTGTGTGTGTGTGTGTGTGTGTGTGTGTGTGTGTGTTAAGCCAGAGAGACAAGAGAAAGGACAAGGTCCAGTCTAGCTCACTAGAATCCATTCCTTGGGGCCTGAAAAGAAAACTTTTAATTTGTTAAAACAGGGTTCATGACTCTAGAATGTTCCTTCTCCTGAAGGGTGTGGCCTTAGATGATTGAATGGAAATACGAAGTGCTGCATTATGTTGGTCCCGGATTTATCTCTATTTCAGAAATGACTTAACAATATTTTTAGACTGATTTGTCTATTAGAAAGACCTGGAACGTTTACTCCTGCGCTTATTTGCTTTTTCTTCAATTTTTCCGTCATGTATCTTTTTATTTAGAATAGTGTCACACCTATCAGACCAACCATAGATTCGTCCCCCACAGCAGTTCAGGAAAGTATCTGATCATGAGAAGGTCAAATTTTACATGTGCCAACAGCATACTTCCTTCTCCTTTCTCTGCTTGTTGACAGAAGATCTCATTAATTTAGCTGCTTTTTGTTCACACGTAAGTTAAGTTTACATCGTTTCTGTGCTTCAGGTTGCCTTTTATTCTAAACATTGTTCAGTCTTTGTCTCAGCAATGGACTCTGGCATATCACTTTTCATTCTTAATTTTCTCAAAATAGAAATAAGATCAAACTTGTTTTAAGCTTTGAATGGATTCTGGAAAAAAGCAGTATCTAGGAGTGAAATCCAATGACCATTTTTAATGATGTGAATTACAGTCATCTGTCTTCTGTATGCTAGGTAATCTTAAACCACCAATCTCTGCATTCTTCTGTTAAGCCTGCCTTTGAAAGGTCTTTTCTACATGCTGGGAACATTATAGTGCAGTGTATACTGTGGGGGTAAGTTGGGTAAGGACATAGACTTTGGGGGGGGGGGCAAATGTCATTTTGAACTAGATTCTCCTTTTAAGATGGAAATAATAACCTTTGAGTTTGTTAGTGTAGGGAAGGAAAAATTCTCCTTCGACCCTTAAAGGTGTTCCAGCTGGACTAAGAAATTTACATGAGAGGAATGAACAGAAGGAAAAAAACAAAGTTTTATGTGGGCAAGGAGGCCCAGTAATGAAATGGAGACCTAAGGAAATGACCAAGGCAGGCAGTTTTTATGCTAAACAAAGAGACAATAAATCTGTGACAAGTTGACAAGACAAAACCTAACTGAGCACTTCCATCAGTAAGTATTGGTAAACAGAATTTGGGCTGGGGTTGTTTATACAGACCTCTTGGCCCTGGATTTCCTATGTCTGGTGATAAGAAGGTACCTCCTCCTCCAGGGAGGGTACCATTCACATGGGAGATTTATTTCCTGCTCTCAGGGGGACAGAGGAGGGTCTGAGTGTTCTTGTTGCTCAGGGTGTGTCCTTGTAACTTGTAATTAAAATAATCAATATGTGAAAATGGTGCATTAAAATTTTTTTTTTAAGCTTTATTTTTTTGTTGAGAAAGGAGAGCACTAGTAGGGGAGGAGCAGAGAGAGAGGGAGACACAGAATCCGAAGCAGGCTCCAGGCCCTAAGCTGTCAGCACAGAGCCTGATGCGGGGCTTGAACTCGTGAACTATGAGAGATCATGACCTGAGCTGAAGTCTGAAGCTTACCCAACTGAGCCACCCAGGTGCCCTGAAAGTGGCCCATTTTGAGACAGACTGTCTTTGCCCCCTACATTATGATTAAGAACCTTAGGCGAATACAGTTAAGTGCCTACTCCATAAGTAATACCCTGTCCATGTTAATTTTATTAGCAATAAAAATAAGGTTTTAAGGTCTTTTCTATGTTTGAATTGAATTAAATTTCTTAGGATTTCAGAAATTTGTAGGTAGCCAACTAATGCCAAGAGTAGTAA
Organism: Helogale parvula; assembly: GCA_004023845.1. Lineage (NCBI taxonomy): Eukaryota > Metazoa > Chordata > Mammalia > Carnivora > Herpestidae > Helogale > Helogale parvula. The sequence continues at coordinate 178,573 of PJEM01001149.1, read as the reverse complement.
GCTTTATTATAATTATGACATGAATCCAAACATTAATGAGTTATTTCAAATTTCCTATAGAAGAAAGATTAAAGGAAGTGGCCATTGTTAGGTTTTTGACTTCAGTGATATGTTGGCAGCGCCATCTGCTGATCGGGAATATGTTGCAGGCAGGAAATGGAATTTTGTCTCCTTTCTGTATTTCTTTTTTTTTTCCAGCAAGGGAAGCCAACCTTTCATTTCTTCCCTTGGGAAATGTAATTTTATTGAAGAGCTTGGTGATACAGAATATTCTCTTCAAGTATCTGTCACTGTCTTTAAGGAAATGATTCCCTAAAGATGTTACCTTCTTTACCTTTACCTTCTTATTCCATTTAGTGACTGACTCTTATCAAGGGAGTGAAGAGAAGCAGAATTAGCACCTAGAAATAAGCCTTTTTGACGTAGGGATTTTTTTTAGGCTACTTAAGAAACTGCAGACAAGGAGAAGCTTGAAAACTAGGCATTACCTTTTTGTAAGTGGCTTTTATGTGTATAAAAGAAATCTCCGTCTGTGAGGGTGTCTGCCTCTCCGTACTAGGAAGACCAGGAAGACTGACTCCTAATCTCTCGGAACTTTTCTCTCTTATCGAACTACAACCTGCACAACAGCCTTATTCCGGTTTACTGTGCTTTTCCTCCATAACTGGCCTCCCCTCCCCTTTCTTTTGTCTTTAGCAGAAGACAGGGGGTATACATGTTATTGAACTTCTGTTTTACTCATATTAATATGTCTTTAGTTATAGTGGCTGTTGTGTCTCAGCCAAAAACCTAGAGGATACAGGGAAAATTATTTTTCCTTCTCTTACTGGATCAGTTTTTTCTTACACAGGATATGATCTATTGAAATAAAACATTTGCATGAACGTAAATTTCATGTAGCTTTTCTTGCTCACTTAAAGGCTCGTCCAGGATCAGATGAATGTGGACAGATGCTAGGGACTGGCATTTTACTCCTTTTTATAAAATGAGCTCTATGTTCACAACCAAGTAGGCTGACTACAGAAGCCAGTGTGAAAAGCCCCCCAAGTCCGCCTGTGGAATCGTGCAGAGATGTCTGTGTTCTATACCCTAGAGCGACCCCTTGCGAGCAGAACACTTGGAGCAAGAGCATGATTTGGAATGTCTTCTAGCATAACCATAGTTGAAATCTATAGATCCATATCTATAAACTATGGCACATAAATGAACATATCACACGAAATACCTTTCTCATTTGTTTTTTGGAGTAAAATTTGTAGCTGGGGTGTAGGGGTGCAAAAGCACCTGGCTCTGGGGGTCCAAAACCAAGTTCAGGCACTTACCCCTGACAACATCTATCGGCAGATAGCGCAGTGATGGTGACACCAGAAAGATAGTTCAGACTGATTCCTCTTGGAGGCTCCAGGGGGGATTTTTGTTCTTGGGCTCTTCCTGCTTCTAGAGGCTGCACGTTCATTGGCTTGTGGCTACATCAATCTCTGCTTCCATTTTCCCTTTACCTGACCTTTCTGTATTCCTCTTCCAAGGACCGTTGGGATAGCAGCATACTCACGTGGCTAACCCAAGACAATCTCCTTTTCACAAAATCCTGACTGAATAATACCTTCAGAGTCCTATTGCCCTATGAGGTAACATACACAGGTTTTGGGAGTTAGGTGGATGTCTTTTGGGGGAGTTACATTCTGTCCATCATGGAGTCATATTGAAGAAAACCTCAACAGTTTAGACCAAGGGGGTTTGGTCTTTAAAACATTAAGTGGAACAATTCAGAAGAGTAATGCAATTCCAAGTTTCTAGTGTTTCTCTTAGTGATTTTATTTGCCACACTGTGGTGTTCAAACAGTGTTGTTGCCTTTAATGTTAACATTTTGGAAATGAGCCATGAAAGGTCAGACACAAAGTATTGCTTGGCACAGTTAATGAAGTGGATTACTTACAGGAATTAAGCAGTTCTAAAAATGTAATTAGGTCGCCCCAGGGGTTCTTTATAGTTTGTGGATTCATTAATATTTAACAAATCATCCTGCAGGAGGCACAGAGTCTTACTGCAGATCCGAATACAAACAGAAGAGCTTCTTATCTTTCTGAAAGAGCTAAGTAGGCTAGGGTCTCAGAAGTTGCCTTCCTAGGGGCAACTGGCTGGTTCAGTGGTAAAGCATCTGACTCTTCATCCTGGAATTGTGAGTTCAAGCCCCATGTTGGGTATGGAGCTTACTTAAAAAAACAATGTTACCTTCCCACTGAGTTTCTCAAGGAGATTGTTATTTTGTTTTTGTTTTTCTATCAGATCGGTGAAGCCTCAAGCCATGAAGAGATGGGGTCAAATTATCCAAGTAGTTCAGGAATCTAACAACTAGTTAGACCTTTTCTAGAGCCAACATGTCTTGGAGAAATGGACTGGAGTGTTACCTATACAAAGTAGATTAAAACATTTCTTTGTTTTGTTTGTTTAAAATATTTGCAAAGGGAGTAGGCAGGATATGTGTTTTATTTGAAATAGCTTATGAGTTGAAAATGTGTCTTTTGTGAAGATTTATTTTTCGTTTGTGTTTATATATCACCTCACCTCTCCTCCCCAGAACTACAGGACTTCAGGTCCAATGTAAATGTTTTTTTTTTTTTTTTTTAGCACAGTCATACACATCCTTTTCTTTCATATGGCTCACATTTGTCCTCTGCACACTTTGACCTGCCTAACCTCAAACGTGTGCAGGCAGAACATTGCTTTTTCTCTGTTCCAGGAGGCACAGCAGTTGGAACCTTGGTTTGGTCTGTAAATCCCTGTCTATTGCAAGCAAAGGGGAACTGGCATCCTTGGCCCGCCAGTAATCTGAGTCTGACTTGTACAATCAGCATTTTTTCCCGCTATTTCAGCTAAGATCCATTTCTCCAAGCAATGCAACTCACCCTCTAAGACACCCTCAACCCCTCCTTTACTTGACCCCAACCCTGTCTTGGCCAGTTTTTCACAAAATACAGTATGATGGTAAAGGTCTATCCCAAAGACTTCCCAAAGAAGTCTTTTAATACTTATCTATCTGCTATCCCTTCCTAGGTCTCATAGATCGTTAAAATATATGTTCAAGGTGTGGGAGTTCCTCAACTCTTAAAGATTTCGGGTGATAAATGTGGGGTCTGATAGACCCCGTCTAGGAATGGGAGTTCCACTTGAATCCCACTGCTATTCCTCATTCCAGTACAGTTTATAATTGGCAATATTAGGGAAGTTGCTGCAATTCCTACTGGAAATAGGCCTAGAAGGATGCCTCCAGTGATGACTTTCTGGACGACTATACAAAAGCTTCACTCCTCCCATAGTTTGGGACCCAATCTTTGAAGTGTCAGAAATTTGACATCATTCATGGAGCTGAACTTGAGGAGACCCATAAACAAAGCTCATGAAAGACCTATAGGCAAAACAAGAATGCCTGTGTGACTTTACCATGGGGAAAAAAATAGTTCCCAATAAGGCAGGTTAAGGGAAAGGCCTTTAGAATCAGACTAGCGATGCATTTGAGCACATTAACAATTGGTCAGGCCTTAATTTAGGCAAATGGGGATAAGTATAGTACCTAGATGACAAGGTCATGTGCAGACTGATCGTAAGAATCCTTGCCAAGCATGTGGTGGACATACATGGGGTCACTGCTACCATGTTCATTGTTCACACCATTTTACAATCGAAGACATTGAGGTTGAAAGGACTGGTTAACTCCCAAGTGGCAGACTCCAGCTGGAACCCGGTCTGCTGACCCTTTTTCTGAAAGAGTTACGCAGCCTTGGGGCTTGGCATTGAGCTTCAGACAGAGAGTCTTTTCTCTGTCCAGAACTGCTTATCATTATCTTACTTTGCCTGATGCAAAAAAGCTAACTTGCAAACCTGACTCGTCATCAGACTAGAAGACATGGTTCTGAAATTTCCATCTCTTCTGAATCCTTTTGCTACTAAATATAAAAGATTCCAGAAAGTTGCCTTTTTATAGACCAAATATTTTTCTCAAGTCAGCATTTGTGGAAAACAAACAAACAAACAAAAAAACCCCGTAAGGACCAGCTGAAATCTAAAGTCACTGATAGAGTTTCACATCTCCCTCCTTGCCCGTTTTATTTTCTCCTAACTGACTGCCCCTCGTGGACAATTTTTCTTGAAGGTATGACTTTTTGTTTTTTGGTGCATTTTAAGCCTGTTTGTGTGTTCTTCTGGTTATGTACAAATAAAAGCTGCAATGTAGATAATCTTTCCTGAGAGTACTTCTTCTTTGGAAAAACTTCATCTAATTATATCCTGTGCTTCTTCAGGGTCTCTACTCACTTCAGCCTTGACTCTCCTAGTAGGTGACCGCTGGAATATACAAGGTGGCCGTAGAAAATAGTAGGAAGGAGACTGTTCACATTCTCAACGCTGCCTTCCATCCTCAGCTCCAGCTCTGCCTGATGTGGAGCAAATCCTTTCCCCTCCCCCTTTAATGCCAGTTTTTTTTTTTTTTTAACTTGTTAAATATGAATGCTGTCTGCTCTATCCATCTTGCGGCACTCCTGAGAGAAATAATGAAACACGACAGTGTTTTGAAAAGGCTAAGGTCATTGCAAATTATTTCGGAGTGAAGCAAGCCTGGCATGGTCCTAGACCACAGCTTTCAGCCACTACTAAATCATCTCTTTTCTTCTGAGAGAATTGGAGTCTTCTGACCGCTAAGTGGGGGGAGGCAACACTCTTGTGAGGCTCAAATGAAGGGGTCGAAAAGATTTGAAAGCATTCCTTCAACTACAAAATACTGCATGAATGCCAAGGTGGCATCAGAGAATTGTGCCGCTTCCTTGCTCTGTGTCCTCTGGCAAATCAGGCACCTTCAGGCCTCTTGTTTGTTACTGGTGCCTGCTGAACTTTGAATCACCATTCATTTAAAATTGGTTAATACTCCTGTAGGTGTGTGTTTCTTAGCAATATTTCAGACTCGCAAATACTCTGCAGATGTTTATCATGTGTGTTCTTCAACCATAATGACGTTTGTTGTCTTTTGTTTTTTTTTATGATATTTGTTTTTAATTGCTTCATGGAATCTTTTCTTTTTTGAGTTTATTTACTTATTTTGAGAGAGAGAGAGAAAGTGTGTGTGTGTGTGTGTGTGTGTGTGTGTGAATGAGCAGGGGAGGGACAGAGAGAGAGAGAATTCCAAATAGGCTCTGCTCCACCAGCAAAAAGCCCAACGAGGGACTTGAACTCATGAACTGTGAGATAAGCACCTGAGCCTAAAACAGATGCAGAAGTGACTGAGCCACCCAGGCGCCCCAGTTGCTTCATGAAATCTTAATCTTCCATTTCTTACTTACAGGAACAATTTCCAGACAGCTCTCTTTGATCATAAGATGTAAAAGGGCAAAAATATTGAATAAATCAAACAAATTTTAACTTTGTTGGTGAAAATGCAAGTGAGGCAGGAAGGAATGCGGTGGGCAGGGCTGAGGGTGAGGTGCTAGGAGGCCTTCTATAAGGCACGGCTCTCGGCTCTTTTTACCTACCACCCAGGGGCATGCCCCTTTTCCTCTTCATACGAGACCCTTTATTTTTTATTATTTATTTTTTTAATGGTTTTTTTTTTTGAGCGAGAGAGAGAGAGACAGCATGAGCAGGGGAGGGTCTGAGAGAGACGGAGACACAGAATCTGAAGAAGGCTCCAGGCTCTGAGCTAGCTGTCAGCACAGAGCTTGACACGGGGCTCGAACCCATGAACCGTGAGATCATGACCTGAGCCAAAGCCGGACGCTTAACCAACTGAGCCACCCAGGCGCCCCTCACACAACACACTTTATATCCCTTTGCATGAAGGGATGGGGCTATTGTATTGCCCTTTGTCTCATCTTCTTCAGGGCAGAGGCCACCCTTGGTAGTGCTTCCAAACCTAGGTTCTGTAATAGTTAAAAAAAAAAAAATCAGGCAAGGTGTCAGTGTGAAAAAATCTTGAGATTTTATGTTCATGCATATATAGGATGGGAAATGTTATAATATGAAACTGAGAATATAGCCATTTATCTCCTTCTTGTTCCTCAGTTGAAGTTGATCAGTGACTATGGGTCATGCCCCAGGAGCAGACAGGAAGAGGTTTCTACAGCTGTGTGTGTGTGTGTGTGTGGAGGGGGGGCAGCCCACATCAGTAGAGGGAGGAATGTTACAAAATTTAGGGCTTATTTCTAGTCTCCTTCTAGCATTGTAACTATTAGTGAGGATGTAGTGAGTGCATCACACGCTGCTCTTAGTGCTATGTTTGAAACCTCAAATTGCAGCAGCAATTAAAAACATTTATCTTTTTTATTTTAGAGATTGTGAGAGTGTGTGTGTGTGTGTGTGTATGTGTGTGTGTGTGTGTGTGTGTGAGAGAGAGAGAGGAAGGAGATCTCAAGCAGGATCCACGCTGAGCGGGGAGACTGACAAGCAGCCCAATTCTACCACCCTGGATGATGACTTGTGCAAAGCCAAGAGTTGAACACTCAACTGTCCGAGCCACTCAGGTGTCCCTAGCAATATTTATTCTTAGGTTAAATTTGGAGGAAGTCTAAACAATGGATGTTCTGAGTAATTGATTTCATTTCTTAGAAAGTATGCTTAAAAGTCGACACCGTCCCTGTAAACAGCCGTTAGGTCTTTGCGTGGAACTTTGCAGTCACATGACATCTTGGCAGACTTGTAGGATCTACACAGGCCACTTGGTGGTGCTCCTGACAGGGCCACTGTCTCTTCAAAAAACCACGAAAACCACATCTTTACAGCTGGGACATTTTAGTTCTGCTTTGGTGAACAGAAAGTGGTTCAGTTCCAAATTTGATCCTGAATTCAAAATCACAGTGTGCTATAAAACATCGAGCATTCTTGTGAAAACAGATTGAGGCAGAGTACATTTGTACATTTCTAGAACATTCTGTTGTCAATAGCCTCTTCTCATGGAATGGGAAGTTTAATATGTGGATGAAAGGCATCACAGCACGTCATGCCCAGGAAACCATAACAAGCATTCTACCCACTGTCTAGAGTTAGAGAAATGGTCAAGAACATATTCCCTTCCTCACGCAGTAGATTTAGGACTCAGAAATCCCCAGGAACATAGGCAGAGTGTCTCTGTTGTATGATGTCTGCTTAAAAAAACAAAATGAGCATAACCAAGGCAGTTTTTCTAAAACGGTTTTGATTTATTTATAAGTAAAATCTGGACACCAATATTCATAAATTATGTTTGCATTGGGACATTCTCATTGAGGCCATTTGCCTGTGCCTTACTTTATTTTATGTTGTGTAAAGAAAATGTGAGTCTTAAGACACCTCTGCAATGCAGTTTCTATCAAATATCCATGAAACCTGAATTCCTTCCTCATATAGAAGCAAAGTGATACTGTTTAAAAGCAAAACCAGATAATACCCTGAGTAAATGGCTTCCCACTGATGCGTAATAAAAGTCAAACTGCCTATGAGGCCACCAGGACACTGCTTCTGCCTGTTTCTCCACGTCATTTCTCAGGATGCTTCTCTTTATTCTTTGGGCCCCAGATTCACTGGTTTTCCTCAAGTGCCCCCAGTTTGCCCAGCTCCTTCTGGGTGCGGGGCCTGGGTGCGTACTCTTCTCTATTCCTGGTGTTGCCCGGCTCCACTTCTTCCTTTAGGTGACTCATCTTCACCTTCAGTGTTAGGGGACATGTCTCCTTCAAGACTTTCCTTTTTGACTTTATCTTAAGTGGTTTCCATGTTACTTTCAGACTTATATTTATTTTTTTTCAACATTTATCCACTTACCAAAGCATGCCATTACAGTTGTTGGCATTTGCTTCCTTTTAAAAGGGATTTAATCTCTGTCTACCTGAGTTCAAATTGTGTGTCTTCACATTATGAATGGTGGACCTTGACCAAGCAAGTGGCTTCTCTAGCAGCTCAGTTTCCTCATGTATGAAGTGAGCATAACATTTATCTCATAGGGTTGTCATGAAAAATAAACCCATTACTACATGCAAAATGTGTAGGACACTACCAGGAAGGTAATGAGGGCTTGGTTTTCTGTGAGGCATAATTAGTGCTATCGTAATCACCATCTCTGGGCGGCGGAACATTCTTCCCTGGATGACTGTGTCCTTGCTCTTTTCCTTCCTTCAGAGACGATTTCCCCGACAACCCTACGTACGCTCATGCCAGAAGCTCCCTCCCATAACTCCATTTCCTGTCCCTTTGCCCTGACTTATTTATCTCCATAGTATTTTAAAACTTTTTATGTATTTACTTTTTTAAAAAAATATTTTTTAATGTTTATTTACTTTTGAAAGAGACAGAGAGAGACAGTGAGTGGAGGATGGGAAGAGAGCTGGCTCTGAAGCAGGCTCCGGGCTCTGAGCTGTCAGCACAGAGCCCAATGCAGGGATCGAACCCACAAATCAAGAGATCATGACATTAGCCGAAGTTGGAAGCTTAACTGACTGAGCTACCGAGGTGCCCCTGTATTTACCTTTTTATTGATGATATCTATTTATCACTCTAATTTCAGTTCTATGAAAGCAAGGAGTTCATTCTGCTCATTACTATATTTCAAGGGCCCGCGGAGGGAGAGAGTAGGTTCTCAGTGAAGATCTGGTGTATGAGAGAACGAGCAACCATCACCGTCATCCTCTGTCTTTGTCTCTAAAACATAAACTTGGATTGCATTTGCCTTGCTTCTGTGTATGTACCTGGTAGAAATCAGTTCCTAGCAAAAAAGTCTGTAAATATTTGTTAAAGGAAAGAGTTTTAAAATGTGGAAATAATATTTTGAGACTTTGCTAAAATCACAGATACACGAAATCTTACGTTAAATGCGTCAGTGATTATCACCCTTTCATTTATTAGTGGTACTGGTGATGTTTTGTGGTTAAATTAGTAGCAATTAAAAAAATCCTATCACCCAGCTGTTCTTTTCTTACATATCCTTTCAGTCACATTTGAAGACACAGAGAGGGATTTCAGGTCTTTTTTTTTTTTTTTTTTTTACACACTTAGGATGAGGGGAAAGCATTATGCTTGCAGTATTTACCATAAGATCACTCATATGAGATTAACCATGAACTTGGCGCTACATAATACCTATGTCCTTACTTAAACCTCTCAGCTGGATTCAGTCTTAAGTTCCGTTACTGGATATACACTGAACATCCATCATTTTTGTCTTATTTTAAAGCTGTCTTTATAAGTAAAATACAGTGTTCTCCATTCGTATTTAAGGGCTACTGCTAACACCAATTTTCCCCTCTGTGTCCTACATAAAGGCTGACGGTTCAGAAATAGATAGCACATTCTTGGCTTCCTAATCTCCATGTCCCTTGGTGGGATTTCAGACCCCTGTGCAAAGAGAGTTAAATATGTAAAGCATTACACTGAAGAGGCTTAAGAATTGGCAGAGGGGCACCTGGGTGGCTCAGTTGGTTAAGCATCCGACTTTGGCTCAGGTCATGATCTCTCAGTTCATGGATTCAAGCCCCACATCGGACTCTGGGCTGACAGCTCAGAGCCTGGAGCCCGTTTCAGATTCTGTGTCTCCCTCTCTCTCTGTCCCTCCCCCACTGGTGCTCACATTCTCTCTCTCTCAAAAATAAATAAAAACATTTTTTTTTAAAAACAAGAACTGGCAGAGAAAGTAGGTACTGCTCAATTTAGAAAAGGATACAGTCCACCAGTTCTGCAGACCACAGGGGCTGACCCCACATAGAAATGCCAGCATCCGGTATTTGTGTTCTGCTCTGTGCTTCTACTAGTTGCAGAAATTGTTTTACAAATGAGATGTTAATACTTTCTGAAGCTGCACCTGAAATTGTTGAAAGAATTAATGCTTGTAATAACTTTGCTGTGTGTGGCATTTTGATTGTCCAGGCTAGTTTGAGACCTTATTTTTTAAATGTTTATTTATCTTGAGAGAGACAGAGAGAGAGAACAAGTGGGCGGGCAGAGAGAGAGCGAGACAGAGACCCCAAGCAGGCTCTACACAGTCAGCTCAGAGCCTGATGCGGGGCTTGAACCCACAAACTGTGAGATCATGACCTGAGCTGAACTCAAAAGTTGGACGCTTAACCCACTGAGCCACCCAGGTGCCCCAGTAGTTTGAGATCATTGTTGTGAATTCCATACCCATTATCCCAAGGAGAAGTGAGGGTTTCCTTTTAAATTCTCATTAGGCCAGACCCAACTGATGATGTCACAGAAACACCTTTCCAGTAACTTTTTATTACCTAGCTCCCTGTCCCCTCCCTTCCAAGTGCTCTATTGTCCTACATACAAATTTACTTTTCCCTTCCTTATTGTGTTTCCTTGCAGGTCTCATCCTTTCATTTCTCCAAAAAGCCTTGATCTAATGATCATTGTTTATTTTACTCTTACTAGAAAGAAACATCATGAGAAAACAATTCTACCGTTTGTTTTCCCACAAAATCCTGAGACCATGAAGACAGACTGTATTGACCCCTTTGTGAAAGTGATACATGATGAAGAGAGCGAAAAGTTTTTGGAGTTTATTTTTCTTTTCCCCCAACTACTTTTAATTCATTTAGGAATCTCAATATTTAATAATCATTGTTTTCTGATTTTGACATTACTTTGAAAATGCTTTATGCTCACCATGCACAGGATAGAGAAGTTTTTTTTTAAAACCTAAACAGTGATATGACAGAAGGAAAAAATCTTCTACGTAAAATTATTTTTGAATATGTTCTCTTACATGTATACTTAAGATTTAAATAACAGTCCTAATGATGTTTTTTGGCATAGGCTGAGATGGCAAACACATTAATTTTCTTCTTGAGTTGAATTTATGGTTTTAACATCAGTAAGGATAGAGATTTCTGAGTTTAAAAGTTGCTTGTGAGTGTAAGTGATTGGAACAAAATAAAGAATATGGCGTTTTTTTTAATATAGAAGAATTATAGGACTGTGCAGAGTGTTGTGAACAGTTGAGGGTACTTGGTTTTGGGGAGAGCTTTGCATTTCTCCTGGTACTCTTTGCAGTCACTTAATTCTTCATAGGGGGAGGGTATTTTCGTTGGTTGTTAGCTGAGGGAAAACCTGAAGGCAAGAGTTTTACTAGGTTGGGAAGAGGGTCCAGGGGAACCATTACTTAGATTGATGGAAAGGGGTAATAGCATGGCATATGTTTTGAGTTCATTTTTGCTTGATATAACTCCTTATATCTTTCTGCCAATAGTTCTATATTGCTCTGATCTATTTTAGAAACAGGAGCTAAAAATAAAGAATCCATTTCTTCTTGTCTCAGGAGGACCGTGGCTTGTATTTCTCAGAAAGGACAGGGTAGGTCGGTTTTTCTTGAAGCAAAAGTGAAAAAAGAACAGAGCTGTGGCTTTTACCATAGAAGAACAACAAAAATAACTGTACATAAAATCCTCAGTGGATTAGGATAATGTAAAGTCATGGAACTTAATGGAACTAAAAAAAAAAAAAAACAAACAACTTAGGATGGTGAGACCACATGAGAAATGAATCAGTACTAGGAGCCGTGGGGCTTTTTATTTCTTGGTTTGTGTCCCGGTGTTGCTGACTTTGAGGACCACTGTGAGGAGATTGGAATAAATACCCCAGCTGTATGGTCACAGGAAGCCGTAAGTGTGTTTGCTTTGATAGTGCCAACAATACAATGGAACAACAACCAATAATGCCTGAAATCTTTTCCTCGAGGGCTCTTTCTCGGAGATTTTCATCTGAGTCAGAAAACATTGCCAAAATAATAGACATTGTCCTAGTGTTCTTTTCCTCAGATTTTAAACCAAAAAGGTAAAGAGCAGCTGTTTCAGATGTGAGATATGCCACGGAAATGGCGGCACTTAGCAGCATCTGTGCCTCACAACATTTATACATACCCTGGAAAGATGTTTGTCTCCCAGGGAAACGGCGGTGGGCTTGGGGTCAGACAGAGCTACCCCCTCTGCTCCACTACATCTTCCTGCACTCGTTCTATTCCTTATGAACTGCTTCCTTTTTTGATAACCAGCTTCCTCTTTGCTTCTGGCTTCTCCGCCTAATTTGTCCCTTCCCGTGTTCGTAATGTTGGGACTGTATTCTGACTCATAGTTTAACATTGGAAAAAATATGTTTTGTTTCATCAGAATCCACACGTGTTAGCTAGAAAGACCTTAGGTCTCACAAAAATTCATTTAAGGTATGGATGAGGCTGCTGTTGGGACCCTCAAGTGCTCGCTTCCATTAGGATCCACTTTAAAATAACGTACAACTTATGCAGATACCTTTTTGGAAGAGGGGAAGTGGTAAAACTATATACTTGGCTGTGAAGATGGAGCCACATGCTAACTGTTGAGATGCATTAACAGTTCAGCAGTTATAAAGTCTTAATCAAAACAAACCTCTTTTCTGCTCTTGAAAGAAAAAAAACCACATTTCCCTATAAACCAAAATATGCAAATACGTACTATCCTCTAGTCTCTTCCAACCCTGAAACGTGGCTACTTGAGTCTCTTTAGTACGCACACTTGTAGTCCCGAATTACCTGTGCCCCTCCTAGAAAATATTCATAAAGTGCTAATGCACCTGGCAAGCAGAGAGGAATGGATTTGGCCTCTGTGCTTGATCCTAAGGTAGAGAAATAAAGGGAGACCATGGCTTTCTGTTTAAGACATTGCCGATGCTAATGATTGGCTAACGATGACCGGGACTTTTCTTCATTCCCGTCCAGGCTTATCTTTGACAAATCCTAGACTCAGCACTCACGCAGGTCCCGTGGGCTTCTTCAAGCTTACATTTGCACGCAGGCAACTCCATTCAAAAGGCCTAAGGGCATTTGAGGCACCAGGGTGTACCGCTGTTACTGCCACGCTGCTGGCTCTAGACAGCCAATGGCTGTGGACGCTTGATGCCAGGGTCCATTCCCAGGAGCCCATGAGTTGCTCAAGGCATTTCTTTTGCATCCCTCCCCACCGCCACAAAGTGCTTGATTATGCACATAGATTCTAGAACCAATGTGTCACCATGGGTGAACATGGTTAAAAAGCAGGTGCCCGGAGGCCCATTTTTCATGGCCTGGACTTGGAGTAATTGCCCAGAAGATTACCTTGTTGCCAGGCACCCCTTGTTGTTTGAGTCACAGACCGCAGTTTGTGAGACCTTGACTAAGGAAAAAAAAAATTGAAGTTAAAAAAAAAAATCTGGTCAGCTTTTCCAGGGCCCCAAAAGTAAGCAAACCAATAAAGGTATATATTTAAAAGAAAATATAATGTGGAGACCTCTTGTAGGGGTAAAAGCTCAGGAAAATCAGGTAATAGATTTACATGCTGTTACAAGAATTGCAAAGACTTCCAGTAAGTAATGCATGCCATTGGAATTGGCATAACATGATTGAACTCAGGAGCAGTCCCCAGGACAACTTTGATATCTGCAGCTTCCTCAGAGTTTGGCTCTCTAAGGCTGGTGTGATGTAAACTGAACCATGCCAAGATTCCCCGGTGCCAGGGTCATGCCAGTGGATAGGGACACGGGTAGGCCACACTTTCCTGTGCTGTAGTCTTTTAAGAGGCAGGAAGCAGGAAGAAAACTCTGTATTTAGATAGGTGAAGACCTCCAGGCAATCAGACAAGTTGAAGAATAGATAACAGTGAACAAGGCTGAGCATAGAGGGAGTGCTCAGTTAGTGTTTATTACGTTTAAATGGTTGAACCCTTCAGTGTATTTTATTCCATTGTGGCACTGCTTTGCTTTTTACGGTTTTTCTCATTCACGTCTGCTGAGGAGGTGTGACATTACCTCAGGCTCTGTCGCTGTGCTTTGCTCTCTAACCCAAGCTCCCCCTAAGCATCCTCACCAGGTAAGATCTCCAGTTTTGTTTTGTTGTTCTAAAATGGTCTGCTTCCTACATTCCTTTCCTTACTTCTATTCCTGTCATTTTGTTCAGAGAGGTAAAAAAATGGAGTTCCTTTTCTAAAATGTGAGCTCCTAGGACAGGTGCTTCTACCCTAGATTAAAACCTTCCCGCTTCTGGCACCGGGAGGAACCTCCTAACCCAAACCTAGGTTTCCAGTCTAAGCGCCCAAGCACAAATGTAGCCAGTCTCAAGTCCTGTTCATGTATATATGTTCCTATACACTGAAAGAACTAGAGTTCAAATAGAAATGCATATTTTAATAGGTCCAAGTAAAGGAAGTCAACACATATCAGGTAGAGGAAATTTAGAAACTACTTGGAAATTAGAAACTAGGCCTGAATTCTCAAATTTGTTAAATACCCAAATAAATACAGAAGACTAATGGTATGAAAGAGACAAACCAAGAAAAAGTAATAGATTTCAGTAGAAACAGAGATAATTCAGTGAATAGAGGATAATGTAACAACAACAAAAATCAACAATCTCTGAAAAATTACAGAATAAGAATGAGGTTTTAGAAATTAAATACTTCTTCACTAACATAAAATTTTCTATACAAGAGTTTGAGATAACTTAGAAAGTTGTCTAGAAAATAAGCAAGGACCAGAATAAAAGAAACTTGGAAGAAAAGATAAAGCAGAGAAAAATCATTTGAGGTTTATAATACAGTGGGTCCACAAATGAGGAACAAAGAAAAAGGTGGAGTGGAAATTTACAAAGATATAAGAATTTCCCACAGCTCAAGAGAGAACTGAGTCTTCCAAATAAAGGGCTATGAGAGCCAGAGTAAATGACGGAAGACACACCTGAATTCACATCTGTGACATTTCCTATACTAAAGCTGAACAGAAGATCTTAACAGCTTCTGGTGAGTCGGAAGGAAAATACTGACATAGATCAGGAAGAATCAGAATATCGGAATTATGGATGACAGACAACAACAGACGACAAACCTAAAAGATCCAAGGAAAAGCGGTGTGAACCTAGAATATTACGTTCAGTTTATCATGTGGGAAAGTCAGTATCTCAAAAACATAGAGACTTACAAATTGTAGTTTCCATGTACCTTTATTCAGATGTTACTCAAAGAAATAAGAAAGAGGGAAGGAATGGAGAAGGGAGGAAGGAAGGATTTCAAAGGATGTGATAAATGTGGTGCTAATCCAGAAGGTTGGAGCTAATTCTAGGCAGTTGTGTTAACAGACCTGGAAGACAACCCTTCTGAAGAGAAGGTCACCTTGTTTTAAAGGAGAAAATTCACATGGATGTCACTGAGATGGTGAGTGATATTAATGACACAGTGACAAAAGCCCATGTCAAGTTTTCTACAACAGGAAAGGAGATGCCAGTTCCGCGATGAACAAAGCCGTGGCTCAAATGGGCATGCTGATGAATCACAAGTGAGTAAGGGAATGTTCTCTTTCCAAAGTCATAGAGATAATGGCATTGGACCTATGGAGAAGGAAATGTACTCCTAACACATTACTTGGCTCTTCTATGAAAGAAATACACGTAAACACAGACCAGTCAGGTTTCACTGAAAAAAAAAAAAAAAAAAACCAAAACACTGAAAAAAGTCTTCAGGAGAATGGGGTTTATGGCAGGGAATTAGGTGCTTGATGAATCATGGAAAGGGTTCGCACAGAGAAAAGCCACCACTAGCAGAATCATTGGCTCTAGAAGTCTGGAAGCTACAACTGTTCCGGGGAGGGGGTGGGGGGAGCTGCAGCATCACCACAGAGGTTACCGGGCACTCTGCTGGTCCCAGGGACCATGGAATCTGCCTTAGCTTCTGTAAACAGAGGTTACGCATCCAGGGATCCCAGCTGCCACTGGTGCCAGAGAAGAAACGACTTCTGCCTCCTTTCTGCCTTCCGACATTTTTCCAGGTGCATCTCACTGGACCGCTCTGAATTTATTCTGGAACCCTTTTGGAGAGGGAGTATCAGGAAGATATGGTTTGAGGTGTCCTACCCCTGCAAAAGCAGGCAGAGGGTAAAACAGATTGAGGGTATGCATGGATTACCAATAAGCAAAGTCCTCTAAGCATAATAGAAGTTAATTTATTAAAAATATTTGGAATCAACCTACAGGCAGAATATGGAAGATGTAGAAACAAAATAGCTATAGTACATAGCAGAAGTATTACCAATGTTAAAGGTAAACAGAACAACACAATATTTAAGTATACTTCTAACAGATTTAAATGTAACAGTATAATAAATATATAACAGATTTAACAAATATAACAGATTAAAATATAATAGATATGAACATCATTAATAGAAATGAACAATAAAATACATGAAAATTCTTTTTTTGAGTAGGAGTAAATAGGTTATTTTTTAAATGCTTAAAAAATGTGTTACATATTATTTTGAGTGGGAGAGGGAACCATGGCAAAAGAAAAAACAGAAACAGAAATAGGAAGTGGTATGTGAGGTCGGGTGGGTAGGGGTGGGGCTTTTCATTTTAAAAGGCTTTTGCACTGCTTGATTAAAAAAATGCATACATTGCTTTAATAAAAAAATTAAAAATATAAAAGACTGTCCTTTTTATTATCATCCTCAAAGATATTGCTTGAAACAAAAAATGTGTTTAAGAAATGTTACCCCTTTAATGATATTTCTTCTTTGCTGGATTATTAAAACTACTTGGCTCTATTTGGATCCAAGTGACCAGGATTTTGTTTTTCATTAGTGTGAAAAATGATTCCAATTCGTTAATTCGATCTTGTTTTTACACTTCTGTGTTAGGCATTTAGCTGAAGCAGGGGTGTTACTGACAGTGATTGGCAGGTGCTGGGCCCTGCCTCCCTGGCTGTTCATTTTTTGTTTTTTATTTTCTTTATTTTTGAGAGGCAGAGAGAGACAGTGTGACCAGGGGAGGGTCAGAGAGAGAGGGAGACACAGAATCCGAAGCAGGCTCCAGGCTCTGAGCTAGCTGTCTGACAGCAGAGAGCCTAATGCAGGACTCGAACCCACGAACCGTGAGATCATGACCTGAGCTGAAACCAGACGCTTAACCTACCGAGCCACCCAGGCACCCCTAATGTTTTATTTATTTATTTATTTATTTATTTTTAAATTAAAAAATAATTTTTTACTGGCTGTTCGTTTTTAATAAGGCACACAAGGCCATGTCTGGGTAGGACCTGGAACCAAATGTATCCAATTAGATCAGATATTATCTGAAGTATCTGGGGAAGAGATTTTAGTCAGGAGTCATTAGTTGAAATGAGTGTGCTTGAAGTATTTTAAAGTGGTGTGTATTAATTTATAAAGATAGTAATGAGTAAAAAAGTAGAAAAATAGCAAAAGTACTCTATATGCTAATGTGATATACTTACTATTGTTTTCCTTTTAAATAAGACAAATTGGATTGATTTCTGCCTTCTCCAAGCTGGTAAATATACTGACCTCTGCAAAACTAAGTTAAGTAGGTAAAGCTATCTTTCTCGAAGGATACACCAAAAGAGAGTTACAAGGTCAAATAAATTGAGGAAATACTGGTTAAAACTACCTAAACAGATGGACTCCCTTATGGCAGAATTTCTCAGTCAATTCAGACATGCATCGTGAACATCTAAGACAAAACACGTGGCATTCCCAATTCGTATTTCACTAAGTACAGATACCTTTACAGGATTAAGATCCTATGAAATACAGATTTGAAATTTGGGAGTTTAAACCAGTTATGAGAAAAATAAAGAATAGTAAAGAAGGATCTGGTAACATATCGGCAGAGGTATTACTGTTTGGGGAAATTACCTAACAATTCTAAGATTTTTGGGAAATAGTCCAGTGTATCTGTCTAATCTTTCTGTCCACCCATCTACCTATCATCTATAACATTTTAAAAATTGAGGAAAATCAGCATATAATATTAGTTTCAAGTGTACAGTATAATTCTTTTTTTTTTTTTAAATATAAGCTACAAAGTGATCAGCACAATAAATTTGGTTACGATTTGTCATGGTCCAAATGACCCCTTCCACCTGTTTTGTGCACCTAAAACCCACTTCCCCTCTGGTAACCAACAATCTTTTTTCCGAATCTATGAGTTTGGTTTTCCTTTATTTGTTTTTTGGAGTCCACATGTAAGTGATACCATATGGTATTGGTCTTTCTCTGATTTATTTGACTTAGCATAATACTCTCAAGATCCATCCATGATGTCACAAATGGCTAGACTTCCTTCTTTTTAATGACTGAGTAGGATCTCTCTCTCTCCGTCTCCCTCCCCGCCACCCCAGCTCCTGTGTGTGTGGGAGTGTATCACGTCTTCTTTATCCATTCATCAGTCAATAAACACTTAGGTTATTTCCATATCCTGACTATTATAAATTATGCTGAATAATGATGCAATGACATTTGGGGTGCATTTGAATTAGTGTTTTCATTTTTTTGAATTAGCTTTTTTGAATTAGTTTTTTTTTTAATTATTTGTTTTTTGTTTTCTTTTTAAAAAAATTTTTTAAACATGTTTTTATGTATTTTTGAGAGAGAGAGACAGCATGAGCAGGGGAAGGTCAGAAAGAGGAGTCACAGGATCTGAAGACAGGCTCCAGGCTCTGAGCCAGCGGTCAGCACAAAGCCTGACACGAGGCTCGAACCCACAAACTGTGAAATCATGACCTGAGCCGAAGTCGGATGCTTAACCAACTGAGCCACCCAGGTGCTCCTTGTTTTTTGTTTTCTTTTTATAAATACCCAGAAGTGGAATAGCTGGATCATATGGTATTTCTAGTTTTAATTTTTTTAAGGAACCTCCCATATTGTTGTCCATAGTAACTATACCAATTTACATTCCCACCAACAGTGTATGAGAGTTTTTCTCTACATCTTCATCAACACTTTTAGGTATTTTATTCTTTTTGATGCAATTGTAAATAGGATTGTTTTCTTACTCTCTCTTGCTGATAGTTTATTAGTGTATATAAATGCAGCAGGTTTTTGTATATTGATTTTGTAGGCTGCTACTTTACCGAATTCATTTATTCTAAAAAAAATTTTTGGTGGCTTCATTACAGTTTTCTATATATAATATCAAATCATTTGCAAATACTGACGGTTTTACTTCTTCCTAACCAATTGGGATCCCTTTTATTTCTTTTTCTTGCCAAGTTGCCGTGGCTAGGATTTTCAGTACTTTGCTGAAGAGAAGTCGGGAGAGTGGCCTCCTTGTCTTGTTTCCAATCTTGGAAGAAACACTTTTAGCTTTTTACCACTGAGTATGATGCTGACTGTGGGTTTGTAGTATATGATCTTTCTTATGTTGAGATACATTCCGTCTATACCATTTTGTTGAGAGTTTTTGTCATAAATCAATACTGAGTTTTGTCAAATGCTTTTTTTCTATCTATTGAAAAATCATATGATCTTTATCTTTCATTTTGTTGATATGAGATATCATGGTGTTTTACTTATTGTTGTTGAATAATTCTTGCATCCCTGGAAGAAAATCTCATGTGATCGCGATGTATGATCCTTTTGATTTTTTTTTAAAAAGTGTATTTATTTGGAGATAGAGAGAGCACGCATGAGGGGGAAGGGGCAGAGAGAGAGGGAGACACAGAGTTTGAAGGAGGCTCCAGACTCTGAGCTGTCAGTGCAGAGCCCAATGTGGGGCTTGAACTCAAGGAACTGTGAGGTCATGATCTGGGCCAAAACCAAGAGTTGGATGCCTCATTGACTAAGCCATGCAAGTACTCTTATATTTCTAAAAATTTATGCATTTCTTCTACTTTATTGGAGAATAACTGTTGATTGTAGTCTCTTTTGTATTTCTGTGGTCTTATTTGTAAATTATCCTCTTTGATTTCTGATTTTATTTGAGCCCTCAAATTGTAGAGATTTAATAATTTGTTTCTCTTCTCAGAAGTCCTTAATTTTCAATGGTCTTTTCTATTTTATTTAAGTCTCTACTTCATTTATTTTTAATCTGATTTTTATTATTTCCTTCCATCTATTAACCTTGGGCTTCATTTGTTCTTTTATCTAGTTCTTATACATGTAAATTTAGAATGTTAATTTGAGATTTTTCTCTTCCTTTCAAAAGAGAGAGAGAGAGAGAGAGAGAGAGAGAGCGAGCATGAGTGGGAAAGTGGGGCAGAAGGAGAGAGACAGTTACAAGCAGTGTGGAGCCTGACGCAATACTTGATTCCATGAACCTGGTTGGGATCATGACCCTAGCAGAAATCAGGACTCAGATGCTCAATTGATGGAGTCACCCAGATGCCCTGAGATTTTTCTTGTTTCTTGAGGTAGATCTGTATCATTGTAATCTTTCTTCTTAAAACTGTTTTTGTTGTGTGCCACAAATTTTGAATGTTGCATTTTCATTTCCTCAAGGTTTTTTTTTAAAATTTCCCTTTTGATTCCTTTATTGACCCATTGGTTGCTCAATACCATGTTTAATTTACATGTCTTTGTGATTTTTTTCCAATGTTCTTCTTGTAACTAATTTCTAGTTTCATACCATTGTGATCATAAAAGATAGTTGGTATAATCTCAGTTTTCTTTAATTTATTGAGACTTCTTTTGTAGCCTGATATGTAATCTGTCCTGGGGAATCTTCCATGTGCATTTGAAAAGAACATATATTTTGCTACTTTTGAATGGAATGTTCTTTATGTATCTATCAAGTCCATGTGGTCTCATTTGTCATTTAAGGCTCATATTTCCACATGGATTTTCTGTACATGATCTACCCATTGGTCTGAATGGCGTAATAAACTCCTCTACTATTACAGTATTGCTATGAATTTCTGCTTTTGTTTTTTTAATGTTTACTTTATATAGTTAGGTACTTCTTTATTGGGTGCATAAATATTTACAAATATTATATCTTGGATTAATTCCTTTTATTATTATGTAATGCCCTTTTTTGCATTTTGTTATACTCTTTGTCTTAAATATTATTTTGTTAGATAAAAATATAGCTACACCACCTTTTTATTTGCATTTCCATCTTTTTTTAATGTTAATTTATTTATGTTGAGGGTGGGGAAGGGCAGAGAGAAAGGCAAACAGAGAATCCTAAGCAGGCTCTGTGCTGTCAGTGCAGAGCCCAAAACAGGACTCAAAAACCATAAGTTGTGAGATCATGAGCTGAACCAAAATCAAGTCAGTAGCTCAACTGACTGAACCACCTAGGTGCCCCTCCATGGCTTATCATTTTTTAGCCCTTCACATTCAGTCATATCTGAGGTGAATCGTTTCTGACAACATATGAATGGGTCTTGTTTTTTCATTTGCTTTTTATTTTTATTCATTAAGCCATTCTATTTTTTTTCCATTGGAGAATTTAGTTCATTTATATTTATAGTAATTATTGATAGATAGTTCTTTGCCATTTTATTGATTGCTTTCTGACTGTATTTGTAGTTCTCCTCTGTTCCTTTATTTCTCTTTCTCTCTTCTCTTGCAGTTTGATGACTTTTTTTTAATGTTGGGTTTTGATTCCTTTCTCATTATCTTTTGTTTATCTATCATAGGTTTTTGCTTTGTGGTTACCATGAGTTCCACAGATAACAGCTTCATATTTAGTCTCTTTTAAGTCAGTATCAACTTAAGTTTGAACACACTCTAAAACCTCTACAATTTTTACTCCCTCTACCTCATATTTTGTTTCTGAAGTCACATTTTACATCTCTTTATTTTGTGTATCCTGTAACTAATTATTGTATTTATAGTTAATTTTACTCCTTTTGTTTTTTTAACCTACACTTTGTCTATCAGTCATTAATTCACTATCTTTATTATGTATTTGTTCCAGTAAGATTTTTTCTTTTATATGGTTTGTTGTTACTAGTTAGTATCTTTTCTTTTCAACTTAAAGAAGTCCCTTTAACCTTTCTTGTAATCTGGTTCAGTGGTAATAAACTCTTTCAGCTTTGGTTGTCTGGCAAACACTTTATCTTTTTTTTTCTTTTTTATTCCTGAATAATAGCCATGCCATGTGGAGCATTCTTAGTAGGACTTGTTTCCTTTTAGCACTTTGAATGTATCATACCATTCCCTTCTGGCCTAGAATTCCTGCTGAAAATTCAGCTCATAGTCTTTTGTGGGTTTCCTTGTACATAGCAGGTTGGTCTGTGTGTGTGTGTGTATGTGTGTGTGTGTGTGTATGTGTGCGCGTGTGTGTGCTTCTTTTTCCTTTTGCTATTATGTTTTCAAATACATTTTCTGAGCCTTCTCTTTCCCCCCCTCTAAGCCCCACAATGTGAATGTTTGTGTGCTGGATGTGGTCACAGAGGCCCCTTACGCTATCTTCACTCTTTTAAAATTGATTTTTCTTTTTGCTGCTCTGTTTAGGTGCGTTCCACTGGCCTGTCCCAGGTGATTCGTCCATTCTTCTGCTTCATTTAGTCTGCTGTTGAACACCTCTGGTGCAGTTTTAGTTCATTTATTCTGTGCTACAGTTCTGTGACTTCTGTTTGGATCTTTCTTTTATTCCCTTTCTCTTTGTTGAGCTTCTCACTATGTTCATTCAATATTCTCTGGAGCTTGGTGAGCATCTTTATGACCATTCCTTTGAATGCTTTATCATGTAAATTAGTTATTTTTTATTCCATTAAGGGGTCTTGACCCCCTCTTGTAGGGAACATATGCCTCTGTTTCCCCATTTTGATTTTCTTGTTTGTTTCTATGTACTAGGTAAAACAGCTACCTCTTTCAGTCTTGAAGGAGGGGCCTCGTGTAAGTGGTGTGTCTTTTTCTTTGACCTTGCCCTGGTTCTTCATTGTCTCTCAAACTTTTGGGATTTTCTAAGCAGCCTGATGTATTCTTGATCAATCCCAGTTATTGAAGTCTTCCAAGTTCTACATTTCAATTAAAGGGATCTCTGTCAGAATCAAGTTTCATGCTGATTTGAAATCAGACCCTCAAGCAACACCTTTTACAGTCTGCAGATACATACTTATGACCCCAGGCATAAGCCCTGCTGGGCTCTAGCCCAGGTAATTTGGAGGTGTCTTCTTGGTGACAGTTGGAAAAATCAGGGCACCAGGGTCGTGTATAAGCACCTTTCTGGGAGGTACAAGCAAGCTGTAGTGCGGCTAATGGAGAGCATCAAGCTGCCATCCCCAGGCTTACATTCCCTGAGTTTCTCTGTAGTTTGTAGATGGCGTGTGTATCTGAAGCCAGATCCTTGTGCTGAAGGTCCTGGCCTATTTCACAGGATGAGTGGGAGTGTGTTTCAGTCTGCTATCTATGACAGGCCCTGGGATTGGTAACTTACCAAGAACTATCTCTCTTACTGTTTCTGATGTGTGGGGCCCTGCATCTCAAGCCCCCCTTGCCACCAGAGCCAGGCAATCAAGTATGTGCTGTGCTGGCTGACTTCAGCAGGGCCACAGAGAAACTTGGGGCTGAAATGAGCCTGCTGGCTGAAGCTGGGCTACAAGAGTGTGCATAGCCAGGGGCAGGACAAGCCTGACAGTGTTACCAGGGTAAAAGGAGTGTAAAAATGACGGCTACTAGTGCTAGCAGGTGAAGTAAACATGCACAAATGACAGCTGCCAGTGCCTCCTTTCCTGGAGAAAGTCCTACCAGACCCCTGCATCTCTGGCAGATACTTAAGGATAAGCTACTGGATCTGCTTTGCCTGTGGTCTAAGCACTTTCCACACTGCCGCTTTTATGCTGAGTCCCGGGGTGATTGAGTCTGCACACAAATCCTTTAAGGTTGGACTTTTCACTCCTCACAGCGTCTTGGGTCTCTTGGACATAAGCCCTGCTGTTTTTCAGAGCCAGATGTGTTGGGTGGTTTTCTCTCCAGTGCAGATCTCAAGGGTTTGGGTTCCTCGTATGGGATGTGAGCCCCTAGCTTCTCGAGGAGAAACTGTGTTTATGAGATGCTTCCTGATCATGGGTTGCATGTCTCTGCCTCTTCTACAGTCTCACTGTGGCCCCCTTTTTAGCGGAGAAGCTCTTTAGCTGGTTTTCAGGTCTTTTTCAGAGGGAATTGATACATATGTAGCTATAGATTTGGTGTGTCTGAGGGAAAAGGTGAGTGCATGGTCTTCCTACACCTCCATCTTGAAGTGTTCTATTGACAGGGTCTGTTGAAAAAAATATCCTGGAGAGGGGTGCCTGGATGGCTCAGTCAGTTGAGCCTCTGACTCTTGATTTTGGCTCAGGTCATGATTTCACAGTCATGAGACTGAACCTCACATTGGCTCTGCACAGGGCATGAATCCTGCTTGGAATTTTTTCTCTTGCTCTCTGTCTCTCTCCCTCTCCCTTGGCCACCTTCCCAGGTTGCATGCATGCTCTCTCTCTCTCTTTCTCTCAAAATGAATGAATGAATGAATGAATGAATGAATGAATGAATGAAAGAGAGAAAGAAAGAAAAGAAAGATATCCTGGAGAAACGGTCACAAAACCTTCTCCTCAGTGGCCAGGGACATGATCAGGAAGATTTTTCTTCCCGGTGAACGCTGCAAGATGTTGCACCAGTACCTCCTAGTTCCCAAGGAAATGCAGCTCTTGTCCTCAGCCTGGCCATGACACTGATGTCCTCGAGCTGTATATCATTTTACTTTTATGATTTTAAATGAACTGACTTTAAATTCTAGATTGACTCGGTATATATTATCCAGTTAGCTAAATAGAACTTAGGGATCAGCTTTTCAAGTTTTTTGAATACTAAAATAAAAAGTAGCTATTTTTAGTAGCACTAGTCATTCTAAAGCTGTTTTTTTTAATCACATTTCAGGAATAAGATTGTAAGAACTGCAGAATTCTAGCTGAAATTTAAGCAAATGTATCTATAACATTAATAAGAGGTAAAAAGAATGGTTATCCTTTAATTTAAAAAAATCTGATATTATCTAGTCTAGAAAGGACTTCCTTTTAAGTAATTGGAAGCTTTGGTGTAAGAACTCAGGGACAAGTGCTAGGAAAGAAAAAACTTTGGACACAGAATAAAAATATGAAAATGAGAAACCTCTTCACAATATGGCAGCTTTATTTTCTTCCCAGCAGCTTTTTTATATGACTAATTCCCCTTAGAATGTAAAACTTTCTAGACTATCTGAAGCACAATTTTAAAGAGAAGACATAGGGGCACCTGGGTGGCTCAGTCAGTTAATCATCAGGCTTCGGACGTCATGATCTCATGGTTCGTGGGTTTGAGCCCCGTATCAGGCTCTGTACTGACAGCTCAGAGCCTGGAGCTTGCTTCCAATTCTGTGTCTCCCTCTTTCTCTGACCCTCCCCTGCTCGCACTGTCTTTCTCCGTCTCTCAAAAATAAATAAAAAACATTTAAAAAATTAAAAAAAGAGAAGACATAGTCTATTAGATTAATATTGACTGTACTATTCCCATAGAGGACACTGTAATGGTGGCTCAGAACATAGAGTTGGCAGTAGCAGATGGAAACATCTGTGTAACGGGTATTCTTTTGCAAGAACACACCTAAGATTATTAGTAGAGATTTCTTCTTCTAGTACAGAGCACACTTAAGTTTCTATATGACTTGTCACCATTGAATTTTCTCTAAGACAATTGCAAATTAGATTATTATGGAAAAAACTTGATTTGCTATGCCTAAATCTCATATTAGCACATCATTTCAGGTTTTCTCCTAAAATGATACATTTTCTGAGTGATAAAATTATTGCTATAAAGTTTGTTCACCTTCTTAATGATTTATTTAATATTTTTTAATTCAAAGGAAGTTCGTGACTTTTTTTGGAGATCATAGAAAACACAGAAAAATGGAAACAAATGAAAAAAATCATAACATAAATTTTTATTTTATTTTTTTTTGAATTTATTTATATTTTAAAGTATAATTTATTGTCAAATTGGCTTCCATACAACACCCAGTGCTCATTGCAACAGTGCCCTCGTCAATGCCCATCACTCACTTTCCTCTCTCCTCCATCCCTCATCTAACCTCAGTTTATTATCTGTATTTAAGACTCTTAAGGTTTGCCTTCCTCTCTCTTTGTTTGTAACCATTT
The DNA here is from genome assembly GCA_004023845.1 of Helogale parvula. Lineage (NCBI taxonomy): Eukaryota > Metazoa > Chordata > Mammalia > Carnivora > Herpestidae > Helogale > Helogale parvula. The sequence goes on along the minus strand of PJEM01001149.1, from coordinate 152,719 downwards.
TCCCCCTTCCCCTCCCCCATGGTCTTATGCCAAATTCTGCAAGATCCACATATGAGTGAAAACATGTGGTATCTGTCTTTCTCTGACTGACTTATTTCACTTAGCATAATATCCGCCAGTCCCCTTCACATTGTTTTAAATGGCCAGATTTCATTCTTTCTCCTTGCCATGTAGTATTCCATTGTATATATAAACCACATCTTCTTGATCCATTTGTCAGTTGATGGACATTTAGGCTCTTTCCATGATTTGGCTATTGTTGTAAGTGATGCTATAAATATTGGGGTGCATGTGCCCCTATGCATCAGCACTCCTGTATTCCTTGGTTAAATTCCTAGCAGTGCTATTGCTGGGTCATAGGGGAGTTCTATGGATAGTTTTTTGAGGAACCTCCACACTGTTCTCCAGAGCGGCTGCACCAGTTTATATTCCCACCCACAGTGTAGGAGGGTGCCCGTCTCTCCACACCCTCGCCAGCATCTATAGTCTCCTGATTTGTTCACTTTAGCTCCTCTACCTGGTATGAGGTGGTATCTCAGTGTGGCTTTGATTTGGATTTCCCTGATGTTGAGTGACATTGAGCATTGTTTCAAGTGTCTGTTGGGCATCTGGATGTCTTCTTTGGAAAAGTGTTTATTCATGTCTTCTGCCCATTTCCTCACTGGATTATTTGTTTTTCAGGTATGAAGTTTGATGAGTTCTTTATAGATCTTGGATACTAGCACTTTATCTGATATGTCATTTGCAAGTATCTTTTCCCATTCCGTCGGTTTCCTATTAGTTTTATTGGTTGTTTCCTTTTTGTGCAGAAGCCGTTTATCTTGATGGGGTTCCAATAGTTCATTTTTTGCTTTTAGTTCTCTTGCGTTTGGAGATTTGCCAAGTAAGAACTTGCTGTGGTTGAGGCCAAAGAGGTTGTTGCCTACTTTATCCTGTAGGGTTTTGATGGTTTCCTGTCTCACATTCAGGTCTTTCATCCATCTTGAGTTTATTTTTGTGCATGGTGTAAGAAAGTGGTCTAGTTATATTCTTCTACATGTTGCTGTCCAGTTCTCCCAGCACCATTTGTTAGAAGACTGTCTTTTTTCCATTGGACACTTTTTCCTGCTTGGTCAAAGATTAGTTGGCCATACATTTGTGAGTCCAACTCTGGGTCTCTATTCTATTCTGTTAGTCCATATGTCTTTTTTCGTGCCAATACCATACTGTCTTGATGATGACAGCTTTGTAGTAGAGGCTAACGTCTGGGATTGTGATGCCTCCCATTTTGGTTTTCTTCTTTAATATTACTTTGACTATTCGGGGTCTTTTGTGGTTCCTTACAAATATTAGGATTGTTTGTTCTAGCTTTGAGAAGAATGCTGGTCCAATTTTGATTGGGATTGCATTGAATGTATAGATTGCTTTGGGTAGTATTGGCATTTTAACAGTATTTATTCTTCCAATCCATGATCATGGAATGATTTTCCATTGCTTTGTATCTTCTTCAATTTCCTTCATAAGGTTTCTATAATTTTCAGCTTATAGATCTTCTGCATCTTTGGTTAGGTTTATTCCTAGGTATTTTATGGTTTTTCGTGCAATTGTAAATGGGATCAGTTTCTTTATTTCTCTTTCTGTTGCTTCATTATTGGTGTGTTAAAATGTAACCAATTTATGTACACTGGTTTTATACCCTAAGATGTTGCTGAATTCATGTATCAGTAGACTTTTGGTGGAGTCTGTCGGTTTTCCACGTGGAGTATCATGTTGTCTGAGAAAAGTGAAAGTTTGACTTCTTCTTTGCCAATTTTGATCCCTTTTATTTCATTTTGTTGTCTGATTGTTGATGCTAGGACTTCCAGCACTATGTTAAGCAACCACAGCAATGAGAGTGGACATCCCTGTCATGTTCCTGATCTCAGGGGAGAAGCTCTCAGTTTTTCGCCATTGAGGGTGATATTAGCTATGGGCTTTATATAAATGGCGTATATGATGTTTAAGTATGTTTCTTCTATCCTGACTTTCTTGAGGGTTTTTATTAAAAAAGGGTAAGGGTGCCTGGATGGCTCAGTCGGTTGAGTGTCCAACTTTGGCTGAAGTCATGATTTCAAGGTTGGTGAGTTTGAGCCCTGCATTGGAATCTATGCTGGCAGCTAAGAGCCTGGAGCCTGATTTGGATTCAGTGTCTCCCTCTCTGCTCATCCCTCATTCATGCTCTGCCTCTCTCTCTAAAGAAATTTTTTAAAAGAAAGAAAGGGTACTATATTTTGTCAAGTGCTTTTTCTGCATCTATTGACAGGATCATATGGTTCTTTTCTTTTGTTAATGTGATGTATCACATTGATTGATCTGTGAATATTGAACCAGCCTGCAGCCCAGGAATGAATCCCACTTGATCATGGTGACTAATTCTTTTTATATGCTGTTGAATTTGATAAGTTAGTATCTTGTTGAGAATGTTTGCATTTGTATTCATCAGGGATATTGGCCTGTAGTTCTCTCTTTTTTTTTTTTTTTTTTTGATGGGTCTCTGTCTGGTTTGGGAATCAAAGTAATGCTGGCTTCTTAAAATGAGTTGTAAGTTTTCATCCCATTTTTATTCTTTGGAACAGCTTGAGAAGGATAGGTATTAACTCTGTTTAAATGTCTGGTAGAATTCCCCAGGAAGCCATCTGGTCCAAGACTCTTATTTGTTGGGAGATTTTTGATAACTGATTCAATTTCTTCACTAGTTATGGGTCTGTTCAGATTTTCTATTTTTTCTGGTTTGAATTTTGGTAGTGTGTACATGTTTAGGAATTTGTCCATTTCTTCCAGGTTGTCCAGTTTGTTGGCATATATTTTTTCATAGTATTCCCTGATAATTTCTTGTATTTCTGAGAGATTGATTGCAATAAATCCATTTTCACTTGTGATTTTATCTATTTGGGTCCTCTCTCTTTTCTGTTTGAGAAGCCTGGCTAGAGGTTTATCAATTTTACTTATTTTTTCAAAAAACTGTTTCATTGATCTGTTCTACTGGGTTTTTTTTTGTTGTTGTTTTGTTTTGTTTTTTTTTGTTTCTATATTTATTTTTGCCCTGATCATATTGTTTCCCTTCTTCTGCGGGGCTTGGGGTGTCTTTACTGTTCTGCTTCTAATTCCTTTAGTTGTGCTGTTAGATTTTGTATTTGGGCTTTTTCTAGTTTCTTGAGATAGGCCTGGATTGCAATGTACTTTCCTCTTAGGACTGCCTTTGCTGCGCAAAAGTGTTTTATTTTCATTTTCATTTGTTTTCGTATATTTTTTAAATTTCTTCTCTAATTTCCTGGTGGACCAATTTGTTCTTTAGTAGGATATTCTTACCTCCATGTTTGGAGGTTTTCCAGACTTTTTCCTGTGGTTGATTTCAAGTTTCATAGCATTGTGATCTGAAAGTGTGTATGTTATGATCTTAATTCTTTTATATTTATTGAGGGCTGTTTTGTGACCCGGTATGTGATCTGTCTTGGAGAATGTACCATGTGCACTTGAGAAGAAAGTATATTCTGTTGTTTTAGGATGTAGAATTCTAAATATATCTGTCAAGTCCATCTGGTCCAGTGTATCATTCAGGGCCATTGTTTCTTTACCGATCTTCTGTCTAGTTGATTTATCCATTGCTGTAAGTGAAGTATTAAAGTCCCCTGCAATTACCACATTCTTATCAATAAGATTGTTTATGTTTATGATGAATTGTTTTATATATTTGGGTGCTTCGAATTTGGTACATAGACATTTATAATTGTTAGCTCTTCCTGATGGATAGACCCTGTAATTATGATATAATGACCTTCTTCATTTCTTGTTACAGCCTTTAATTTAAAGTCTAGTTTGTCTAATGTAAGTATGGCTACTCCAGGTTTCTTTTGACTTCCAGTCGCAGGATAGATACTTCTCTATCTCCTCACTTTCAATCTGAAGGTGTCCTGAGGTCTAAAATGGGTCTCTTCACTGGGTGTTGTATGGAAATCAATTTGACAATAAAATATTTTTAAAAAACATAAAAAATAATAAAATGGGTCTCTTGTAGACATGAAATAGATGGGTCTTGTTTAAAAATATGGAATGCCTCATGAGTTTGCCTGTCATTCTTGCACAAGGGCCATGCTAATCTTCTCTGTATCGTTCCAATTTTAGTATATGTGTTGCCAGAGCAAACACAGTATAAAAAGTTTTAAATATTAATCATTAATTACTATCTAGATAGAGATACTAATCTTTTTGTGACTTAATTTTCAAATTTCATTTATTTCCTTTATGTATGTGTGTATGTATTTATTTTTAAATGTTTATTATTTCTTAATTTCATTTAAATCTAAATTAGTTAACATATATTGTAATAATCGCTTCAGGAGTAGAATTTAGTGATTCATCCCTAACATGTAATAACCCATGCTCATCTCAACAAGTGCCTTCCTTAATGCCCATCCCCCATTTAGCCCATCCCCCTACCAAACACCCCTTTAGCAGCCCCTATTTTGTTTTCTGTGTTAAGGGGTCTCTTAGGGTTTGCCTCCTCTCTGTTTTTATTTTTCTTTCTCTTCCCTTGTGTTCATTTCCTTCATTTCTTAATTTCACACATGAGTGAAATATGTTATTCATCTTTCTCTGACATATTTTACTTAGCATAATACATTCTATTTCCATTCATATTGTTGCAAATGGCGAGGTTTCATTCTTTTTGATCTCCAAGTAATATGCCCTTTTGTGTGTGTGTGTGTGTGTATACACATGTGCCCCTTTGAATCAGCATTTTTGTAGTTTTTTGGATAAATGCCTAGTAGTGCAATTGCTGGGTTATAGGCTAACTCTAGTTTTAATTTTTTGAGAAACTTCCATACTTTTCTCCAGAGCAGCTGCAAAACTTTGCATCCCTACTAACAGTGCAGAAGATTTCCCCTTTCTCCACATCCTTAACAACATCTGTTGTTTCCTTTGTTAATTTTAGCCATTCTGACAGGTATGCTGTGCTATCTCACTGTGGTTTTGATTTGTATTTCCCTGATGATGAGTGATGTTGAACATGTTTTCATGTGTCTGTTAGCCATCTGGATGTCTTTTTTGGAAACATGTCTGTTTATATCTTTTTCCCCTTTCTTCACTGGATTATTTTTTGGGGGGTGTTGAGTTTGATAAACTCATTATAGATTTTGGATACTAACCCATTATCTGATAGGTCATTTGCAAATATCTTTTCCAATTCTGTGGGCTGCTTTTGGTTTTATTGATTGTTTTCTTTCGTATGTCGAAGCTTTTTGTCTTTATGAGGTCCCAATAGTTCATTTTTGCTTTTCTTTCTAGTAAGATGTTGCCCCAGCCATGGTCAGATTGGTTGGTGACTGTTTTCTCCTTGGAATTTTGATGGCTTTCTGTCTTACATTTAAGTCTTGCATCCATTTGGAGTTAATTTTTGTGTATTGTGTAGGAAAGTGGTCCAGGTTCATTCTTCTGCATGTCACTGGTTTACCAACACCATTTGCTGAAGAGACTGTTTTGCATTGTTTATTCGTTTGTGCTTTGCCATATATTTTGGGTCCATTTCTGGGTTTTCTATTATGTTCCAATGACCTATGAGCCTGTTTTTGTGCCAGTACCATATTTTCTTTTCTTTTCTTTTTTTTTAAACATTTTTTTAATGTTTTTTATTTATTTTTGAGAGACAGAGAGACAGCGCGAGCAGGGGAGGGTCAGAGAGAGAGAGAGACACAGAATCCGAAGCAGGCTCCAGGCTCTGAGCTAGCTGTCAGCACAGAGCCCGACGCGGGGCTCGAACCCACGAACTGTGAGATCATGACCTGAGCCGAAGCCGGCCGCTTAACCGACTGAGCCACCCAGGCGCCCCCAGTACCATATTTTCTTGATGATTACAGCTTTGTAATACAGCTTGAAATCTGAAATTGTCATGCCTCCATCTTTGGTTTTCTTTTGCAACTTGCATTTGGCTATTCAGGGTCTTATTTGGTTCCATACAGATTTTATAATTGTTTGTTCTAGTTCTGTGAAGAATTCTCATGGTATTTTGATAGGGACTGCATTGAATATGTAGACTGTTTTGGGTAGTATAGACATTTTAACAATATTTGTCCTTTCAATGCATGAGCATAAAATATTTTCCATTTCTTTGTGTCTTCTTCAATGTCTTTCATAAGCTTTCTATAGTTTTCAGCATAAAGATCTTTAGGCTCTTTGGTTAGGTTTATTCTTAGGTATTTTATGGGTTTGGTGCAATTGTAAATGGGATGAATTCCTTGATTTATCTTTATGCTGCTCCACTGTTGGTGTATAGAAATGATTTCTTTATGTTGATTTTATATCTTTTATATCATGTGACTTTGCTGAATTTATGTATCATTTCTAAGAGTGTTCTGGTGAAGTCTTTCTAATAGTGTTTTGGTGGAGTCTTTCAAGTATTCCATATACAGTGTCATGTTATCTGATACTCAGAGAGTTAAAGTTTGACTTCTTCCTTGCTGATGTGAATGCCTTTTATTTCTTTGTGTTGTCTGTTTACTGAGCCTAAGATTTCCATTTCTGGGTTGAACAACATTGGTGATAGGGGATGTCTCTGTCATGTTCTGACCTTAGGGGGAGAGCTCTTAGTTTTTCCCTATTGAGATAGTACTAGCTGTGGGTCATAATATATGACCTTGATGATGTTGAGGTATGATTCTTCTATCTCTACCTTCTGATGATGTCTATCAAGACAGAATGCTATAGTTTAGCAAATGTTTTTTCTGCACCTCTTGAGAAGATAATATGCTTCTTATCCTTTCTTTTTTTAATGTGGTGTATCATGTTGATTGATTTGCAGATATTGAACCACACCTACAGCCCAGGAATAAATCCCACTTGATCGTGGTGAATAATTCTTTTTAATGTCTTGTTGGATTCAATTTGCTAGTATCTTGTTGAGAATTTTTGCATCCATGTTTATCAGAGAAATTAGTCTGTAAATTTCCTTTTTAGTGGGGTGGTTGTCTGATTTGGGAATCAAGATAGTGTTTGCCTCATAAAATGAGTTTGGATGTTTCCTCTATTTTCTGGAGTAGCTTCAAAAGAATAGGTGTTAATTCTTCTTTAAATGTTTTGTAGAATTTGGGCACCTCGGTGGTTCAGTCAGTTGAGCATTCAAATTCAACTCAGGTCATGATCTCACAGTTTGTGAGTTTGAGCTCTGCATTGGGCTCGATTTGTCAGCACAGAGCCCTCTTCAGATCCTCATCTCTCTTCTGCTCTCATGCTTTCTCAAAAATAAATAAACATTTAAAAAAAATGTTTGATAGAATTTCCTTGGGAAGTCATCTGGCCCTGAGCTCTTGTTTGTGGGGAGAATTTTTACTACTGATTCAATTTCTTTGCTGGTTATGGGTCTGTTCAAATATTCTATTTCTTCCTGTTTCAATTTTGGTAGTTTATATGTTTGTAGGAATTTGTCCATTTCTTCTTGATTGCCCAAACTGTTGGCCTATAATTTTTCATAATCTTCTCTTATTGTTGTTTGTATTTCTGACATGTTCATTCGGAAATATTGCCTTTTTATTTATTTGGGTTCTTTTTCTTTTTGATAAATCTGGCTAGGGGGTTATCAATTTTGTTAATCTTTTCAAAGAACCACCTCCTAATTTTGTTGATCTGTTATACTGTTTTTATTCTTCTGATAGAATTGATTTCTGCTCTAATCTTTTTATTGCCCCCCCCCTTTTTTTTTTTTTTTTTTTTTTTTTTTTTTTTTTTTTTTTTTTTTTTTTTGCTATTTTGAGGCTTTATTTGCTGTTTTTTCCCCCAGATGCTTTAAGTATAAGGTTAGGTTGTATATTTGAGACATTTCTTCCTTCTTTAAAAAATTTTTTTGTAAATGTTTATTTATTCTTGAGAGAGAGTGTGGGGGGGGGAGGGGCAGAGAGAGAGGGAGACACAGAATCTGAAGCAGGTTCCAGGTTCCGAGCTGACAGCACAGAGCCCAATGCGGGTCTCAAACTCACAAGCTGTAAGATATGACCTGAGCTGAAGTCAGACGCTTAACTGATTGAGTCACCCAGGCTCCCTTCTTCCTTCTCTAGGAAGGCCTGGATTGCTACATACTTCTCTCTTATGACTACCTTTGCTGAACCCTAATTGTGCAGCACTGTTGTGTTTTCATCTTTATTGGCTTCCATGTACATTTTTAATTTCGTCTTTAATTTCTTGGTTAACCCATTCATCCTTTAGTGGGATGGTCCTTAATTTCCAGGTGTATATGGCCTTTCCAAATTATTTCAAGTTTCATAGCATTGTGTCTGAAAATATGCATGGTATGATTTCAATCTTTTTGTACTTGATGAGGGCTGAATTGTAATCCAGTATATGATGTATTCTGGAGAATATTCCATGTGCACTTAAAAAGAATGGATATTCTGCTACTTTTGGATGAAATGTTCTGAATATATCTGTTAAATCCATCTAGTCCAGTGTGTCATTTAAAACCATTATCTCCTTGCTGGTTTTCTACTTAGTTGACCTGTCCATTGCTGTAAGTGGTGTCTTAAATTTTCCTCCTATTATTGTATTACTATCAATGAGTTTATTTATGTTTGAGATTAATTGATTTATATTTCTGGGTGTTTCAAGTTGGAGACATAAAGATTTACAATTGTTAGATCTTGGTGGGTAGACCCCTTATGATATAATGCCCTTCTTTATCTCTTGTTACAGTCTTTGTTTTAAAATCTAGTTCATCTGAAATAAGCATGGCTACTCTGCTTTCTTTTGATGTCCATTAGCATGATAGATTGTTCTCCATCCCCTTGCTTTTAATCTTTAGGTCTGAAATAAGTCTATTGTAGGATGGATATAGCTGGATTTTGTTTTCTTATTCATCCTGATACTGTGTGTTTCTGACTGGTGCATTTAGTCAATTGACAAGTAGAGTGATCATTGAAAGATAGGAATTTACTAACATTATATTGCCTGTGGAGTTGCTGTTTGTGGTGATGTTCTCTGGTCCTTTCTAGTCTTTGTTGCTTTTGGTCTCCCCCCTCCCCCACCCAAAGAATCCCCCTTAAAATTTCTTGCAGGTCTGGTTTAGTGGTCACAAACTCCTATTCTGAAAGATAGCCTTGATGGATAAATAATTCTTAGCTATTTAGCCCTATTTTTCCAACTCAGCATTTTGAATATATTCTGCTACTCCTTGGTGGCCTGTGAGATTTCTGTGGACTGATCTGCTGTGAATCTGATCTTTCTTTTTCTGTAGGTTAAATCTGATCTTTCTTTTTCTGTAGGTTTTTTCCCTTGCTTATTTTATAATTCTTCCCTTGTCTGTATATTTTGTGAATTTGACTATGATATGCCTTGGTGATGGTTGGTTTTTGTTGACTCTTAAGGGAGTTCTCTGTGCTTCTTGGATTTTAATGTTTGTGTCCTTCCCCAGGTTAGAAAAGTTTTCAGCTATAATTTGCTCACATAAATTTTCTGCCCCCTTTTCTCTTTCTTCATCTTTTGGGACTCCTATGATATGAATGTTATTCCTCTTTAAAAATTGTATATGATATTTATTTTTGAGAGAGACACAAAGAATGAGTAAGGGAGGGGCAGAGAGAGAGGGAGACACAGAATCTGAAGTAGGCTCAGCACAGAGCCCGGTGAGGGGCTTGAACCCATAAACTGTGAGATCATGACCTGAGCCAGAGTTGGATGTTTAGCTAACTGAGCCACTCAGGTACCCCAATGTTATTCCTCTTTAGTAAGTCTCTGGGTTCTTTAAGTCTTCCATTGTGATCTTTTGCTTTTGTTATCCTCTTTTTTTCTGTTTCATTGTTTTCCATAGTTTGTTTTCTATATCACTGATTTGCTGTTCTGCTTCATTCATTCTTGCCATAGTGGCAAACCTTTGAGGTTGTATCTCAGTCATAGTATTTTTAATTTTGGCCCAACTAGATTCTAGTTCATTTATCTGCAGAAAGGGATTCTCTGGTGTCTCCAATGCTTTTTTCCAACTGCAGCTAGTATTCTTATAATCATGGTTTTAAGTTCTAGTTCAGACATTTTACTTATATCTGTGTTGATTAAATACCTGACCATCATTTCTTTCTGTTCTTTCTTTTGGGATGAATTCCTCCATCTTGTCATATTGGAGGAAGAGAAAAAAATAAAATTAAAAACTAAAAAATTAAGACTAAACAGAACAAAATTAAAGTAAGCTAGATGATAGGTTTGTTTTGGTTTGCTTGTTGAGAAAGATAAAAAAGAGAAAGAAAAAAATTTTTAATTAAAAGAATTTTAAATAAAATAGGGTAAAATAAAATTAAGAAAATAAAATACAAATAAAAATTTTAAAATAGCTCTTTGTGTATCTCAGCAAAAAAAGAAGAAAGAAAACAACATAAGCAAAAACAGTAGCAAAGAAAATAAACAGAATGCAACCCAAATGAAGTTACATCCAGTTTACCTTAGAACTGAAACTTTGCAGAACACTGTATTCTGCAGGCTAAGTAGGTGGGGAGGATTTGTGCTGGTCTTCTGGGGGATGTGCTTGTAGGGTGCAGTTTGGTGGGTCTTGGTATAGCGGTTTCATTCTCCATTTGGTTGTGCTGGCTAGCTCACTGGGGTCTGTCTGTGTGTATGCATGCTAGAAGTGAAAATGGCCTCACCTGGCTCTCTAGTCTGTGATGGGGAAATTTTGAGCCTTCACACACATTGGACCAAGCACCCTTCCTTGGTCTCTGGCTTCCATCCACTCCCCATCTCCGTCCTGTCTGTCCAAGCTGTCTGCCACACAGTGCTTCCCTACAGAGTTTTATCTCAGATGGGGCTGTGTCTCAAAACCCCACACTTCAGAGTCCCCTGGGGCTTGGACACATGCCAACTCTCTAGGGGAGGGTGTCAGCTAGCAATGGATGGGTGCCAGTTTTTCCCAGAAAACATTCATGCTAAGTGCAGCAACAGACTTTCAGAATTTATGGCAAATCACAACACAGCCAGTGCCATATTTTGCCACACTCTGGGATCTTTGTCCCAATACCAGCAATCATGGCTACTCTCTGGGGTCTTCTGGGACCTTTGCCAGTGGTGAGGCTGCATGGCCTTTACCAAATACACTCCACACAGGGGAATTGTCTCTCCTGTATGCACACAGGCCCCTCAGAATGTGCTGCCTGCTCCTGGGGATTCGTCCTATTTCCTCACCAGGTCACCACCAGGCACTGAGCTTCAATCCTTCAGACTCTGCACTTTTCTTTTTATAGAATCCTCTCCTTTCTCCCCATTACTGATTTTAGGGCACAGATTTCTGTGACTGTTTTCACCCTTTCCCTCTCGTCAGCTACTTTTACGGCGAGTGCTTTTCTCACATGATCTCAATGCACCACACTCTCCCCTTTGCTCTTTCTCTTTCTCTTTCTGTCTTCTTTCTGTGAAAACAGAAACATGACTCTGTGGCTTTTCTCTCCCTCAGTTCAGCTCTCTGCATTATGCACCTGCCAAATTCTCTGGCTCAAGTTATGCAGTTTGTTGCGTTAATCCTAGGTGTTCAACATGGTTTTGTGCTGACCGAACTGCATTTCAGGAGTGAGACAAGCTCAAGGTCCCCAAACTACTGTGCCATCTTAACTCCTTGTCCTATAAATCAATTTTATTTATTTTTAGATGAACTTAAACATATATATGCCAGAATATTCTGGTACTTTCTGTTTCATTTTCTACTATAGCATCTGGAAAAAAATGTAAGGAAATACCACTTTTGCATCTCAGGGTAGCCAAAACTTGCACACCAAAGCTCTTCTTTATGGTTTTTGTGTTGACCAAGAGCTAATGTTGCCAGTTCCTCAAAAAATAATCTTCACTTATGCTTTTGTTATTGGAAAAGTGGAGGGTGCAAAAAACAAAAGCAGATTACTCTTCAGAGAGAAAAATTTTCCTTGTATGTTTGTTTGATACTAGGATTTTTTTTTCCCCTATGGGGCTTATGAGTCATGGCAGATCATGAACTGTAGTGAGATTGTTGGCACAGTCTGAGGATTGTCAAGAGCTGTGCTCTGGAAGGTCAATAAAGAACTCCCAGGTGACAGATTGGCAAGGACACCGAGGAGCTCTGAGATTCTAGTAAGTGATCATGAGAAACTAGGCAGTGAGCATGTCAGTGGTGTCTAGTTTGGACTGAACATAGATGCCTCTCCCCAAATGTTCTAAGTTTAGTTAAATATTTGAGATTATTTCAAAAAGACTGAGGAGTGGAAGCTTCTCTCCCAAATGACATCTAACTTAAAATTTTTTGACAGCCAAGTAGATGAGATCTGGAGCAGATATATCGGTTCTAGGAAGACAAAGAAGACCAACACAGTCTTAATGTTCCTCTCAGCCTGACTAAACTTTAGACAGTTTGAGTCTAGACTGTTATTCTCTGACCTCCCTTTTATTAGAATATTTATGTTAGAAGCCTTCCATTGTAAATTCTCTGCCTTTGAAATGTAAATTTCCTTCAATCCACTAATGTCTTTATCCAAGGTGAGAACCAACTCTTTGAAATGTAATCATCAAAAAACATAGGGGGCTACTATCTCTAAGTCGCTATGTGATGGTAGGAATCTAAGTTTGATTCGTACTAGTTAGAAAATACAGAAGGTCTGATTACCGTGTCCACCTCAAGCTGGCCCTAGAATTTAAAAAAGTTCCTGTCTTTTGTTTCACTGGAGTTGAGTTCATCTATCTTCCCTATTACAAATCTTGACCCTGTTGCAACAGTCTTGAATAAAGTTATTCTTGCTATTTTAGTAAGCATCAGCTGCAATTTTTGTCTTTGACAAAGAAATGGGACATTACTTGCACCAGAGTATATGAAATACAATTCCTCTCCTCTCCTCTCCTCTCCTCTCCTGTCTTGTCTTCTCCTCTCTTTTCCTCCCCTTTCCTGGCTCTGGATAATTTCCAGAGATCTTAATCCAGGGCTTATTTTCTTCTGGAGACATGAAAGAGTATTTCATTCTTTACATTTGGAACAACAAGGCCTTGTTTCAGGCTTCCCTTGCCTGAGGTAAATTAACTATTACTAGTATTTCAATAATGGGAAAAAATAATTATACCCCCAAAGTGGTTTTTTGTATTATTAAATGAGATCCAAATAAGAAGGCATTATAGCATATATACATATAATATGTAGAAATATCAACCAATGGTAGTAGCTCTAATAATATTATTTGGAAATATACATGGAAAAATCAAGAGTGAGAAGTGTCTGCATCAGAAATGGGCAGTTGATCTCGGTCACCTTGGCAAGTTCTAGCCTCTCCGAGAAGAACCTTTTCTTACATAATGTCTGAAGGGGCTGTGGTTGTTCTTTTGGAATAATCATCAAGTATAATTATATATGTGAGAAGCAGGTCTGCAAGGGGATGACCTTATTATCATTACAATTCTCTACCATTTCTCTACTTATTAGAACTCAATTTTAAAAATGGAAGAGGACAATAAAATAGAAAAATTTCCAGAAAAACTGCCTGAAAAAAGGGAGGCAAATTAATAAATGCTTTATCATAGATATAGTCAGATATAGAGAAGATAAAAAATTGAGGTCTTTTTGCTAATATAAAAAAAAGTGAATGAAATATTTTTGAAAAGAAAATATTAAACTGTCTAAAATGTTTCAAGAAACTTAAAAAACCTAAATAGGCCTATATATAGGCCTAAATATATATATATATATAAAATATATAAAAATGAAAGAAATTTATATAGGGGAATTTCTGTCAAATATTTAAGGGGTAAATAATCCACAAGCTATTTAAGCTGTTCCAGGGTGGGAAAAAATGGTAAGTGTCTTGAATTTTACCAAAGTCTCATATCAATTAACTGTATCAAAGTTTAATATCCATTTTTAACAAAAAGAACTTCTTCTCTATTTCCCTGCAACAAAGAAAGTCACAGATGAATTTTTTTAAATATACTTTGTGAAAAAGATGCTTAATAAAATATTAGCAGAGCTGAGGTCCTCAATAAATTAATACAATCACATCTGACCTGCAACAACAGAATCCACTATGACTGGAGCAGAAATGACATTTCTACCTGTAGCTTACAGAAATCAGGGGAGCAGAGGCTCTGCAGGCTGGGGCTGGTGCCCTGACCCAGCCGCGGGGCTGCTCCAGGTAAGATTTCTGGGTCCGGCTGCCCAGCTCATGTTCCCTGGCTGTGCTCTTAATATGGATGGAGCAGGAGCCTGGCCAGGGCCGCTTTGAACTGGCCTTCCCAGCAACCATCCTTGCCAGACTGGAGCTTATGTAATACCTGCTTCTCCATGGCATTTGTTTATTCCATGTGTATGTCGATTTGGCTGATCCTGATTATATATTGGAGCTTCTCCTTGTAAGGGAAGCTGAAGAAGAGTTTCTGTCTTGTAACTTCGGGATTCGCAGTTTGAATAATGTGTAAACTTCCGCAAGCATGAGAACGTTATGTAAAAGCTGGTTACTTTATGAACCAGGTAATGTATCCATTAACTCAAGGATAATTCAACATTAGGAAAATATGACAAAAATTATTCATGTAAAAAATTCACATGAGATGGAGTATCTGGGTGGCTCAGTCAGTTAAGTGTCTGACTCTTGATTTCTGCTCAGGTCATGATCTCATGGTTTGTGGGATCAAGCCCACGTCAGGCTCTGTGCTAACAGTGAGGAGGCTGCTTGTGATTCTCTCTCTCTCTCTCTCTCTCTTTCTTTCTGTCTCTATCTCTCTCTCTCTCAAAATAAATAAATAAAAATTTTTGCATGAGAAAAATATCTCAATAGATGATGAAAACATTGAATTAAATTCAGTATCAAGTCTGGATGAAAAGCTTCAGTAAGTTAGGAAGAGAGGTTTTTTTTTGATATGGTAAGGAATATTTAGCTTAAAATGAGAGATAAAAACATACCTTATGGTGAAACATAAAACATATTATTTTTATCACCACTGTCATTTCATGTCATTTGAGAAATTCAAATCAATGCCATAAGAACTCTGACTAACAATGGATCCAGAAGAAAAAAGTATCGGCATTTGCATCTGTGTGTTTTTTGTTTTTTTTTTGAAGAGCCAAGAAAATCAACTGAAACTAACAAACAGAGAGACAAGTGGACAAGTGGACTGCTTCATAAGATGAAATAGCAGTAGAAATGTCCTCAGTTTACAAGCAATATGTGAGAAATATTGTGGGTTAAAATACATTAAAATACTAAATGACTAAGAATAATCTTTTTTTTTTTTTTAAATGTTTTTATTTATTTTTGAGAGAGACAGTGTGAGTAGGGGAGGGTCAGAGAGAGAGGGAGACACAGAATCCGAAGCAGGCTCCAGGCTCTGAGCTGTCAGCACAGAGCCCGACGCAGGGCATGAACCCACGAACCGAACCGTGAGATCATGACCTGAGCCGAAGCCGGATGCTCAACCGACTGAGCCACCCAGGCGCCCCTAAGAATAATCTTAAATTTGCGTTACAGATCTTCACTGAGGAGAATAAAAAATTTCAGTAAGTGGAGATGCATCACATTTACTTAGATAAGGAGACTCAATTTTATTCCATTATCCATTCGAATCAAGTTACTTGTGTTAATATAAGACAGGCTAAGTTTTGGAAAGTGGCTGAAAAATTATAAACTTCACTTGAATAAATTAAGTTTCTCTGCTTTTCTACATTTGGAGTTGACATGTTACTACTGGGAATATATTTACAGTTTACTTTTATTTTTTGTATGTTGCTATTTTTCTCAAGTTCTCAAGTGCTACCAGAATTTCATGCTGGAGATATGGCATGGGTATTTGTACATTAAAAAAACAAAATAACTTGGATAAAGAAAATGTAAAAGAAGCCCTACCTTTGCAGATACTATTGCTATTTGAAAGAAGAACTGTTACAAATATAACAGATACTATTTGAACTTTTACATCATCCTAGACTGTATTAGGTGTTATAAGAAGTGAGTACCAGGGATAACAGTACCAAAGTCATGGGCGTGTTTAAAGAAGCTTATCCTTGCAAAAGCTTTCCTCATTTTTAGGATGATTTTGAAATAGGTTTAGCATAAGCATAATCATAGATTAGGATCTGATCAGATATTTTAATTTTGTAGTTAGAGTAATTTTTTAAAGTAATGGATGATGCTTAGACCCTATGTGTATTTTAATATTCATTTGAGAAATCACTACACTACTCTCCTTGAAAATGGTTAAATTATACATATGTTGTTTTAAAATGGTCTATAAGGGGTCCCTGGATTTCTCAGTTGAGCCTCTGACTTTTGATTTTGGCTTAGGTCATGATCGCAGGGTCGTGAGATTGAGCCCTGTGTCAAGTCCCACGCTGGGGGTGAAGACTGCCTAAGATATTCTCTCTTTCTCTCTCTATCTCTTTCCTCTCTCTCCTGCCTCTCCTCTCTCTCTCTCTGTCCCTCTCTCCTGCTTGCATTCTTTCTATGATAAAAAAAAATAACATGATCTATAAAGAAAAAATGAATATACATATATACACTAGTCACTAGTCACTGTCTGTTCCAAATCTGAGGCTTACTTCACTGGCACATCTAACCTCAGTCTACTTAATACGATTTTTTTTCAGTCTTCCTGTTTATATAGTTTTCGTTCCTTAGCTAAGATTAGGTAAAGTGAAATCCGTAACATTCTAAACATATTAACTTGTATATAAACAGGAAGATTCAAAGGACGTTAGCTGCAATATGGGTTAGACTTAACTAATGAATTCGTTTTAGATTGTAAAAGAAGACATCATTGGATTTTGCATATTTGTCAGAAAAATCCGGTGGTTTTATTTTTCTCAGGTTTTTTCTTGGGACTGTGCCAGGAGATAAAAACTAAACAACTACATTGTTAAGAAACATCCTTTTAAAGAGCAGCGGTAGAGTAGAATTCAAATGCATGTCTCCAGAGAAAAGTGAGAAGTCCAGGAGATAAAGCTGAACTTTCACCCTGCTAAAGCAAACAACTATAAAAAGATTGCCTTCAGGGGCAGCAAAAGAGACAGAGAAATTCACAAGGTTAGTTAGTTACGGTGAGCACTGTTACTTCAGTTCCTAGTTTTTCAAGTTTGAGAAGGTTTTAAATGTAAGACTGTAGTGATAGTAAATTGGCTCGCCTGGATGTGGTTAATTGCTTTTTTGTATATAGGTGACATCAAAATAGGTGTACTGACTTAAGGTAGTTGGTTCATTGTGAGGGATTATTACAAAATTTTAGTTGTGATAGGAATGATTTTTCTAGGTATTATTTACTCTGATAAAATGAACAGCATTTTGGTACTTAATTTCAGTATTATTGAAATAAAATCAGAGGTACCGAATGTGCCTATATAACAAATATTTTCTCAATGAAGTGCTCGTTAGTAAAACTTGACATTTTACCTGTGACCTTGGTGCCAGAACATATTATTTAAAATATTTTTTAATGTTTTATTTATCTTTGAGAAAGAGAGGGAGAGAGAGAGAGAGAGAGAGAGAGAGATCGTGAGCAGGGGAGGGTCAGAGAGAGAGGGAGACACAGAATCCAAAGACAGGCTCCAGGCTCTGAGCTGTCAGCACAGAGCCTGACACAGGGCTCGAACCCACGAACCACAAGGCCATGACCTGAGCTGAAGCCTGACGCTCAACCGACTGAGTCACCCATTAGTCCCAAGAGTATATTATTTTAACCTACTAAGGTAGCTTTGTGTGTAATTCTCACAAAGGTATAAAAGGAATTACAGTACCCTTCTTATCCTGGGGAGCCTTCCTAATGCTTTCGCTAAACACACTCATCATACTCAGTTCCACTAAATTGAGTACATGTGTAGGGGAGATCATATGAGTTCCTATGGACAGTTGGATTGTCTCTCTCTCTCTCTGTAACCTGCATTCAGTTCAGGTTGTCAAAGTTCTCTTTAGCTCATGCTTTTCTCCCTCTACTCCTATTTCACGAACACCTACTAGTGTTAAGCTAAGTAAACATAGCGTGAGTTGATTTTCACCAGCAGGAGTAGGAACAGGGTCCGGAATGATAGCACCCCCAAGACTCAATAGTTACACTATCTCTGTCTGCATTCCAGAATAAAAATGACAGGTAAAATTATATGCATTAAGTCTAAAACAGAAATGGATTTCCCATTCTTTTATATGCTTGAAAGTAATGTGAATTACTCTTTTTAAGGGTTTTGGTTCAAGTGGACCCAGGATTCACTTGTTTCAACTGGGCAACACCTGTAACACGATCCACTCCATTTCATTTTGCTTTTTAGGCAGATATAGATATATATCTTCCTGATGGCATGGTTTTATAGCCCAAATGAAAGAAAACTACAACACCTTCAGTCAACATTTGGAAATTACGGATGGGTTTTTTTTTTCCCCAATCATTTTCATCAGTGTTGAAAATATTACCCTGGACGTGTGGGAGATTTTACACTATAGGATGCCTGTAAAATCCCAGATTTTTGTTTAATTGATCTGTTACTGTTTTTTGGACAGTGATGCATAGCAAAACTTTCATTGCCCTCGAAACTTGGCTCTTGAGCTGTAATATGAAACAAACAGCTGGGCTTACAATGGGAAGCTGTGATTGAAAAGGCATTTTCATGAATGAAGTAATTGAAAATATATGATCTCATTTCATACATTTACGGTAATGTACTGAGTCTGTACAGTAAATATACTAGGATGGCTAAGAGCCTTTCAGATATAGTCATAGATCACTGAGTGTTGAAACTGGCTCATTCTTGACAGAGAATAAGCGTGTGTGTTAAAATGAAAAGTATATAAGACTGAATTAAGATTCTGAATCAGGTCAGAAATAGTGGGAGCCATTAAAAATGCTCTTATTAATTGCCTATATGAAGGATAAAAGTGCACAAAGGAAACAGTTATGAGACATGAAGGATTCTAAGAGGGGACAAATACCTTATTCAGTACTCTGCCTGTTCCTCCTATGGAAAATCAAGATTTTTCATCTGTTCTTTCTCTCATTTCTAAGTAGAGGAAGAGGAGAGGGGTGATAGTGACCTGGGTCAGGGACAAAATGAATTCCTCAGAGTTCATTATAGGAAAACAGCACTGGGCATAGGCATTTTAATGTAAAAATGGAGAAGGTTAAAAGTGCAAGTGTTTATACATGACTTGTTAATTAGATTTTGTCTTTTTGGGGTTAAGACTTCTCTCTTGTGATGAACTCTCATTTTGGATTCATTTTCTGTTTTTGTCTCATGAAGCTAAAGAGGACTCTGGGGCTGGCTTCCGTTTGGAAGTAGACAACTTGCCCCACTTACCCCCTCCCCCCTCCCCCCAGTGAGCTCAGGGAAAGCCCAGCAGAAAGACGTACATTGAATTGTTTTGACTATTGTTCATGGCCTGAGGGGGGAAAATGCCTCCTTTCCTTAACATGCTTTTGCTTACATTGATCTCTTGGGTTCTTCTCTCCTCCCAAGTGTTACAATCTAGTGGGCCTAGGTTAGGGTGTGTGCTAAGAGAAATGGGGCAGGGTGAGTTACTCCACCTCTTTCAGGGGTAGAGCACATAGAGCTGTCTTCAGCCTAAAGGAACGCTTTGCTTCTACAGTCGAACAACCTTGGCACAGCTAGGAGTTCCATATATTTTGGGGTCAAATACTCTACTTTAGATTTTGGGTGTCCTTATCTTTTCTCTGTATCTGTGTATGTGCATGCATGCATCAATGTGCGTGCACGCCTGCACACACACACACACACACACACACACACACACACACACACATACAACACAAGGGCCTCATTTTGATGGAAGATCTGGCTTTCATAGGCACCTCGTAGTGGGACTGGGAATACTGGCCATCTCTCTCCATCTTGAACGTACTATTAAAATCATGTGACTTTCTCTCCTAGAGATTTATCTGTGGCACTTACCACTTGATTGTTTTATTCTTGCACATATTCAAGCTCTACCTTCTTCATTAGGTTCAAAGCTGTGTGGGAACTGAATCTATGTCTGATTGATCTTTAATTCCCATCAGTGCTTACACAAAATAGCAACTCAAACATTTGTTGATTCATACATGTTTCTTGTAGCAACATTTAAACAAGCCCTGAGGGACTCTTTATGATAAATGAACAACTGGTTCTTTGAGTAACTTTGAACATCTGTAGAGACAGGGATGAGATGTCTCGGTAGTACCTGCATTTTTCAAAAACATTGTATTATAGAAAATTAGACACATGCAAAAGAAGAAAGAAGAGTAAGCCTGATTATAAGCCTGATTTACTCATCAGTGAGCTTCAATAATTATCCAGATGTGAGCAATCATTTGTCCTCTATCCCCCGGTTCAGTCTCCCCACATGTAGTCAGATTATTTGGAAAAATCCCAAGACATTATCTCATTTCAACTACAGATATTTTATAATACTATATTTATTTTAAATACTATGTTGCATGTATGTTTTTAGGTATGATCTCATAGTCTTCTAAAAGGATAGCATGTATCATACTGTGTTTTGGGGGTGTGTTTTGGGTTAAGTGGGTGAGCTTTATGGAGTTGATTTGGGGATCATCAGAAGCCCAGTGTGAATCCTGTGATTAGGTGGTTAGAATACAAGATGATACAAAGAAGAGCGTAAAATATAATGAAGGGAAGTTCTGTGTGTTTCTTGTTACTCCTATTTGAGTGCCACCTTTCCAAAATGGAATCAGTTTTTCCAGACTAGGCTCAAGGTTAGTGATAAGTTACGGTGGCTAACACACCAGGTGGCACCAAGGCATGGATCTGTTGCAGCCACACCTCCCCCGGCTGGAATGCTTAGAGTTACTTCCGGAAACCACAGGGAACATCTGAGTGGAGACAGGCGTTAGAACGCTGCTGTCGTCACACCTACCAATCGAGCCACCAATCACAGTAAGACTCCCTGTGGCTCAGCTTGGTGGCATCACCGTGCTCTAAGCTAGTCCTGCTGTTTCAAAGCTTTGTAGTCATCACATGTGTATCTCTACAACAATTAGCAGAACATCTAGAAGGTGCACAGCAGGTACTCAATACCTTTTTGCCTAATTCAGTGGTGAAGAGAACGAGGCTAGCACTTAGAAATCAGAGCAACAATGGGTGGGAACACTGAAGGATTTCACGAAACACTGCCTAACTGTTGAAGTTTACAAAATACAGGGGTAGAGACTTGTTTTTGCCATGCGGCAAACGGCAAACAAGATGGATGACTTTTTTTTTTAAGTTTAATTTAATTTTTTAGAGAGAGAGAGCAAGCGGGGGAGGAAGAGAGATAGAGAATGTGAAACAGGCTTTGCACTCAGCTTGGAGCCCAGTGCCAGGCTCAATCTCATGACCCTGGGATCCTGACCGGAGCTGAAATCAAGAGTCATGCTCCACTGACCGAGCCACCCCGGCACCGAGCAAGGGATGACTGTTCTAATATCATGTGGTCAAAACCTCATATATACTCTGGACAGATTTACATAAAGCACTTGAATTTGAGGTGCGTAATGGATACATAGTGGCAAGTAGGAGCCTGGCTCTTACGCCTTCAGAGGAAATCATGTTAATGGATTTCTTTCAGCAGAGGTGTGGATATAAACAGTTTGTCATGGGGAGTTCCTCTTGGCAGAGGGCATCAGGAGGTCGTATTCCCATTCACAGTATTGTATGGGAGTGAGAATGGAGAAATATTTTGATACAGATTTGTGATAAAAAAAGTTTTCTGTTATCCTGTAGTCTTGAGGTGCTTACTTAAATTTTCCTCATGTAGATTTGGACATTCCTTAGAATTAATTGAATTATTGTGGCATTGTTAGTTTGGGAATGAGAGCAGTGGGTCTTGCTATTTTTGATGAATATAAGTGATTCCTGCCCATCGATCACTTGTCTTCCATGTGGGCTAAAGGCCGTGATTGCTTTCTTAACAGCTACAGAGATGTCCATTATTGGAGAGGAAAACTGTGGTCAAAGGCAAAGGTGTAGTATAGGCCTTAGATAAGACGCCGGAGTTAAACTTCCTCCTCCTCCTACCCTTCTCTCACCCATTTCTCAAACTCAGGACTCGTACATTTTTGTGTGCCCAGGGACAGAGAGAGACAGGCGGCACTAGGGGGCACTGTGTGAGATCCGGGAGTGAGTATGAGAATGTGTCTGCAGAATGGATGCCCCAACTCCACGCATGAATTCCGCAAGAGGAGGGCAAGAGCCGTTTCAGCGGGGATGGATCACAGTCCTTGTAAGGCTTAGTGCCCCAGAGTCCCGCTGACCACTCAGGACCTGCATTTCTGACCAATCTGATGAGCAATTTTCTCTACTTTGGGGAGGGGTGTTAGAAGGAAGGTGGGCAGACATGAAGGTATAGGATTGTAGCTTCCCTTATTGTTTGTTCGTCATTAATAGGCTGCATTAAAGCATCGCCTGTAAGTAATGCTTCTTCAGGCTCATTACCCTATAGGTAGAAATAAGGTCACGGACTGTCTGTCTAATATTTTGTTGGCTTAATTTTCATACCTGCTAATGCAGAAACTCCATTTCCCTGAACATCATCTCTATATACTTTTGGAAGCTGTTTTGGAAGCAGGCAAATCATGTGTGCAGCATTGCTCCAAGTAGCTGTCTGCTCTCTCTTACTGCTCACAGAGGTACTGCATGGTCTTTGCCACTCTTCCAGGCACAAGTCCCTTTGGTGTCCTTTGTGTTCTAAAGGAATCAGAATTTCATGGTCGTTTGTGGTGAAAGTGAGGAAGAAAGGCTCTTTTCTGTTAGATTGATACTGTACTAGAGGTCTGTGTCAATGCTGCATGGACCTAGCGCGTATGTAAAATTGGTTTTTATGTTCTTCTTAAAACCCTTCTTTTTTTTTTTTTTTTAAAAAAAAGTTTTTTAATGTTTATTTTTGAGAGAGAGAGAGAATGCAGAGAGAAAGGGAGATACAGAATCCGGAGCAGGCTCCAGGCTCTGAGCTGTCAGCCCAGAGCCTGATACAGGGGTCAAATTCACAAACCATGAGATCATGACCTGAGCCGAAGTCGGACACTTAACCACTGAGCCACCCAGGTGCCCAAAACAGTCTTTTAAACTTGGATCAAATACATGTCTAAGCCCAGCTTGGTATTGGTTGAAGCAACAGCCCTCCTTGTGATATTCAGAACACGTCACCCCTTTTGATGCTAAGGTTTTGTCCCTTGGTCGTGGTTACTAGCTGACTGCTGGTTTTCATTTTGCAAAGGATGCTCTGACCAGGGTTTCACATGCCTTCGTGGAACCAGATTTCTGTTGTCATATCTCTTTGAAGCACACAGCAGGGGACAGAGCTTCAGTTTGTCGTCTCCCTGTGTTGTCGGCTCCTATAAATGGCCTTGTGAAGGCTGCTCCCATGTGCTTATCTGATGTGCCCAGACTCTGAATCTCAAATCCGATGCAGCGAGGGCACTCCTGGAGGTGACTGCTTTCTTTCTTAGACTTGTCACTCAAATATCCAACGCACCTGACTTTGACCTAGAGATTTATCACCGTTCCACTTGCACACCCATTTCAGCACATGGGGTCCACTATTTTGGTGCACTGAGTGGTCTAGAATTTAGGTTTGGCAGGAAATCTTATCCTTGGTTGAATTTTAAATTTGGTAATAGGTTTCCTGTGCCTCACTTTATGTCCACCTGTCTTTTTGTATTTGAACTCCTGGAAAATGATAACATGGGACTCTTTTGTTTTTTCTCCCCCAGAGCTTTCTGGGATATTAGCGTGTTTTGTGACCTGTCACCCTGTGCCCTCTAAAATATATTTAGAAGTAATTAATTTTTATTACCTATTACGTACATAAAATGGTTGCTCTAATTACATAAAAATAACTTTCCTACTTAATTTTGTTTCTCAGTTTTTAAATAATTCACTTATTTATATTATGCTTTCGTTTTTATATTTATTTTAAGTATCACCTATGTTTAATATTTCTTTGAGGAGGGATCTAAAATCCCTGTCTAGTGAAAGAAAATGATAAACAGAATCATCTCTCATTCCTCGCACACCCTGAAGATTCTGCTTATTCTTTAATCCTTGCCGCTAGCTTCTCGTTACTCTTGTTTCTAAGTTGAAATGATGGGATTAAATTGGCCAGAAACCCTTAGCTTAGTTATAAAATTTTAATAGCTGAAATCTTTTAAGCAGTAAACATACACACTTTGCTTTTTTATAAAAAAGAAAGCCTTTGGAGTCGCAGAGATTGAGCATTAACCGTGTCGTTGAGAATGCTTGCCGTAGTATTTGTTAAAAATTTCATGCTTCTCATTTTAAAATAGTAAGAAGCAAAATTTTAACCATGTGTTCTGTCTGGCATGGGGGTTGGGAGCACCGTAAATCTGAATTTAAGGAAGGTATTCCTCTAGGAAGTAGAAAAATGGCTCCTACCACTGTAGCCCAGAAAGGTACTTTGAGGAAGCGCTACTCTGTGGGAGAGGACGTGGTGCAGGCAGTGCTGAGAAGAAATAAAATGTGAGCAGTTGTTTCTGCGTTTTCACAAACACTAGCCTCACTCGCGAGATACAGCTCAGGGAGGGGTGTGATCAGCACTTAAGAACCAGATGGCCATGCTAATGGCTGTCCTGGGGATGGGCTGAATTTAGGGCACATGAAAGCTATAGAGAAGGGCCGGGCAGAGTTCTATTTTGAGTCTAAAATGTAAATGCTAAACTATGTAGTGAATCACAAGCTTTTGGATGGCCAATAAAGGCAGCTGAAATCATAGACTTGGAATTAACAAGAACTAGCGGATGAAAGAGGGGGCAGCTGGGTCTATTTTTTTTTTTCCTGGAACAATAAGCATATAATGGGATAGCTTTTACGACTTCCTTTGAAACAGTGACATTTTAATGTATGGATTCTTCAGTTTGTCCGCCCAAGAAATTTAGATGAAATGTTTCCTATAATATAGAGACATTTTATGAGGATTAACATAATGCTAACAAGTTAAAGTATCAGAATTATAGAGCTGGAAGGTGTTCTCTAACTTTGAGTACAAATGCCTCTGTCCACATGAAGCCTAAAATAACATCATTCTACAAATGGCAGAGCTGGAGCCAGAACTCAATTTCTTCTTATCTTTTTTCTTTTTTTAAATGTTTATTTTTGAGGGAGGGAGGGAGAGAGGGAGAGAGAGAGAGAGAGAGAGAGAAAGCATGAGCAGGGGAGGGACAGAAAGGAAGGGAACCATAGAATCCAAGGAGCAGTCTCCAGGCTCAGAGCTGAGCTGTCAGCACAGAGCATGAGGGGCTTGAATCCAAGAGTGCCCTTGTGGAATCCACGAACCTCCAGATCATGACCTGAGCTGAAGTTGGATACTCAGCTGACTGAGCCACCCAGGTGCCCCTAAAACTCAGGTTCCTATCTTGGGGCACCTGGGTGGCTCATTCGGTTAAGTGACTGTCTTCAGCTCAGATTATAATCTCTCAGTCTGAGTTCGAGCCCTGTGTCAGGCTCTTTGCTGACAGCTCAGAGCCTGGAGCCTGTTTTAGATTCTGTGTCTCCCTCTCTTCTTGCTGCCCCTACCTTGTTCATGCTCTCTCTCTCTCTCTCTCTCTCTCTCTTAAAATTAAATATACATTAAAAAATTTAAAACCCTCAAGTTTCTATCTCTCTTAAACTACACAGTTGTGATCTCTCCCAGAGTTTCTTTTGTTTTTTTCAATTTTTTTAATGTTTATTTATTTTTGAGAGAGAGAGACAGAGAGTGAGTGGGAGAGAGGTGGAGAGAGAGGGAGACACAAAATCTGAAGTAGGTCCAGGCTTCCAGCTGTCAGCACAGAGCCCAAAGTGGGGCTTGAACTCATGAACCATGAGATCATGACCTGAGCCGAAGTCAGACCCTCAACCAACTGAGCCCCCCAAGCACCTCTCTTCCAGAGTTTCTTATCTCAGTGGTTGCCTCAGTCAGGAACATAAGGATTACCTTAGATAATACAGCATTTTTTACCTTCTGGCTCAAAAATCTTTTTTTTCCCCTTCACTTACGTATCCTGCTTTATTCAATTTATTTGGATGCTCTTGACACATTTGAATGTTATGAAACTCTTTGTAAAATTTATTTTTAAGGATTGATCTAGTGCTTTTGGGAGATATACCATCATTAACTACTTTCTAACTCTATTTTGGTGATGTTACAGTATATGTATGTATTAAATCATTGTGTCGTACACCTACACTCACACAGTGTTGTGTGTCAGTTCTATCTCTATAAAGCTGGGGGGCAATAGAGTTGAAATGTCTTAGCAGCGCATAGCTGATAGTATTTGGGCAAGGGCCAAACTCTTTATCCTCGTAATCATAGCCAATTACTATGGTCTGAATTTTCACTACTCTTCATACTTACTGTCTTAAGTCCCATCATTCACGTCTTTGGCTGTTTCTCCCGCTTACCTTGTCCTGTGTGTATCTTTCCATCAGGCTCTTTTTGTGGGCTGGCCTTTGAGAAACACTGTCAGTTCTCCTTATTCTTCACTCAGTCTTTCATCTACTTTCGTGGATTTTTTCCCTTCAGTAGGGGATTCTTGCAGGGAAAGAAGTGAGTGTTTGACGTGATATTACAAGAAAACCAGACTCCTTTCCGTAAAATAATCCCTGCTGCTTTTTCTCTGTTGGAATATGTTCCCAGAAAGGGGATAGACTGCTCGCTGTAGTGGAAGCGTGTTGCTGATTCCATCATGGAATTATGCAGAAAATACATTTTAGTTTTTGGAGGAAAGAAATGGTAGAAATGAACTAGAAGGTTGGATGCAGGATGAGAGAGAGATGGGAAGTGGCAAAGGGGCACTTGGATTTGGGCAGAAATTTCCCATCAACGTCTCTCTAAAATGAGCTACCAAGGAAAATTCTTTTATAAGATAGATACTAAAGAAAGTCGGGTACAATAAAATACAAGTATTGGTTTTCCAACTTGTTTCCTTACCGTCAGCCTCTTACTATGTTTAACAACTAGAATATCTTCTATTTTTTCAAGTATGTGTACAAAAGGATTATGAAGTCGTTTCTTAACTAAGGCACTTAAAAGTATTTTCACTTTTCAAAGCACTAATACAAAAAAGACTTGAGATCCATTGTGTGGAATCTAAAATATGTGCTAGTAAACCATTCCTATGAAGAAAGCATGTTGTTAAAACCAAATGTGCTGTGACATTTGCTAGGTCATTCCTGAATCCATATAAAAGGAAGGCTAATTTCATAAAATTCTGAAAGAATCAGTCAAAGCCAAAAAAAGTTAATGTGACCAGTTGTTTTGCATCATGTAGACAAGAAAACCATCTGCTTTTCCAGATAGTGGTCTAAGTGACATTGGAGTCATCGTATCTTGGCCTTGAATCAGAAAATCAGCTGCGTCATCCCTGTGGTCACTTCCTAGACAAGGGCTAGCCTGGTGCTGGAGGCTCCCAGAATCTACATCTTAACCCATCCTGTCCGAAGTGTGCTCTCTGGCTCTGTGATTTTGGTCTCTTTTTCCCTTTTCTTGTGTCTTGAACATGGCAACTGCCATTACTCTTCTAGAACTGCATCTCATTTTCTCCCCGAATCGGAGTCTGTATTTGCCCCTTCAGATTCTAACAATGCAACCAGGTTCAGCCTGAGCTCATAAGGTTATTGACATGCCAGTGTATTCCTGTGTTACATTTCCTGATGGTTTCACACTTTCTCTAAGCCATTCACTGACCTTTCTCATTTAAACTTCCTCTCTAGTCTCCTCTGTGCACTGCCACCGACTAGGCACCAAAATCCACTTAAAAATATATTTCCTTTTTGGTAAGTTTTTCTTTAACTGTTCGTTCTGCTGGAAAGCTTCCCTGAAGTCCCCATCTGCAAAACATTTCTACTTACTGACTGATCCAAGGCCATCTCTCCAAGAAGCCCTTCTAGATTCTCCAAGATGAATTTAGAGTTTTTATTTACCTATCCACCCATCCATGAGTTTCTTCTCCCTTATCACAGTGTATGTATCTCTGCTAATCATGTTTTGTGAAAATGCTGCTTGCATTACTTTTCTGCTTTTTTATGGTTATGAGGGTCTAAACAAGTTATGATTCAGAAAGGCTGAGGCTGTCATTCATTTTTACATTCCCACAGAACCTAACGTGTAGCTTTGCAAGCCGTTGTCATTCAGAAAATATTTGTGCAATTTAATATAAACAGAGAACAAATCAAGGCTGATCATTCAAATTGGATAGTTGATGTTCATGTTTATTACTTGACAAACAGTGGGTGCATGGATAGGGATGGGGGCTATTTTCTAAAGATATTTTAGAATATTAGTTCAGATGTTTTGAAGGGATTATAGAGGAACAGACTTCTATAAATATTGTTGCTTATAATCTGGCCACATGGTTTTAAAATTTAACATCACCTCCTCCCCTTTTCTCCACATATCATGGATTTGAAGAAAACTTCAGATTTGGACAAAATAGCCTTCTTATCAGTTTTCAAACATACATCTATTGGTGGGAAACAAAACCTTTGTGTTTTTAATTAATGTTAATATTCATAAAGTATTTGATATAACTTAATATCTTAGAACATTTTAAGGCTTTGAAACTGGGGAGTATTTCCCAGGCGAAAAGGGAAATGATATTCTCTGTGACTGCTTTTCAAAATCTGGGACCCAGTGAATTAGTGGATTCTAAACTTGGCAAGCCAATCTCTCCTATTCCTAGTGGGAAGTATTTTGGTTTTAACTTCCTTTGGAAACTCTCCCAAGCTGGAGGGGAAATAAACATACTTCGAGAATCAAGGCTCCTTTTAGAAATTCAGTTTTAAAATATTTTTTCAAAGGAATTCTGGCTCTGACCCTTTTTTATTTTTTCCCCATCTTAATCAACATTTCATCCCTCTCTTGACAGCTGCCCAAACCCAGCCCTTTCCTGGGCTCGTAGGGATTTGAAACGTTTTGGCAGGCTGAAGTAGAGAACGGGTGGGGGATGCTCACAAAGAGGGTGAGAAATGATGTTTTCACTTCCTAATATTCTGGGCCAGATTGATTTTCTATGTGGGAGGAGAAAACCCTGGAATCCTGTCAAGTACTCCACAGAGATTCAGACAAATAGGGCTGGATGCATTAAATCAACAAATACTAACCATGTGGTGGGGGGGGGGGGGGCTTTAGCCAACATAGAACTTGAAAAACTTAGCACATACTCTTCAAAAGCTTAGATACAGTTGTGAAGATAAAATGTTTGCAGCCTTTAATGGTACATACCAGGTCCAAAAGGTACACACTCCGTTTCCAGATGTGTGGAGAAGATAGAAAAGGAATTGTGAGACGCAGGGGATCCTTTTTGTTTTTTTCTCTTTTCTTTTTCTTTATTTTATAATATTTAAATCCAACTTATTTATTTAACAAAAATTTTTACTGTTAATTTTGAGAGAGAGAGACAGAGCGCAAGTGGGGGAGGGGCAGAGGGCTACAGTATGTGAAGTAGGCTGCAGGCACTGAGCTGTAAGCACAGAGATGGACGCCGGGTGTGAATTCATGAGCCGTGAGATCATGACCCAAAGTTGGACATCCAACTGACTGAGCCACCCTGACGCCCCTAAAACCAATTTGGTTAACGTATCGTGTAACAATGATTTTAGGACTAGAATTCAGTGATTCATTACTTACATATAACACCCAGTGCTCATCCCAACAAGTGCCCTCCTTAATGCCCACCCCCCAGTTAGCTCATCCCCTCACCCAACACCCCACCAGCAATCCTCAGTTTGTTCTCTATATTTAAGATTCTCTTGTGGTGTGCCTCCCTCTCTGTTTTTATCTTATTTTCGCTTCCCTTCCCCTATGTTCATCTGTTTTGTTTTTTAAATTCCACATATGAGTGAAATCATAGGTTTGTCTTTCTCTGACTGACTTATTTCACTTAGCATAATAACTCTAGTTACATCTACATTGTTGCAAATGATGAGTTCATTCTTTTTGGTTGCTGAGTAATATTCCATTGTATACATATACCTCATCTTCTTTATTCATTCATCTATCGATGGACATTGGGCTCTTTCCATAGTTTGGCTGTTGTCGATAGTGCTGCTGTAACATTGTGGTGCGTGTGCCCCTTCGAATCAGCCCTCCTGTACTCCTTGTATAAATACCTGGTGGTGTAATTGCTGGGTCACAGTGTAGTTTTTTAAAAAAATTTTTTGAGAAACCTCCATACAGTTTTCCAAATTGGCTGCACCAGTTTGCATTGGAGGGAATCTTTGTAGACACATGATGACATGAGGGTCATCTGTGTTTCAGGAGGGAATTGGAGAAGTATGAGAGTGTGTCACAGAAGATTGATACTCGACTGGGTTTTTAAGGATTATTAATATTGATAACTCTTATTATTTGTCCACCTACTCTGTTACATGCTTTGCATGTATTCCGTCTAGTCCTAACAAGTGAGCGTAGTGGGTATTATGCAATTTTATTATAATGTCTGCCATTTCCCAGGACTAGAGGTTCTGTGAGGACAGGTGTGGATTTCCCTGGCTTGGGTCATCATCCTATCCTGAGGCTCAGCAGGGTGTCTGGCAGATGAAAAGTACCCAATAAGTATTGGTGGACTACAGACAAGAAAGCGGCGAATCCAAGGTTAAGTAATTTGTCCAAACTCAGTGCCCACCAGTCGCAGAGCTGGATCTATTTGACGGCAAAGCCTGAGGTCAGCTGTGGTGAAATGCTCTTCAGTGATGAATCTGATAGTAAGAGTTGGAGAGAAATCATAAGACCATGCCAGGTTGGAACAGAAGCACAAGGACATAACAGCGATAACAAATAGGCTGCTTTCGCTGTTGTAGTTAATAGGCAAACTGGAAAAACGAATCGGGGCCATGTTCTGTAACACTTGATCTATCAGGCTCCAGTTTTTTCATTTTTCTTAGTGAAAAATAACAAAACATTTTTTAATTAGAGAAACAATAATCACAGCAGTACTTTAAGAAAACTCACAAAATAGATGTGTGAAGGAAGCTTTGGAAGGACAAGCTTTGGGAGCTAAGGACAGTGGGGATTCTCCTCCATCTAGCAGGGCATGATCTATCTGTAGTTCTCTCTGTAGAGATACGGGTTCTGTGTTAGATCAGTGGAAATGAAAAAAATGTGTATGAAACATATAGTCTAAAGGAGGCATCTTCATGGATTCATTATAAAGTGGAATAATAATCATTTTAGTGCACTTCAGTTTTAAGTCTGTTGTAATTGAGTTCATGAATCACACAGTCCATGTGAATGAATTCAAATGAGAACTGGTACTAAAGTTAGGGGTCAGGAATAGCATAGCGTTAGGGAACAAAGGCGTAGAGGGAACAATTGAAACCATGCTTGTGGATGAGGAGAAACAAGGATTGATGCTAGAAAGAAACTCCATTGGGGTTCCTGAGTGGCTCAGTTGGTTAAGCATCTGACTTTGGCTCAGGTCATGATCTCATGGTTCACAGGTTTGAGCCCTGCATCAGGCTCTGTGCTGACAGTTAGCCTGGAGCCTGTCTTTGGATTCTGTGTCCTCCTTTCTCTCTGACCCTCCCTTGCTCACACTGTCTCTCTCTCTCTCTCAAAAATAAATAAAACATTAAAAAATATTCTTAAATAAAAAGAAACTGCATTAAAAATAGTAATTGGTTCTTTTGATTAAACATTGATAGTGAACTCTAAATAATAAGATGGACAAATTTTAATTGTACAGTTTACTGAAATTTTTACAAAGTGATACACCCATGTAACACACAAAACTCATGATCTGGAACATTATCACCATTCTGGAAGCCTCTCTCATAATAATCCTCTTCAAAAAAATAGCTGTTATTCTGTCTGATCTCTTTTAGAGATATTTTAGATCCTCACATAATTGAAACCATACAATATGGTATGTGGTCTTTTGTATTTGGCTTCTTTTGCTCAACATTAGAGTTGTGAGATGTATTTTTAAGTGACCCATGGCTTATTCAGAAATGTATTGCTTAATTTTAACAGATTTGGAAGATTCCTGGTTTTCTTTCTGTTACTGATTTTGGCTTAATCCCGCTGAAGTCAGAGAACATTGCTGGTATTATTTCAGTCCTTTGAAATTTGTTAAGAGTTGCTTTATGGTCTAACAAATTTTCTATTTTGGTAAATGCTCCATCACATTAAAAAAAGAATATGTATAAGAATGTGTACTCTGAAATGTTGAGTACAATGTTCTATAAATGCCAATTAGATTAAGTTTGTTAGTCATGGTATTCAACTCTGGTACATTTTAATGCTTTTTTGTCTGTGCATTCTCTGTTACTGAGAGAAGTATGTTACATTTTCCCATTATTAACATCAATTTGTTCAGTTCTTCTGTGAGTTCTGTCTCTTTTTTCTTTGTAGTTCTTGACACTTTCGTAGTACAGTGAATTTAGGCTTATTTTATCTTTTTGTTAAAATAAGTTTTTATCCCTCTGAAATGTATCTTCTTATCTCTAGTGCTATTTCTTGTTTTAAAGTCTAGCTTATTTAAGGACATTATGGCTATGCCACTTTCTTTTGTTTGGTATATTTGTGATACAGGGTTTTTTTCTATCCATGTATTGTCAATCTTTCTGTATCTTTATACGTAATATTGACACATATTAGACATGTATGTTATATGCCATAGTCATATTATGGAAGCCAAAGTTTAAGGATGATGAACAAGCAGAGCTAGGAAATAGAGGCATCACCAAAGAGGTAGGAGGAGAATAAGGCTAGCAAGGAATTAGGAAAACTAAGAAGAATTTCAAGCAGGATGGAAAGTTCTGCTATCCCAGCAGAGGCACGTGTCACGTACCATAGAGACACAAAGGCAAGTAGAGATTATGAAACATCATTAGATCTGGCAGTTAGGTATTCACTAAAGGTTTCTTGTTCTATCTTATTATAGTAGGTAAAATGAAGTAGGCTTAAAGAGACAATTAATGACAATAAAATGTAAGCAGCAGATTAGACATAGTCTTTCCTAAATTTAACCGTGAAAAGACTAAGGCTTTGAAAACATTGTTCATGCTTTAGGTTTAATATGGTCACATCTTTTGGCCTGTCCAGTAAGTTATTCAAGGATCCACCTGCTGTTTCGGCAGACACTGGCATCTCCTTCTCAAGACTTAGTCCTCCTAATTATATAGAAACCCCAGGGGCTTACACAGTGCAGTGCAGGGTGTCTGGCTACCAGCCTCCCGGAGCAGGCTGAGCACTAACTACTGCCCATGTTCTCTCTGACCTACAGGGTGCAGGGTAGAAGCTGAGTCCTGTACAGTGGGGCTCTCAGAGCAGGCTCGGTTGTGGGTGGTCCTTTGCTGGTCCATTTCTGTTTCTCAGTCTTCATCTTTCCCCAGAGATAAACAGTTATCTGTTTTAAAGCCTTAGAGCACAAAGTATATGGTTAAACAAATTACAATTCAGTCATCCAGAGAAAAAGCTTGCATTTGAAAAGAAAGTTAGGATGCGCATACTGACCACACGGAAAGATCTTCAAGACTTACTGGTACTGAAATAAAGGAAGGTACGTGTCACTGAGTATGGATATCATACTTTCCCTGGACAGAACGAATATTTGCCCAAAGGAAGTTACTCTCAGTGACTTCTCATGCTTTCACCTCCTCTTCAGAGGGAGATTAACTCCTTGATTGTGAGACATGCACACACTCCCTGGAGGAGAAGACCACCGTTAGTCATTTCACATTGAGATTCTGATACTTCTGATTCAGAAGAGAGAAATACAAATGGCCTCTCGTAATTTGTCCCTCTGTAGGCAGCTACATTGTGCAATTATTTTCACAGCTATGTTAGCCTCAGTCTATTTGCATGCGGCTGAGAAGTATGGAATGCATGTAAAATGCTTAAAGGATAAATTAGGTAAGTTCTTGGAAATACGGGAGTTAGTTTGGCAAGGAGAGAGAAACTCCTCATCTTCTGAAACAGAAAGCAAAGAGGATTTCCTTAGACTAAATATTTAAAGAACATTGGTGCTGAAAGTGGTAGATGGGGGAGGAGGGGACACATGAGAAACTTACAGTTGATGGTGTTAAGTTTTTTAGTAGAAGTTCACTAGCAAAGCATTTGATTGTGAATTTCATCCTGACAATAGCTTAGAAAAAGTGTAAGTGATACTCATAAATCTAGACAATAGCTTTATTACTATAAACAAAAATAGAACAAAAAATTCCCCTAAATGTTCAAGTTTTTATTATAGACAGTTTTCAGAAAAAATATGAAATCAGAATAGAATAATTAACCTCTAATAATCCATCACTAGCCTTTAACACTTATGAATACAAAGCCAGCATTGTTTCACCCAAACCTTACCCACTTTGGGGGATTATTTTGTAGCTAATCCCAGACATCATTTTATTTTATCTGTAAATCATTTGCTATGAGATAAAAGAAGTATTTAAATGTCTAGGGGTTACATACAACTCTATAGTGACAAATTAAAAAATCTGGATTTAACAGATGATTTCTATCAAAATACAAATGATCAAAAAATGATCTAAGAAAATAATAAAAGTATCAGGGGCACCTGGGTGGCTCAATTGTTTAGGCATCCGACTTCAGCTAGGTCATGATCTCATAGTTCTTGAGTTCGAGGTTTGCGTTGAACTCTGGACTGACAGCTTGGAGCCTAGAACCTGCTTCGGATTCTTTGTTTCCCACTCTCTCTGCACCCCCCCCCCTGAAATACCAGTAAGTAAACATTAAAAAAATATGATACCTGTAATTAGCTACAAAATAATCTCCCAAAGTGGGTAAAGTCTAGGTGAAACAAGGTTGGCTTCAGATTCTGTGTCTCCCTCTCTCTATCTGCTTCTCCCTTGCTCACACTTGGTATCTCCCTCTCTCTCAAAAATAAACATTAAGCAAATTAAAAAAAATCAAATAGGGGCGCCTGGGTGGCTCAGTCAGTTAAGCATCTGGATTCAGCTCAGGTCATGATCTCACGGATCGTGGGTTTGAGCCCCGCGTTGGGCTCTGTGCTGACGGCTAGCTCAGAGCCTGGAGACTGCTTCAGATTCTGTATCTCCCTCTCTCTCTCTGACCCTTCCCTGCTCACGCTCTCTCTCTGTCTCTCAAACATAAATTAAAAAACATTTAAAAAATTTTTTTAAATCAAATAAGGCAATTGCCATAGAAGACATGGGAAATATGACTAAATATCATGAAAAAATTTACCAAGATCAGATGGTTTTAAAACTGAATTTTATCTGTAAAATTAAATTTAAAAACCATATATTTCCAGTGTTGTTACTTAAACTACTCCAGGCCATAGAAGGAGTTGGAAATTTTTCTAGTAAATTTAATGTCAAGAAATTTATGACAAAAAATATGTGATATGAGTATAGAAAAATAAAATGATAAAAAAATCTGCTGATGATCAAAAAGCTAAGATACTACATTTAAAAACTTGGAACTTAAAAAAAATTGAAGGAACAAGGATCTCATTGATTGCAAAAATCAATACATTATCTTCTAGCACTAAACACAGAGAGGTGGAATTTTAAGAAAATATTTCATTAAAATATTGAGAAAATTATAATAAAATTCACAAGAAAAGTATGGGTTATAGAGGAAAAGCAATTATCTAGTACTGCTTTATGAAGCACACAAAACACCTGAAGAAATGGAAAGATACACCATCTTCTCAAATGGAAGAACAGTAGCATAACCAAACAAATTGACAGTTTGAAAAAATACAATCTAATGAGAAAGAAAGGCAAGGAATATTAAGAGAAATTTCTTAGGTGAATAAATTCCATGATCAAGACACATATTCAGAGGCTCACCTTGTTTGCTAGTAAGGAAAATGCAAACTAACAGTGAGCCATCACTGAACATTCAGTAGACTGACAAACGGGAAAAAGAAATATCCGCTGCCCAAGACTGAACGAAATGGTACTCTTTTGAAGTGCTGATAGGTGTCTGAATGGTTACAGCATGTTGGGTCATGTCCCTGGCCAGGGATCTCTTAAAATTATATACACACATACTCTTCATTTCCTCACTTTTACTCCTGTGTATCAAGCCCATAAAAATAAAAGATATGCATTTGATGTAGGGATAGGATATTTGTTATGAAGTTGCTTGAAATGGCAAAGAACTGGAGGACAGTGGATACCCAACCATGGGGAAGTAGGTAAAGGCAGTTTTATGAAGTGTGTAATATCCTACTTTTGTATGGTCTGTAGTGTCTGCTTTCCACTGCATATAATATTGTAAGAGAAGAGTAAATTATACCTAGTTTGTTAAGATGGGGTAACTAATTGGAGGGAGAGGAGACTAGATGGTTATAAAATGGAGGAAAGAAGAGAATTCGGAAAAAACATAAAAAATAAAATTGCATTAGGTCCCTGACTCAGTATGTAAACATGTTATTTATACATTTATCTAGAAATGTATTATGTACAATTTTTCAAAATTAAAAGGATTGGTTTCTTGCTTTAGCATTTTTTAATCTGTTTATTTTTGAGAAAGAGAGAGAGAGAGAGAGAGAGAGAGAGAGAGAGTGTGTACATGAGTGAGAGAGGAGCAGAGAGAGGGAGAGAGAATCCCAGGAGGTGTGGAGCCCTCTTCCCCCTGCAGTGTACTTAAATCTTAGAATAGAAAATGCTTGGGGATGCATCTTGGGGGAGTGAGTTAAGACTATGTATGCAGAACAGGGCTTGGGGTCCTGTAAGAGCACACCCACAGCACAGTTCTCCGTCTACTTTGACTTTGGGGAGTGGAAGAAGCACAAAAGGAGAAAACGTAGTCCACATTTGCTAACCACTGCTTGAGATAGTAAGCAGCAGAAGAAAGGGGCCACACCTTGCCTAAGGGTAAGAAAAGAAAGAGGAAATGCCTGCCCTGATTTTGGTTTCTGAGCTGCTCCAAGCCTCTGACAATGAAACATGGCTCGTAAATGTCAAGCTCTGGATAATCAGTTCTTCTTTTGTTCTCAGGGACCAAATGTTAGGATCACAGGGAGAAGCCAGAGACATTTGGCCTAAGCCTCCTCAAAGTGAGGGTCCAGGACAGATGTCTTTTCCCCTGCAGGCTTCCTGTCATTTGAAAACTTGTCCCCTACAGTCAATAACAGTGCACTTCCCATTTCATAAGAGTGATGATTATTGGATGGTAGCGTTCAAGCAATGTGCAAAATGCCTTTTCCACCTTTTTCTAAAAAGCTTGGTTTTTATTGTGCCAAACCAAAGAGCAAGAAACTTAGAAAACTTCTGTGGAATACTGCCAACAGCCTTAACTTGAAATTTGTATTTCATGAATCTGTGGACGCAAGATTGTCCTTACATTCATGCAAGAGTTATAGGCAAAGCTTTGCCATTATTGTTGTCTAAATTGTGTAATGAGAAAAGATGCTTGTAGTATGATGATAGTTTGTGTTAACAACTTGGAACTAGTTTAAAAGTAATTTGAGTTGTTGTTTGCTTGGAAATAGCATTCAAGCAGCTGGAGGGATTGAGTCTTGAAATCCTTAAAGCTTTCAAATGTGTGCAGTAACTTGTATGAAGATGCAGATTATAAAAATGTGTAGTTACATGTGAACATTTTCAAGATTGCTCCAGTGCTATTGCTTCTTTGAGTATTGGCATGAAAATATACATGTAAGTATTTGCCTAGTATTTACTATGCTCCTAGGACACTTGTCAGCTCCGGAGACCGATAAATTAACAAGTCTCTGTGATGATACTACTGAAGAATAAGTCTGTGGCACAATACGATTCTACCTATCTTGAT
Source organism: Helogale parvula (assembly GCA_004023845.1). Classification (NCBI taxonomy): domain Eukaryota; kingdom Metazoa; phylum Chordata; class Mammalia; order Carnivora; family Herpestidae; genus Helogale; species Helogale parvula. The sequence continues at coordinate 115,040 of PJEM01001149.1, read as the reverse complement.
TGTGGAAGAAAAAAGTAAAGCCAATTGACAGTCTCTGACAGCCTCTGGAGCTCTCTCTCTCTCTGTCTCTCGATATGTTTGATAGTATCAGGGCACCAAAGTCACCAGCCAATACCTGGTTTTCCTCTGTCAATTCCCTCCCTTCTCTATTAACTGCCTGTATGTATTTCAGATCTTCACCCCCTGCTGCTTGGACTATTAGAGTAGACCACGTCCTTGTATGCATTTCCAGTTCTGTCCCCCTTGCTTTATCTACTGTCCTTTAGCCTGCCTATCTGACACTGTCACTTCCTCAATATAATGCATTGACTAATGTTCAACTACACTCAAAAGGTATTAATAACTTTAGAATCTGAGTTCCTTGGGGCTTCATCATGCTGTCTCCTTGTAGGGACTGGAGTTTTCCGTTTCCTCACTTCCTAAATCATGTAGAGTCTAGGTGTTAGATCTTACTTAACATCTTTGCATCTCTAAGGAGCAGTGAGTTGCTTGGCACCCAAGGGTGGACCTACCTAAGGGGAGATTTTCCGGATATGAGATTCTCCAATAGATATGTCTGATGGTTCTGCCGGAGTTTGTTTTCTTTTCTTCTTATTTTTTGGGGCCAAAAATATATGTGTGTATATATATATATACATATATATGTGAAGATTGAGGAGTCAGATCAAATTGTTCACTAAATATTGGGATATGCCACAAATTAATTTTATTTACAGGTAGATTATTTAATTCTACTGTAATATTGTATTGCAATGTAAGCAGAAATGTTTTCATAGAAGTGGATGCTAAATTTCTTAAATAATAGCATCTGTGATATTTTCACTATTTTTTCTCATACTCATTAGTGCCATAATGATGATACGGGTGTGTTTTTAATATATTTTTGAAGCTTTTTTAAGAGAGAGAAAGTGAGTGAGCACAAGTGGGGGAAAGGCAGAGATAGAGGAAGACACAGAATCTGAAACAGGCTCCAGGCGCTGATTTGTAAGCACAGAGCTGAATGCAGGACTCAAACTCATGAACCACAAGATAATGACCTGAGCCGTAGCTGGCTTGCTAACTCACAGGGCCACCCAAGGACCCCCGGATGTGTTTTTTAAATTAATAGTTAGAATTAGTTTGAAAATAGATTTCATTTTTTAAAAGTTTCATTATTGTTGAAAATACTTTTTGATTAATCAACTGATTTTTAGATTTTTGGCAGGCCTTGGGTTTTTGAATACATTGTATAATTAACGTAAACTAGAGAAACTGTATTTTGTTTTGTTTTGTTTTTTTAATGATCCAAAATTAAGTTGCTTTTAGTCACAGGATTTCTGTAAATACAAACTTATGTCAGAAGAGGACTTTTATTTACTTTTTGATTCAACTCAGTATGTTTATTTAATCTGCAATGATTCAGCTTACTGGCTGCTCTAGAAACTCGGAGTATGTTCTCATGATGGCTGAGTAAGTTGATGGCTTTGATCTGAAAAGTAAAGAAAGGCTCAGAGGAAAGGCATTTTTTTCTCCCTGCAAATTTGCCTTACAAATTTCTTTTCTGGTAGGAAAGTATTACTGTTTGGTTGTGTCTCATTCTCATTTAGTTTAGATTTCCTATATGTGGAAAATTAGAGGGTTTTTTTTTTTTTTAGTTTGTGATGGTTTTTGGTGTTTTCAGGTGGAAAAGGCAGACTCATTCCAGGCACTGACAGATCTCTGTGTTGTTGATTTTGTCTCCCTTCTGGATATCCTGGAGGAAACACAAAAGATGATGTTGATATTAATCTGTTAGGTCACAAGATAACCAACGTGTGAATCACTGAGTGTAATTTTTCAGAATGTCTAGGAGGAGGAAGATGACCAGTGTTTATTTCCTCCGTAGGCAAGGTTGGTCTATAGAATGTGTTTTTCTCCATCTCAGGGACTCTGCATTTACTCATTTTCTTATTCTCACATTTCTTAGTCATAACCAGCTCTGTCCATCCTCCCTTTGCTTTTGAGTGGATATCTTTACTTTTTCTTTTTTAGAGAGAGAGAGAAAGAGAGAGAGCATGCCTGTGAGCTATGGAGATGGGCAGAGAGAGAGAGAGAGAGAGAGAGAGAGAGAGAGAATCTTAAGCATGCTCCATGCTTAGTGAAAAGCCTGATAAGGGATTTGATCCCACAACCCTGGGGTCACAGCCTGGCAGAAATTAAGAGTTGGCTGGTTAATTGACTGAGCTATGGAGGAGCCCCCGTAATTACTTTTGTAATTACCACGCAAGTGACTCTGGTCTCAATTTGTGCTCACTGCTGACATTTATGCTCCTGCATCATCTGAATTCCTAGGTGCTGGGTGAATCTCTCTGTAAGGTTGATGTAGCGTGTCATTATATGCTTAGATTATGCCTGCATGAGGGACTGCTTCCCTGTGCTGGGTTGAAATATGATTTCTTAAAACCCTGGCTTTCAAGCAAGTTCTAAGGAAAAAACAATGTGTGGAGCCATTTTGTAGGCTTGATCCTTTCTGATGTGAACAAATGGTTAGTATTTCAAATGTGCAAGATATTTTTAGATTCTGACATTTTCAACAGGGACATCAGTCGCGACCTGAGAGTTTCATGGTCTACTTTCACAAAAATCAGATGCTTTATAAGCTTAAACCCAAATGACATTTCATATTTTAAAAATGACAGAATTAAGTATCGCAGAACCTCAGTGTTGGGAGGGACTGAAAGCTAACTTGCCCTTTCTATGTACAAATGTCCTCTCCTTGAACATCTCTGAAGATGGGAAACTCAGTACATCCTGAGGCAGCGTGTGTTGCATTTGCACAGATCTGACGGAAATTTCTTCTTACTCCAATGATATTTTTCTCCCTAAGATTTCCAATGCTTGCCTCTCGTTCAAAGCCTTTGAGGCCACCAACCCAGACCTCCCCTTTTGACAGTAGAAAGCTGTCACATATTTCTCAGCTGCCTTTTCAGGGATCACAGCGCCAATTCTTCCAATTGTCTTCCCACTGATTTGATCTTAGGTCCTCTCACTTCCTGGCTGCTCCATTCTTCTTTTAGTTTGTCTCTAATTTGGCCACACTGTGTTGTCCAGACCCAAAGATGAGGACTTTTCACTTAGCTCTTCCTTGGTGCTTTTGATACTGCGACCTAAAAATGAATTCAGCTTTGAGTGTGTGTGGACATACCATCCTATGAGTTCAGACTGAAATTGTCACATAGAATCTTGCATTTTTAAATAGATCCTGCTAAGTCACTTCCTGCTCCATTTCACATAGATAACTTCTCAACTTCACATCAGTGTATTATGTTCATCCATGTTATATTGTACCTTCTTAGAGAGAACCATTATTTAAATAGTTTGAATTCGGAATCTGTGATCCAATGTATTCATCATCCGTTTTGATTTCATATTTCCTCTATGCTTGTCACTAAGTGTTCTGTAGCTTCATTAAAGGCAACGATAAAAATGGGCCAAAAGAGCGCAGTAGACCCCTGTGTATTGCAACTGGAAATCTCCCTTCAGGCTGATGCCCATCTTTTAATTGGAGCCATTAATAGTTATCCAATAAGTTGCAAATCCACCTACTTGTCTGAACAAATAGCCCAATTTTCCATCTTTTCCTAAAGGATGTTATAAACATCTCAACCATAGCCTCTCTGAAAAACCCATAGACCACATTATTTTATCAAAGAAGAAAATAAAAATAATTCTTTATAACTAGTGTTTAGTAAATATGTAATGCGTTTCAGTTATCACTTTCTTCCTGCCCATTGTTTAGAAACCATCCCTTAAATAATCTGTCTCAGAACCGTGCCATATAAAGCTACCATTTCTAAATTGTCTCTTCTTTTGCAAAAAGCCAGAATGGAGTCCCCACATCTTGCTCTTCTGCATCTTTGTATACTTTGTGTTTGCTAAATTATCATCATATCTCATTTTCAGACTCTGAGCTACCCTGGATGGGCTTTTCATTATTAATTAATTAGTTAATTAATTGAGAGTCATTAAGTAATTGTATAAGATGGTCTAGGACAGGGCTTGCCTCCCCTTGGGCTTAGCCAAGTCTTGCCATAAAGCCTATTTTGTCATAATTAACAAATGGTTCTTTTCTTATCTTGATCTACCAGAGGTGAATCAACATGTTCTACTCAGATGGTCATTTTACTTGTTTAAATTGGCTGTGAGTAGTAGAGCACACAAATCACAGCACCTTCAACGAAATAGGAGAAACATCGTTCCCAGTGAGCAGGGAATCAGCTTCTTTCCTTCTACTCTATTTTTTTTGTTTTTTTTTTCTTTTTAAATAAAAATGACTTTAATAATATTTTATTATAAATGACATATTGCATTTTTAAAATGGGATTTATCATATTATTTTTAAGTTTATTGTTAAATTAGCTAACATACAGTGTAGTCTTACTTTCAGTAGAGTCCCATGATTCATCACTTACAACGCCCAGTGGTCATCCCAACAAGTGCCATCCTCAGTGCCCATCCCCCGTTTCTCCAATCCCCATTCCCCCCACACCCCCCACCCTTAGCTTGTTCTCTGTATTTAAGAATCTCTTATGCTTTGCCTCCCTCGTTTTGTATCTTGTTTTTCCTCCCCTTCCCCTACGCTCATCTGTTAAGTTTCTCAAATTCCACATATGCCTACTCTATCATTTTAATACTTGGGATTCAGCCTCAAGATCCAACAGGAGCTCCATCCATCACTTGCATCTTTCAGGTAGCTGGCAGTAGAAGGGGCAAGATGACTACTGAGCCAGCATTTTTTTTCTTTTTTTTTCTCAAGTTCTATTTTTTATTTATAAAATATTCCTTTTTTATGTGTTTGCATATCCTCTTTGGGAAAAAGTACTATAAAATAATTATCCAATCTATTAGATAGAGAATCAACATATCACGAAATATTGGAGCTCAAAGAGCAATTAGATAAACACTAATTGAACAGATAAGTTAAGGCTTATGAATTTTAAATTATGTTCTCAAGGTCACAATCTTTTCTACGTACATCACATCAAATTTGGTGTAATACGTTTCAACTCCTTTAGAGTTTCCAATTGGACCTTTATTCTTCAAATTGGCTAATAGGTTAGGAGTACTTTTTTTGAATGGACTCAAATTTGAAAAGATTGCACACCTTCCAAAATTTAATGGAATTTTTTTTAAGTATCCACTGAGAAAACACAAAGTTGCTCTGGCCATAATTTTTTTTTGGGGGGGCTTTTATTTTATTATTTTTTAACATATGCAATTATTTTCCATCATTTACACTACAGTAGTTACAATGACACTCCAAACAGAAAAGCAAAGTAAAAAATCAAAACCCCAACTTCTTTTTCATGTAATTAGACTTATACAGAAATTAGAAGGTTATGTAACAACTAGTTAATCACCTAATTTCACAGCTATCTGAAGTGGCGATCGTTATATAGCAGCTTATCTATGATACATTCAAGATACATGATACAATTTATTACTTGCCCATAAGCTAAAACACAGCCTGTTTAATACCTTTCCTTAAATTCCACCTCTATACTACAATATACTTGAGGTCCATGCGAAAAGTAGCTACCTTTTACGTAGGAAATGGATGATTAAGTCTTTGGTGTTGTAAAAGCTAGCATTTTCAAAACAGCGTATTTGTCCTTGTTTGCCAGAACTTTGTCACATGGCCACACATAGCTTTAGGGAAGACAGAAAATACTATCTCTGACCAGGTGCCCCACAAGTCCCCTGAAAGTTGATTTATATTACTTAGAGGATGAGAACAGTTTGTGGGTGGCAATGAGCCATCTCTACTAAAACTAGAAAATGAGGTAAATATGAGTTCAAGGGTTGTCTCTTCTTGTCCTTCAAAAACATATTTGTCTTAAGTAAGTCTAATATTTCTGACCACTTTTTGCTGCTCACATCGGCAATAAATCCATTGTATTGACCCCAGACGTAGGTAGACATTTTGTACCTTGAAATTCAGCCTTCTCAAGAAGCTTTTATGTTTGTTTTTGTTACTGTTTCTGTGTATCCACACTGAATTCTCTAGCTTCCTCCTCTCTAGTCCTCTTTGGAGATTTGCAGTTGCTCAATCAGAGCAGAATTTTTGCTGGCTCTCCAGTCACGCCGAGTCACATTGATTTCCACATGCATACGTCATGTGGTGAAGATTTTTTTCCTCTTCATTTGTGAAAAGCTGTCTTCCCTAAGTGTTCAAGAGAATATGTTTAGTAGGAAGCATTTGTCTCTTCCTGCCAGTTTTTTGCCCTGTTTTCAGTCAACATGGTTCAGCCTGAGTTTCTATCCCATTCTGTAAGAGCTGGGCATGTGACTCTGGTCAGTTTAGTACGTGCTCCTTTCTTGTTCATCATGATTGCTGCATGGATGGGCAAGTGACCCAGCTGATGTGAGAATAAAGCCAACACAGAGGATAGCCAAGCAGTGAGAGGGATTAAATGAGCATTCTGAGGATAGGAATCTATCCTAATTCTAGTGCTACTCTTGAACTTGTGTGTGATGTAAGCCAGTAAATATCTTTTTCCCTGTTAAGCAAGTTTGAGCCCAATTTATGCAACTCATACTGAAATGACTCCTCATCAATTCAATTTGGTCACGTCTGGGTTCTTGTTGATTGCACCAGCCAACTGCTCTTCCCTTGTTTGTTAAGTGAAATGTACCAGTTTTATTTGATACAGATGACCCTACATGTGCTAGTTGAATTATATGAATTGGGTGTCACATAATTACACGGTAAAACCTCTAATCTGTCAGTGTCCATTTAATGGTGCTTCTGAGTAATCATCAGGTCCTGTGTTTATATGAAATAAAGAATAGGTTTCAGCTTGGACTCCATCTCATTCAATCCCTGCTGCCTCTCCTTATCTCCACATGTAAGGACCACAGATGTGACCAGAGAGAGGAAAGTAGAACAGGCACAGATAAATGCATTTCAGGGAGAGAATGGGACCAGGCATCTTTCACAATGTTTTGAAGGCAATTAAAACTTCTTCAGGAATCAGTTAATGATGTCTCTCTTCTTTAGAACTTGAACTTCGAGCATCTGTGGAAAGCAGCTATGAATTTCTCTGGGATTAATTAGGATCTTGATATGATTAAACAGTCATTTCAATCTAAAACAGAAAGGGACACAAGGAAAGGGAAGCAGAACTAACATTGGTTGAGGGTCACTTACGTCTTCAGTGTGGTCCAGGTTCCTTTTCTGCAGAACTTGCTACTAAAAAGAAAGAAGGCAGAGGGATTTTCCAAGTGACATCTATCTAAGGAAAATGGGAATATAGTGCCTGGTACCTGGAAAATACTCCGTAAATTATAGCACCTATGGTGATAGTGGTGGTGATGATGATGTACAGACATCTGGGTAAAGTACATCTCCCTGGAGCACTGGGGTTCAGGCTCTGGTGCCCTGGGTGAGAGAGCAGGAGCCCAGTGGTCCTTGTGCACCTAACAGAGCAAACTAAAATAATGTATCATTGCCCTCTGGGAGTACATATTAAAATGCAGATTCCTAAGTCCATAGCACTAATGAATCAGAATCCTTAAGGGTAGAGCCCTGGCCCAGGTATATTTTTAGAAATTGTATTTTTTAAAAATGTTCATTTATTTATTTTGAGAGAGAAAGAGGGAAAGACAGAATCCCAAGCAGGCTCCACGTTGTCATCACAGAGCCCTGTGTGGGGCCTGATCTCATGAACTGTGAAATCTTGACCGGATCCAAAATCAAGAGTTAGACGCTTAACCTACTGAGCCCCTCAGATGCCCCATGGTCCGCTGTATTTTTAAGAAGCTCCCTAAGAGGCTCTGGGTGCCTCATTAAAATGTGAGAATCTTGGCCTCAGGGGTGAAACTGGGAGGGGTACAGGAAGGGATAATATTAATTAGTAGTAACCAACAACCAATATCAGTAGGTATTTCACTGACGCTTATTTTTGTAAATCTTCCAAATTAACATCACCAGACAGTAATTTTAGGACAGTTTCAATAACAGGATTTTTTAATCTTTGAAGTAGGATAAACTTGCTGTGGTAGAGGTGCAGTCCCTGTTGACTGAACAGCCCTAACTATGGGGCAAATATACTTTATTTTTCATGCATGCCAAAGCCAGTTAAAGATTGTAAATCCCAATTTTACTTGCTCATTTACTTTGTTTTCTTATTTTTTCCCCTCTCCTTTTCCTTCTTCTTCTTCCCTCCCCTCCCCTCTCCCTTTCTCTCCCTTTTCTTTCCTGCTATTCTTCCCCACCCCGCTCCCCCCCAAGTCTTTTTCCCCCCTTACTATGTAATGCTCCATTGTAATCAGCAGAGGGCACTATTCTGCAGCAAATGTGGAACTCCAGTATCCAGAACGTAATTTGGGGATCCTCTTAAAGAAGTCAGAATAAAACAAGCTCATAAATGTTGTTACATACATGAATGCTTACTACATTTTAATTATGGTGATGTACATGAACTTGTCATGATGACATGGTTCATAAAAGAATCTCCATTTTAATAGCTGTGTTTAATGATGTACCCTTTCCTTTATGAGAATTTAATTCTCTCTTTTCCATTCCTAAACTCCTGAATACAATACTCTTTTAAATAAGACAAAGACTTCTCCAGCCAATGGCCAATAAGGCTGTGGCTCCTCTTGAAAACCCCGGGTTTTTTTGGTCTCTTCTGTGTAATTGTTTAGTTTACTTTGATAAACATGTCAGGTTTCCCAGGATAATTAGGTGGATAAACATGAAAATTTTCAAAAAGAAATGGAGCCAGTTAGACTCTTTATCAGAGATTTCCACAAAAAAGTCTTTACAGATGGACAGACATTTCCTTAGAGATTTGATCCTAAATTAGAATTCCTGGAATTGACAATGGACAAAGGAGGCAGCTTTCTTAAACAGAACCAGGTCTCAATTATCTGAAGAAAAGAGCAGATAAAAGCGAGAACCTCCCACATGCTTCAGAATTCACGCTTGTGGGGTAAATGTGGAGAGGCGTGCCTCCAGTCAGAGCCTAATTTTATCCTCATCCAATTACAACGACTTTTAAACAGGTTGGACAACCAGAAGAGATTGTTCTATGGCTGTGGGTATTTTCCTGGCACTAGCTGCAAATAGACAGGTATCCAACATTTGTTTATGCTGTAAATATGTCAGCATGCATGTCAAAGATAGTCAGGAATTAGGCAGACTGAATGTTCTGTGATTGTTTGTCTTGATGATAACAGTGCTTTAATACATGAGCTCCTTCTTTCCGTGGAGCTTAAGGAAATGTTTTCAGGAGTAAACATTATATTCTATTTATTTTTGATCCTTGAAAATAGACTGCTATTTGAAGTATAATATCTGATCTTCTCTGTCCAAGTTTTATCTCATGTTTTCTGCTTTTCTCTTAAGATTATTTGACCACTCATTAAGTGATAATTCAAGTTGTCCTATTAGTATGGAATCGAGGAATATGTTTCTTTGTACTTGAAATTTTTTTATCATGTAATTCGATGAATAAACTATGTACTGATATTTTTTTGTCATCATTTCTTACCGCATCTTTATGGTTTTCCTAGTTATTCTCTCTGAATTTTGGGAAGCTGCTCAAAGTGAAAAATCTTCAGAATTAAGAAAACATGTTTCTAAATGTAAGAATCCCCTACCCCAAAATGACTTCCACTTTTTTACACTTTTCACTTGAGTACAGGGGTGACTGGGTGGCTCAGTCGGTTGAACGTCTGACTTCCGCTCAGGTCATGATCTCACAGTTTATAGGTTCAAGTGTCGGGCTCTGTGCTGACAGCTCAGAGCCTGGAGCCTGTTTCCAGTTCTGTGTGTCCCTCTCTCTCTGCCCCTCCCCTGCTCATGATCTGTCTCTCAAAAGTAAATAAATGTTAAAAAAAAAACCCATTTGATTAAAAAAAATTAACTTGACTATACTCTTTAGATTTCTTGATTCTTTCAAGCTTCATGTGGGATGATAATAGGCATCTTCTAGAAAAATAGCCCATTCATTCCATAAAGATAGCATCTGCTTTTCTGTATACCTCATCTCAGAGTTTCTTTACCCTGCTCCCAGTCTTGTCTAGATTTCTACATGGCTTTTTCTTTTGCTTGTCGCAGAATCTCAGTGTATTACTAACGTCCTCTCTTCCTTTTTGTCACAATATCTACTACCACGGACAACTTCAGAACTCTGAGTTTCTTGGGTACCAGAACTTGAATGGCTTGAACCAGAGAGTAACTGAGGAGGCAGTGAGGATGTTAAATGGCCGTTTGACAGGAAGGAGTTAATAAGTGAGTAGTGTACTAAGCTTTTGTTTCCATGTATGGGGAGAACTTTGGATAAAATGTAAGGGTATGATGTAGGCCATGTATAAAAAATATGCCATTTGAAGTTGTAGATTGTCTAAGAGCCCTCATGTCTCAGACTTATGGGAGCTAGTGATAATTATCCTCTGAAGAGAGAGGTGGCTGCTTCTTCAAAATGGTTTTCTCCCAGTTCTAACTATCTCGAGATCCAAACCTACATTCAGTATTACAGCCCTGAGCTAGTATTTAGAGACACATTTTTCAAAGAGTCCCTAAGTATTTTGATGTTTTTTACAAAAACTTCCAAAATTCACTTGTTGGCTTTTCCTCTTAAAATAAAACCACTATATTTTGAATAAAATTTGAAAATAGGGTGATTTTTAGTTTTCACATTATCTTCCTAAATAACAAAACCAGAGAAAGCCCAAAACCTTTTCAAGAAATACTAAAAGATTGAATATACACAATAGTCACCCAAATCCAGCCATCTTGAAATGACTATCATTAACATGAGCTGAGAATCATTCTAGAAATTTCTCTATGTGTATATGTTAAATGCATATATATGTGTATATAAGGATATATAGGTGTAACCGAGTTATTAGGTGGACAGATAGAACTGTAAAAATGTGATCATGCTATAATGCAATTTTAAAATAATTTATATTTAGTGTTATAGTTCAATACAAGAAAAAAAATAAAACATAATTGAAGAAAATGCTGCACTCCAGATAAAGTTTTCTTTACCACAACAGGTACTACGTTTTAAAGACTCCAGAATATTTTTAAACATACGTTCTAAGAAACCTATGGAAGAAACTCAAATCCAAATGGGCAATTTATTCTACTCCCCTAGGTCTGATTAATGATTTTACATTTTTCTTTTACTCTTTGTTCTTCAAATATATTCTTAACCGGATGGGAATTAATATGAGCCTCTTCTTCTGCAAGACAGACTGCTCGCCATAGAAAAAGAAAGACCAGTCTTTCCAGCGTTATGAACAGGTGGCTAGGTGAGCTGTAGCATTTCAAACTATTGGATGGGAGTGAACTGGTTTTGATTTATTCTTCCTTTTCTCAGTTACCTCTCACAAGGTTTCAGGAGCTCAATACAGGCTGACTGTATTAAAGCCAGAGGGGGTACTTTCTAAATTTCCCTTCCCTCACCCTGTAATGACTTGTTTTTGGACCTGATGACTTTATCTGCTCTATGGCTAAATCCAGGGAGGACTTAAGAGGATGTGATTTTCTACACAAGACAATGATAATAGAGCCACCTGTTGACATTTCATGAGATGGTTAAATATATACAGAGAAAAATGTGGTTCCATCCTAAGGCTTGTTTTCATCTGTGTAGACCCTCAGAGAGGGGTAAGCAATTGCCAGCATTTAGAGGGCAGGGAAGAGGAGCATCTGGGCTCAGATGTTAACCAGGCAGTCCCTGAAAATGTTGCAGGCAACTGCATGCCAGGCAATCTCCCTAAATAGAATCTACTAGGAGGAGTTCAGCAGGCATTCTCTGGTCATACCAACTGGGTTCAGATACCAGAGACCTCCAGCCATGGCGCCAGGCAATCCTATGTCCTCCCATGCTTATTTGAAATGGCATTGTTACCCACTTAGGTTCATGTCATCAGGGGTTTTCTGAGGAACACAAGATTCTTTTTTTTTTTTAACTTAAAAAATTTTTTCATTGAGAGACAGAGAGAGACACCACATGAGCATGGGAGGGACAAAGAGAGGGGTAGACACAGAATCCGAAGGAGGCTCCAGGCTCTGAGCTGTCAGCACAGAGCTCGATGCATGGCTGGAACCCACAAACTGTGACATCATGACCTGAGCCAAAGTTGGACTTAACTGACTGAGCCACTCAGGCGCCCCTGAGCAAGATTCTTATCACAACAGTTTGGAACTCTTGTAGAAAACCACAACTTTGGGTTTTTGGTTTTCTTGTCAGACAACTGAAGATTTCTTTTTTTACAAAATGAAAAAAAAAAAATCTCTCCAGCAAAACGTTGATGAGACCCACCTTGGAAGGGTAACTTAAAACTCCAAGAGCAACATTACTAAGTTTATCAAATTCATGCTTTAGTGAACAGAGAAACTGAGCTAGGAGCAAATGTCATTGGGGGGAAAAATCAACAGCATGGCCCCTGGGAAGCTCAGTGCCTGACTGGTATGTGGATAATTGCCTAACAGCGGTGCAGTGTTGCTACCGAAAAATCAGTACATTGTCTGTTCAAAATGAGGAAGTAAACAGTTTCCAGTGTTGCCATTGCAAGTTCCCTAAACACTCACTGAACTTACAGGCACATTCGATTTTATAACTTGACCCAGAGTGTTGGCTTCTTGCGCTGCTAACTGGAAAACGAGCTAGGTCACGGAGAAAGAACAAATTGAATGATATAACTTATTCCACCTTCATGATGTTCTCACCTGTGTCTTTCTTTGCACTTGGAGAACTAGGAAGCCAGATGCTGAAATCTGGACAAAGTCAACATCTCTTGAGGGACAAAGTTGAAATTTATTGAGGGACTAGATGAGAAATAAATCATATAACTATGTAGCTTGTAAATTCTGTTAGGTAGGATTAGAACAGTTTTGAGGACCAATGTTTCCCCACCATGGAAGTGATACCTTCCTGACTGTTTAATTTGGCATCCCATGAATGACAGGATTTTTCCATTGTGGGGGGAAAGCAGTATATGCCTGTCTCTGGATGAGTTCTGAGGACTGTTCCCTTAGGTGGTTTTGTCCGTCAGGCTTGGGGAGTTTGTTTCTACTCATCTGCTGGTCAGAATTGAGATAAAGACTCAAAAGGGACCCTCTGCAAATCTGTGAAGTGTTCTTGGTCTGTGTGTACATCTCTCTTCTCTGAGAATCTGCCTATAAATCCCTGGTCTCCTGGGACTCTTAATTCCACTTCCTCAACTCAGGGACTCTAGCTGGCCCCACCAGGAAGCTGGAACTCAGGATCTGGGCCAAGCAAGAAACTCTCTGCAAATAGTAAGCCGGGGCAACCGCAAGGATCCCTTTTTTGTTTCCCATCTCTTTAAGTCACTGTCCTTTGCTACCCTTTATCTAATGTCTGAAAATCATTGTTTAATATATTTTGTTCAATTTTTTAGAAGTTTGTTTTGAGAGAGGGAGAGAGAGACTGAGTGAGCACATATGTGTGTGCAAGCAGTTGGGGAGGGTGGAGCAGAGAGAGAGAGGGGAGAGAGAATCCCAAACAGGCTCCGTGGGGTGAGTGCAGAGCCTGACATGGGACTAGAACGCAGGAGCCATGAGATTATGACCGGGGCTGAAATCAAGAGTCGGACACTTAAGTGACTGAGCCACCCAGGTGCCCCTGTTCATTCCTTAAGTTGTTTCAGGAAGCGGGTAAATCCAGTCCCTGTTATTTCACCTTGGCTGGAAACAATCACATAGATTTTAAATTGGAAAACATTTTTTAAAATCATTGTCTCCCTTAAAAACTTCTTGTGCCTTCAAACACAGGCTATCTTCTATACTGAGGAATTGGTTTACCGCCTTCAGCATTAGAGAAGATCATCGTTAAGGTAGTTGTCAGTGGGAGTTGGCCAGTCTCCCTAACAACACGATAGGTGTCTCTGTAGGATTAGGTAGCTACTGGTTGATGACCATGATAGCTAACTCTGGTCTTGAATTTGACTTTTCATATAATAAAACAAAACCTAATTTGTGGCTTGAAATTATAGGCTCCATTTTATGAGGTCTCACTCTTTTCTCTTTTTTATACATTTCTTTAAATGTTTTATTTTATTTTTGAGACAGAGACAGAGAGAGAGAGAGACAGCGTGAGCAGGGAAGGGAGGTACAGAATCTGAAGCAGGCTGCAGGCTCCGAGCTGTCAGCACAGAGCCTGACGCGGCGCTTGAACCCACAAACTGCAAGATTGTGACCTGAGCCGAAGCCAGATGCTCAACCAACTGAGCCACCCAGACGCCCCCTCTTTTCTCTTTCTTAGTGCTGGATATCCGGAGTATATAGTAAAAAGTAAACTTTAGGATAGGGAGTTGCTAGGAGATGTGTAAGTATAAATGCTGTTCACTTTGTTCAAGGCTTATGTATAGCCTCATCCAGTCCTGAAAGTAAGTTTTGCTTCACATACCATAGAACTTGAAGAAATTAGACTAGTGTCAATGAAAATAGGTCTTGGGACAATATAGTTGAATATGCCTGGTGTTTCCTCTAAATTTTGTTCGATTTCCCCTGGGAGCTCTTCTAAGATCTATTAAACTCAAGGCAAATAAATGTGTGTGCGTGCATGTGTCTGTGGCTTGTTTATGGTAAAAATAAAAACATGAGTGGTGCAGATAAAATGGGGACACTGCAAATACGGTAATCTCCTAACAACTTTCAAAGATTAGTGTCTCACCAGACACCAATCTGCACAACATGAGGGTATGTGTTGGTTTCTAGCAAAGTTACAAGAAAGTGGGAGAAATGATGTGTTGTCACTATATCTTTCATGTAGAGGTACTTTCAATGACCTTTGATGCTGGATGGAATATAAATGGTCAAGTTTACTTTTTATGCCCCCTAAACAAGGCTGCAATTTGGCAAGCAGAAGACAGAAGTAGGAAACAGTAGGTAAAACTTTATTTTAGGTGAACTTAGGAGTCGAGGGACCAGATGCAATGGTTCAGTATCTTAAAAAGTCACTTATCATGTGTCAATCCTGCTATACTCTCCCTAGTAATTCAACAAATTATCTCTTCCTAAGCATTTTTTTTAATGTAATATGTCTCTGGTTACTATGGAGAAGGAGATCAGATTTTGGTTCAATTTGATATTAGCCACGATAAGGCTATTTGTTGCTTATTTTATATCTGGAAAATATTATTACTTTTTTTTTTTAAACTACTCTTTTTTTAACAAGTGAACATTATTATTATTTTTCCTATGGTTGACCTAACGTCCATTCTGTTTCATAAATCCTACCCCAAATAACCCCACTAATCATGATATTTTTTTTTCAAAATTCATAGTGTTAACCATTGATGTATTTGGACACTGCCTTGCTAATTCTTGTATGTATATTAACTACTTAACTGTATCTTGCCATTTAGTTTATAAGTTTCTTGAATGCATCGGCCCTATATTCTTCTTTTTTGATTTGTTTCATCGTTTTTTTTGGTTTTTTTTTTGGTCCACTGCTAAGTTGAGAGTCGACGCTTGATAAATACTTGATAATCACTGTCTTGATATCAGATATCTCCTTCTCTCCTCCCCACCATTAGTTAGTTCCTGTTAAAGTCCAGAACACTAAGGCAGGAAATAGTTGCTTGTGAAGGGCCACACAAGAAGTTAGGCATGAAACTAAAAAGGTGGAGCTCACACTTTTCAAACTTAAAATCTTAAATGCAAAACAAAAGGCCACACAACCTGCATCAGCATAATTAGATCAAGGAAGGCATCCGGAAAGGCTGAGCTGCTCTTGTCCTGAAGGTGACTTTGTATTCGTTGTAGCGAGAAGAGCCGGCAGTTAAAACGTCCCTATCCCTGCCTGCTGAAGACACTGGCAGTGTAAACATTCTTGATGGGGAACATACACTATGGAGTCTGGCAGAGAAATCCTGTCTGGTCTACCCTCGGATGGAAGGCTCTGACTCCTCTGGAGTGCTCAGTTGTTTTGTTGTGTGTGGACAGCTGAGAATCATTTCCTCCTCTCCTTTATTCCACATGAAGCTGGACACTCCCTTTTCATTTTTGAAAAGTTATCTGTGTTAAAAGGAAGCTAGCATGTTTACCCAGTGGGCTCACAGCCAGTAATGTGCCTCCTCCTAGTCTTGGTCCGTCCCCTCTCCCGTTTCCCAATCTCCTCTGCATAAGATGGGCAGATAGGAAAAGTTGCCAATCAGGATGCCAGAGCTTCAAAGGGACCCATCGTGAGGGCACACAAAAGCTCGTTTGTTCAGTACTTGGAAGGAGATGCTAGCGGCTTCCAGGCAGACAGAGAATCGGGGGTTTGTCTTCACTTGACTTCTTGCTTGCCCCATCTGGCTGATGGAGAAGTCTTTCTTTTCATTCGGTGACTTCACTGAAGTAGGAATGACTGAATACAAGTGCCTTTCGGCCTTCACTTAGCTCCATTTTTACAGGGGCAAGTCAAGTCATGTCTGCTTCTGGAACTAACTGAATGACAAGATTTAAAAAAAAGTAGTACTTGCCATTAATAACTCTAATAGACGAGAGACGTTAGTGATAAACATGGTAGGTGACTGGCAATATGGCACCCTCTGATTTTGATATGTCAGAAAGGTTTGGGCAGTGCTCCTCACAAACAGAAACCCTCCCTCGGAGAGTGCATCGAAAGGGGACAATTCAAGTTAGAATATTTGACATTCTACTTTTAGCATTCATTACTTTGCCAAAAGCTGACTTTTAGAAATTTCAGAAGTCTTGGGAGGATCATGTTAGGCCGTTAGGGGTTGTTTGACCCTGGTGTGAATATATTTTCAGGGTATAGGTTCTGGGGACAATTAATGGTGGGATCAGAAAGAGTAAGGGCATGTTTGAATGAGAGAAAATGAATCCGAAGTCAGGAAAGAAAGGTGGATTTGGGCGCTTCTAAGCAGGGTCCGATTAAAGTGAGGCAGGTAAGGGCTCTGGAGCATAACCAATAAATGCATATTTTCCCCTCCTAAGTGTGCTTTTAATTATGAAACTATAAAGCTTTTAAAAAATTTTATTTATGTTTTTAAATGTTTTTATTTATTTATTTTGAGAGGTGGGAAGGGGAAGAGAGAGAAGCTTAAGCAGACTCTGCACTGTCTGCACGGAGCCCCATGTGGGACTCAAACTCATGAACCATGAGATCATGACTTGAGCTGAAATCAAGAGTCTGATGCTTAACTGACTGAGCCACCCAGGTACCTAAAACTATAAAAAATATTAACGAAAGTTATGTTACATATTTAAAAAAAAAACCTGACCTACCTGGATACCAACTTTATGGGAAAGTGCGAGGTACAAGTTCTGGGACATTAAAAAGTTAACTCTGAAGAAAAATAGGTTGGGAGTCAAAAGTTGGCATATGAAAGTAAAAATGGTTTAGATTGTAATAAAAAAAATTTCAAATTTTTGTAATTTAATTTTGGTGGAAGGATGACTTGTTTGTCAATATTTAGTAAACTTTGTTTATATTCTCAAATATTAAAAATTCTGGGTTGAAAAGTTAGGAAAAAATCTATTATAAAAAGAAACACAATAAGTGAGCCTTACACTTTTTATCACTGAAAATTAAGATCCTATTTAAAACAAAAAAAAATCCTATTTCAGTTACTACTTGGTTCTAATAGGGAAGTCTGCCATTCCCTGAAAATAGAATAACTCTATTTTCCATTTCACATATAGCTGCCCAAGTGATCTTTTTTGAGAACTGAAAAATGGTTAGCTATTATTTGTTGCTCAAATTCTAGTTATTGGCCATCTCTAAAAAGCACATATATGAATACTTAACATTGTATCTACCCTCTTAACAAATTTGCAGTATACGTTGCATAGCTGCTAATGACTGGCACGGTATTTACAGTGGATTTCTAGAACTTACCCATCTTGCATGCTGAGACTTTATATCCATCAAATAGCACCTCTTCACCCAGACCCTGGAAACCACCCTTTTCTCTGTCTCTGTGAGTTTGACAAATACCACATACAAATGGAAGCCTGTAGTATTTGTCTTTCTTTGATGAGCTCATTTCACATATGTTTCAGAATGGAATATTTAAGATGGCATCACTCTTAGGCTCATGCAAGTGCAGGCTGGGCACCTTAACTTTAGAACCTGGGGAGCCATACTTGCGCCATCCTACTCCCATTCCTACTTGTAAGACACACAGCCACTTTCTCTCATTTTGAACAACACCATTCCCGGTTCCATAGAAGCAGCTGTAGGGTTAGCAACATATTCTGGATGAGGAGTGAGAAGAAACGCCCTCTGTTTTTGCTGCATGATTTGATGATTTCCCTTAGCATCATTTTCACCCAGGAAACGGAATTAATATTTACTGTCAAAAATTGGGAAGAATCCGAGATTTTGCTGTAATTGTAGGCAAACTAGTTGGCCTATTTTGGTTTGATGGATACTGGCCAAAGATTGAGGACTCGCAGGTCAGAAACAGGAAGCTTTCTTACTTGTGGTCACAGCAGTGACCAGATCATTAGCATTTGTACTGGTTCCTTGAGATGCGATTCCTATAGGGCTACAAGAGGCAGATCAGATGACCCAGGCACCTGCGGTGGGTTGCATTACAGGAGATGAACCCCAAAGTTAAAGAACCAAAGTATATTATAATGGGCAATAAGAATGCCTGAACTTTGCTTGGGAGAGAGAGATTAGCTTACTCTTTGCTTCAGCAGGCTCTGTGGCATATTTGCCTTCCTAGCTTGTTTAAGACTGTGATAGATTGGGTTTTATTTTGTTGTTTATACACAGCCAAACTGAATTCTGAGTAATCGAGAGTTTAACATCTGGAGATAGAGTGCAATAGCAGAAATTGACAACATGGCCTGTCTTGGTGGTAAGGAGGTATTGGGGTAGTGAAGACTCAGATATTTCAGTCTGGGATATTACTAGTTCTTCTTATGGGATAGGAAACTATCATATTTTCACATGTACTTTGGAAGAAAACCACATATGAATTGGAGCTAAAGCATGAGGGAAAATGGTAGGAAGAATTCAGAACCTTGGTGTGCTAAATTGCTATGTTAGCAAAGTCTCGTAGGAGTGAGAAATGAGCTCCAAGGTGGCCAGACTTCAAGCAGAGGAAGAAAACAGAGAGTTTCCATAAGCAGCCTGTAGCATACATTGCCCATGAGATATTGAAGGTGTGAGAAAACCCCCATCTATAGCTCAAACTAAAGCAATTTTAAGTGATGGATACAAGGTGGCACTATTAGCAGAAGATAATATTGTACCACCAAAGCTCGTGGCAAATGCTTTCACCAGATAATGAGAACTAGACGGATTTAAAATAGTAGCTTCAGGTTCTCACTTTCTCATCCTGACTTATTTTTTAAGTGGTGTCCAAGTTTCACTCATTTGTGAGAGAGGACAATGAGTAAAGAAGGTGGTAAATAAAAGATGAGAGTCACCAGGCTGAAAAACTAAGTATTGACAAAATCTTGGTTATGTGTATGTGGAATTAACCATAAACTAGTATATCAAAAGCCTACTAAGGTGTAAGGGAATGATATTGGCAAAGATATCCCAAAATAGGTCTTCACCTCCCAGTGGCAAACCCTTAAGTGAGCCTTGGGCTATGCTGGAAGTGGGCTTTGAAAGCTGTGCAGGCTCTGCGAAGGTCATACACTCCAGGACCTATTTCAGCATGTCCAGAGAGGGTAGTGGACAGGAGTATCTCTCTCAGGAGAAAAAAAGACAACAGGAGAGTGTTTTCCCAGAAAGAGGACCCAGAGGCTTCCAGAGGAACCAACTAAGGTAATTACTCCACTGCTGGAGCCACGTACCTTTTCCATTCTGTCCAACTGGATTTTATCATCGTTGGGACCTGTGAGGGTGGTATGTTGGCCCATTCTTCCAGTTTCCCAATGGAAGGTTTTATTGCGGTTATGCTGTCCCTTTTCTGCCATAGTGCTTCAAGTGTGTTGGAGGCGGGATTTTTCTTTGTTTATAGGTCACCAGGCTATGGGGAGTACCACCTTACTTGACAGAGGGAATTGTGCATCCCCCAGAGATCCTAGACTTAGAGCTAGATCAGTAGCCAGGGAAGACTTTGCGTTGTGTCCACTGGAGAAGGGAGTGTGTTCTTCTTCTAGAGAAGAAGTACACATACATGGAGTCAAGTCTAAGAACATAGACTATAACAAAGATCACTGATTATCTTCTGAACATCCATTTTCCTCTCCTTTTCAATTATAAAACCTTCAGTTCATTTTGTGGATCTTTTCTTTCAGCTAAAGGATAATATTTCTCAGCCTCCATGTTGCCTTATGCAGACATGTGACAAGGTTCTGGAAAATGAGATGTTACAGGTAGTACTTTTCTGAAGGGATGACACAGGCTCTTCTTTTTTTCTTCCTCCATCCTACTTCCTGTAACATGTATGTAATGGCTGGCACGCTAACCACCATTTTGCAGGGTGAGGATAAGTCTCTTCGCTTTGAGATTGGGCATGAAATATTGTATAATGTATTAATTCTGATGAATTAATACAAATGACAAATCATCCTTGGAGTGCTGGCTTCCATACCTTTTTTCATGTGACAGAGTAACACCTTTTGTGTTTAAGCCACTGTGAATTTGGGTGACAGTTCATATTTAGCTAAACCTACCTCGATAATTGTAAAATTCTACACATATATGAGGATATTGTTGCCATTATGAATCAAGAAATCTGTCAGAACAATGGGCACATGTCTGTCCAATTGAAACAAATCAATATTACTCTGTTAGTCTTTTAAAAATAATTTTGACAGTGGAGTAAGATAGTATTCTTATTCTGATATGAACTGTGCCATCATAGTCTCAGTTTTACAGTTCTAAAATCTTAAGTCCTGGAGGCACAATACTTTGCCATACTCATGGGGGCCTAAAAATGGAAATACTGCATCAAGGATATTGCTGAAGGGACAGTAGTAGGCTGAATGATTTGTAAAATGTGATGACCCCCCTCTTACAACACAGTTAATTGGACCAAAGGTGGGAAACTAACCAATGCAGTCAATACATAGGCAGATTAGTGACCTTTGATTGACACGTTCCAGAATGAAAAGAGGATCTGGGTCAATCAGTATCTCTCTGTCAGCAATTTGAATTAGGAAAACAAGATTGGTATCAGTTATCGGTGGAAGCTAAAGTCAGCAGAAATGGTCAGAGTAAGACTAGTATGATTATGTGTAAACTAAGAATTTAGGATGGTGTACCATGGATGAGTAGAAGTTTAGATGAATAAAGGACATGGGGTAGAGGATGAGGATGCTGCTTAAAATAGTATAAGAAGAGGAAGCACAACTAAAGGAGAGTTGGAGAGAGTAATGAAGAGTCTTGTCAATGGCGGAGCTAAGGAATTTGCAGCTGTTGAGTTCTTGCTTTGGTATGGCAAGGTAAGACTCAGCTCTTGGGTTTTCCTCTTTCTTTATCTCTAACCCCTCAAAAAAAATACACCCTTTTGATAGCAAATTATCCAAATCTCTTTCTCTTACATGGAAGAACCTAATTACAACAATAGGGGTATAGATATATATTTACCAGATTTAACTCCCAAACCATAGTCATGTTTTCCTATCATCAGTGATTAACATACCTGATTTTAAATTATTTGAATCCTACTTAATTTTGAAAAAGGTTAATTAGAGAAAATTTAAGATAGTTAAAATAAGATTAGGTGGAAGAGAGATAGTTACAGCAAGAATCTAAGAGGAAATCAGAGCTGTAATGATGAAGATACTAGTCCTTATTGAGCACTTTCAGTCTGATGGTAAAGCATTTTATGTGTATTGTCGTCATCATCATCATCATCATCACCATCATCATATTTACAGTAGCCTCATCAGGTGAAAGTTCTGATTACCCACACTTTTCAGATAAGAACACTAAGGCTAAGAAGATTAAATTGTTGTCAGGTTATTGAATGGTAGAGCCTGGGATTTGATCTTGGCTGTCTGCCTCTCAATCTGTAGGGACTATGCTTTAATGACTGTTTAGCTTGGAGTTTTCTAGTCCCTATCCCCAACTGGTAAGTGGCTCCAAGATACTTAAGGTAAAGTAAATATGAATAGCAGTCCACAAGGGTGCTGCTATGAGACTGGGAGCCCAAGAGCCATGATTTAGGGGACTTTGGAGAAGGTTCTGACCTAGGAGGCCAATTGAGGGGATTCTTAGAAGTTTGGTAGGAGAGAAATGGACTTATTCAGAGAAATAATGAGAAAATTCTCACGGAATGGATATTCTCTGAGCACCTAGGGACTTAAGGTAGAATTGAAACCACTGTTAACACAAGAGTTAATAGTGTTGTGATTAGGGGCGTGGACCATCCCCCGGGCTCTGCCACTTACTATGAGTGGGACTACAGTGGGTCACATAAGCTGTTTGCCTTCATCCTTAAAAGAGGATTTCAGCAAAAAAGGATTTCCTATGCATTTTATAAGGTTGTTATGGGAATTAATGATTTAATGCCAGAAAGCCCTTGAAAGAGTAGCAGAGAGGAAGAGCTCAATAAATTTTGGTTATTATTATAATTATAGTTTTCTTCCTTTTCACTGTCTCCAGCTGTTAGGTCAGTGGACAAGAAGTTCTCTGGAGCACTGGACAGGAGGTTTTCTATACTGTGGGTGCCTGGGAGCATTATGCCTCCTTTTTATTCCTTCAGACATGTATGATTGCTACTATTAATAAACCACACCTATGTCACCCTGGTGTAAATACTTTACCTCCAATGTTCACTAACAGCAAAAACTCATCTCCCAAATGTTTAGTCCATGCAGAGCACTTTACATAAATCTTGACCTTTACAATGACATGAGTAGGTGCTATGGGTATCCCTCTTGCACAGGTAAGAAAAACTTAGAGCTGTTTTAAAGTTATAGAATTGAAAAAAGAGGCATTTATTTTAGTATATCTGAATTGCTGTGAAACCTCTAAAGTTCTCCCCACTTGAACAAATTACCTAAGAAGAGAGTTGGCAATCCAGATTGGTGTCACAAGTGTATCACAGAATCAAAAAAAAACTGAATGAAAGTACATGCATTGGCACACAGACCTAATTAGCATTGTCTGCTGGAGTAGCGTGACCCTTTTCTTCCTTCTTCACTCTTTGTTTCATTTGGGTCTTCATTTTACTACGTAACCACAGCAGTCAACCTCACTTAAGAGATAGGGGGATTCCTAGAAGTGAATGTGATCGAATTTGACAAATGCAAATGTATCAAGTATTCTTCTTCACACCTTACTAGGGATGAATTAAGTCTGGTCATCATGCTTACATTACATATCTTTTTTTTTTTTAGTTGAGGATCATTACTGCATTATTTGTTAGAAATTGTGTAAGTTATCTATTGCTAAAATAATGCTCCATAACAAATGATCCCAAAATTTAGTGTCTTAAAACAGTATTGATTTAGTTCTAGTCTCGGGAATCAATTTAAGCTGTTTTGGGCTGTGCTCACTCACATTTCTGGAGATTGGCCATCAGCTGATCTCGGCTGGCTTTTACTAGGAAGGCCGGTGAGACTTGATGCTGCTCTTTGCCTCTCTCATCCTAACACGGTAGCCTGAGCATGCTCTTGGGCTCTGGTAGAAGTGCAAGAGAGAGGCCAAGCCCAGTCACACAAGGACTTCTTAGGACTTGGCTTTTGTAGCACCTGCTAACATTGTCTTGCCCAGAATAAGTCACATGGCCAAGGGGATGCATAATTGAATTCTAACTCTTTAGTGAGAGAACTCTTTGGATATAGGGAAGGGTAATGGGTTAGAATCATTATTACAAACTCCATGGGTGAATTTTTCTTAAAGGGAACTATAGTGTCAATTTTTTAATTTAGTTTTTGTTTTACTTAAAAGTATTTATGTACCTAAAAGAGTCAAATAATGCGGTAAGACTTCTATAGTCCCCTAATTATTTCAGCTCTTTAACTGTTTTTATTTTTGTTGTTATTATTAACCTCCATAGCTCTTAACAATGCTTACATTGCTACTTCTTGACTTATATTTTAGACATTGCCTGTTGACTTCTTCTTCAGGAAAATAAAATTTACCCGTCATTAACAAATTTTTTCTCCTATCACCAGACATGTGAACACTTCTCATGCTCCTACCTTTTCATTCTTGTTTTATAATTTTGTTTAGATTCTTTCTCAGTATTTGAATTTATTGATACTTTGTTAACAGTACTTTTTATTTTCAAAGAGAGAACATGTTCAGGGGAGGGGCAGAGATTAAGGCGGACAGAGGATCTGGAGTGGGCTCTGTGCTGACAGCAGAGAACCCTATGCAGGGCTTGAACTCCCAAATCCCTGAGACCATGACCTGAGCCACCCAGGCACCCTGTTAACAGTACTTTTAGCTGATTCATAAGTAGACTGATTACTTTTCCATTGTTTTATACTTTTTATTGTCTCTGAAGTTAATTATTGTCTTATTTTTCTTGGCTTCTCTATATCACTAATTCAGCCTCAAATCTTATTTCACTTGTGTAAATCACCTTTAAATATGTTTAAACACACTTGGGGATTTTGTTTCATTTACATAGAGCTGTCTCTCCCCAGAGCTGTTGACGTGCTCCAACCTGTATGATTTTCTGCATTGTACCATTATAATATCCTCTTTGTGCTATTCTGGAGATACTGTTTCCTGGACACATATCTTCCTAATGCTTGGATTCTTCCTTCACTTGATGGAGTGCATACTTTGACAGCTTCCTGAAAGAAGATAGTTAGGAAGTGTGTGTGTGTGTGTGTGTGTGTGTGTGTGTGTGTGTTTTAAGAAAAAGTTATTTTATTTTTTTAAGTAAGCTCTATGCCCAACATGGACCTTGGATTCACAATCCAGAGATGAATAATTGGATACTCGACCAATGGAGCCAGTCAGGTGCCCCTAGGAAGTATAGTTTTACACTGAATAATTAAGTACATTCTACTGTCAGTATATAAAAGATACTAACCTTGTAATAAGACCTCAAATTCAAAGAGATAGGTATGGAAGATTGACAAAAGTAGAAATTTGTAAACTGTTCTATTTTGCTATTTGGCTAACCTTTTATACATTTCCAGATTGAGCTGTCTGTCCTTTGACTCTTTGCTGATTAATTTTATTCTGCAGTATTTTAGTGTTAAATTGTTCAAATACAAAAAAATATCTGGAGATAGTAGAATGAATAGTTGCATATGACTATTCTATTTTTCTATCTATCTATCTATCTATCTATCTATCTATCTATCTATCTCCATGCCTTTTTCCTCCTGTGCCACTTTAAGGTAAGCGGTTGACCCTTACAGCTAGATATATCAGTATGCATCTCCTAACTATGAGAGTAATATACAACTATACAATTGACCAACTTAAAAAAACCCAGTGTTAGGGTCATATGCAAATATTCACAATGATCACAAGAATGCCTTTTTATGCTTACTTTTCAAAGAGAAAAACTACAGCAGTAGTGTCCAATCCAGGTTCATGTACTGCAATTGATTGTTATATATTTTTATGCTCTTTTAATTTATGACAATCTCCCTATTAAAAATAGTTCTTAACTTACATACAGCCAAATTTACTTTTTGGTGTGTAGTTGAGTTTTAATACATGCTTAGATTCGTGCATTCACTACAATCAGGATAGAGAAGTTTCATCCTCTCAAAATATTTCCTCCTATTGCCCCTTTGTAGTTGATCTTGATCTTTGCCTATAACCCCCAGTAACCATTCATCCTAGTGCTTCTGTTACGTATATTTCCCTCTCTTCTACTTGATTTTCCAAAATGTCATATAAATGGAATCATATAGTATGCAACCTTTTGAAATTGACTTCTTTGAGTTGGGATAATGCGTTTGTGCTTCAGCCATGTTTTTGTGTATTTCAATAGTTCATTCCTTTTCCTTATTGACTTACATTCCATTATATAGCTATATCATAATTCTTTTAATCCATGTACTCAGTGAAGCACATTTAGGTTTTTGTCAATTTTTCATGATCATGCATAATGCCACTATAAATATTTGTATGCAGGTTGTGTTTGGGGGGGTATGTGTGTGTGTGTGTGTGTGCATGTGTGAAAATGAGTTTTCATTCATCTAGGGTGAATACCTATATGAGACTTGTTAGGTCCATTTGGTAAGTGTAAGTGTTTTTTTCTTTTTCCTGCCAAAACTGCAGATTATTGGTTCCATTTCACCCACAGCTTGGGAGAGGGCTCCAGATTGTTTAAAAACTGCCTAGTTTCTACAGGGAGAGGCTCAGGCAGATGTTCTCACACCAGGGGCTGCAGACAGAGATCCCTGAGCTGGGGAAGGTTCTAGCAGTGCTTCAGGATGAGCTTTATGAAAAGATACTTGCCCTGCCCATCCTAGGGGTGGCCAACCTGTGGAATTAGGTGGTTGCCCATCTTCTTGATGAGTTCCACCTACTTATCTAGTTAGTGGTTTTCCAGGAAGTCATAGAGATGGACTTCTGTATGGGTAGAACCCAAAGCACACAGATGCCAAAGGGCCTGGGTCACGTTCTTTTTTGGGGCCCTGGTGGATTCAGTGACATCCCAGGTTTCATCCTGCTCATCTTGGGAGGCTTCCACATGTCCTTGAAGACAGTACCCACCACATAAGTTTTGCACTTTCTAGAGATGCTGAATGCTCTTGTGGCAGAGGTGCCCACATTGCCACGGTCAAAATAGAAACCCCTAGAGAGGAGGGCGTAGGATGCTCACAGATACACGTTGTCCAGGAGGTTGAATATAACCTCCTCCCCAGTGGAATGATTCTAAAGAATCTGTGAGCTTTTGGCTGGCAATAAGAGTTTGCAGAAAATGGAGGCTGAGAGTGGCCAAAAAGATGGCCCCAGAAATTGTGACTGGAGGGGTTGGAGAGCAGTTGGAGGCTGCAAGAAGGGGGTTCCCAGGTCTGTTCTGTCCAAACACTGTTGAAGCAAGAGACAGATATGACGAACTGCTGGTAGGCTGCTTGTGTATGTTTAATTTTTAAGAAACTTCCAAACCATTTGTCAAAGTAGTTGTACAATTTGGGATTCCACCAGAAATACAAGGGAGTTTCAAATACTCAGTACTTGGCTTTAATTTTATTTTCTTAATAACGAATGTTTTTGGACATCTTTTCATTTACTTCTTTGCCATCTGTATTTCTTCTTTGGTAAAGTGTTTATTGCCTATATTTTAACTGGATTATTTTTTATTTTATTGAGTTTTGAGAATTTTTTTCTACACTTTAGATGAAAGTCCTTTATCATATATGTGATTTGTAAATGTTTTTTCTCTCTTGCTTATTTTTTTCATTTTCCTACCAGACTCTTTCAGATGAAGTCTAATTTATCAATTATTTATCTTTTAAATTGTGCTTTTGGTGTTTAACAACACTTTAACTCAAATTATTGAAGATTTTCTATTGATTTATTTTTTTCACTTAACCTTTATTATCTGGTTTTTGAGTTTTTACTGGCACCCTTTGACTTGTTCTTTTACTTGTATAACAATAGATGACTATATCCTGCTTTCTTCCCTCTTCTTTTACTTCTTCTAGATGCATTCTTTCTACTTTGTTAGAACATTTAATGTTTCTTTTTTTTAAAGTTTATTTATTTTGAGAGGGAGAGAGAGTACAAGTGAGGGAGGGGCAGAGAGAGAGAGAGAGAGAGAGAGAGACAGAAAGAGAGAATCCCATGCAGGTTCTGCCCCCTGAGTGGAGAGCCTGACATAGGGCTTGCTCCCGTGAACTATGAGATCATGACCCAAGCCAAGATCAAGAGTTGGATGCTTAACCGACTGAGCTGCTCAGGCGCCCCAGAAGATGTAATGTTTCTTTAGTCTTTGTCCATTTATGTCACCAACTTTGTTTTAATTAAGGATATACAATTCAACACATTAAATGTTAATTATTAGTGTTTTTCCTTGATGTTTCTCATGTTATTTATTGTTTGGTTGAAGGACATTCTCTGGAAGATTTCTTGTAAAAGGTGTGTAGGTGCAATATTTCCAAGGTTCTTGCACTTTTAAAACTGTTTTGTGACAGCCCTGAGACATGGAAATTTATCTTATCTGGATATAACGTCTTTGGCTTGCAGTTTCTTTCAGTTTCTCAAAAATACTGCTGTACTCTTACCATTTTTGTTCTTGAGGCCTTGATCAGCTGTATAAGGACTAGAAGAATAGAAATACTTATTAGTAACAGAAATGAGATTTTACATATGTAATATCTACAGCTACACACACACACACACACACACACACACACACATTACTGCTTCAGCTGCAAGATGGCAAAGGTGTGTCTTCTTTGACTTACTCTATCATTCTATCAGGCAGATGTACAGGTGAAACCAGTATTCTTGGTTGCTCTGTTGACTTTTATTTTTTTTTTTAAATAACTTTTCAAGTTTATTTTTGAGAGACAGAGAAAGACAACGCGAGCAGGGGAGGGTCAGAGAGAGAGGGAGATACAGAGTCCGAAGCAGGCTCCAGATTCTGAGTTAGCTGTCAGCACAGTGCCCAATGCGGGGTTCAAACCCACGAACCATGAGATCACGACCTGAGCCTAAGCTGGACGCTTAACCGACTGAGTTACCCAGGCATCCTGCTCTGTTGACTTTTATGTGGAGGGACAACAAGGATGGACGTGTGGAATAGAGCAGTACTAATTTTAATTCTCTGTTGTGAAATTGAGCCTGTATGTGAATCTTTCTGTACTCCTTACTTTAATCCAACTTTCCCTATAGGGAGGGTACCAAGTACATTAGGGATCTGAGTACATTAAACATAATAAATTCACTATTAGTTGAACACAGAATCATCACTTTCATACTGCAAATAGCACAATGCTATCAGTAAATGTTTGTGGGACAGGTGCACGCATGACTGGCATTTTTTGGTTACCTACTTTGAAAACTTGAGCATATTAGGTATCTGCAGGGTAGGATCGGTGACTGGGCACTGGGACCGCTGTAGGCACCCCATGTCGGTCAGATAAGACTGTACGTTTGGGAGCATGGTCTCAGAGAAGTTAACCAAAACAAATGTCATGAAACTAAAAAAAGGGAAAAAATACTTCTCCAAAATGATGCCAAAGAAAATTATTTCATAATCCAGATGCCAGATGTCAGAGAGATTGGGGTAACCAGATAGGAATAGAAGCAGCATGTGCTTTGTTCTAACACTGTCAAAATTAGATCAGGGTCAGATAAAGTCACGAGCTACAGGTATAAATTTTTCACATGGTAACCACCTCAGGGGCTTAAAAGAGTGCAGAGCTTGGTTTTCTCCCAACAACATTATCCAGACCCTCTCCGTCTTCCCCACTCCACTGGCCCCTTGACCATCTGAAAACAGCAAGAAAGTTTAAAAAAGGAAAAGGAACATAAGAACAGGAGGTGAGGTGGTGTAACTAGGAAAAACACACTTGAAACAGCAGTCTTATTAAACTCAAATACTTAACAGCATTCTAATAGATAAAACATACGGGTAGTTAAATTGTATCTATTAAAAACACCTTCACTTTACTAAAGTGAATATTCTACAAAGAACAGTTACTGAATTTTGGATAATTTCATTCTCCACCATAGAAATGATGCTGAAAACCATCATGGTATCATATAATAAATATAATTACTTGGGTTTTCCTTTTCAAAAACTTTTCTCATAATTTTTTTTTTTTTGCTTAAAATTTTTTTCTCAGGAGAATCATCAGTAAAATTGAGACTGTAGAAAAAATGAATTGCAATTTCCATTGCGGTTTGCTTTTGCAAGCAAAAAGGCCACTGTTTTTCCTCCTTTGAATAGGGAAATGAGTTTGGCCAAGGTTGGGAAGATTTGTGGGTGGGGGAAGGAAAGGGTACAAGGAATAATTTTTACTTTGTTTTTGGGAGTGGAAATAGGTAAGACTCACCAATATCATCATTCAGATGGTGTCCTGGGCTTCGAGTACTGATGTAGTGACCAGTCATGGATGCTATGGAACAGAACTGCCATCACACTTCCATTCTTCTAGTCTACCCATTTGCCCAGAGAAGGCAAAGTGACTGAAGCTTTTCATTTCTAGAAACTTAATACTTCTGCCCTAGTTTTGTCTCCCATGTCCCTTATCCCCCTGTTTCAAGGGAGTGGAAGGGCAAAGGATTGCTTGGAAAGCTTACTAGGATTTCACCATATGCACAAGAATGGAAAGATGAATGCTGTGTGGACATGGAAGGGTGGAACCACAGGTTTGCATGGAGAGGCCCCTGGAAGATCAAGTTTGGAAAAATGGGATTTGCAAGAGAGTAAAGGACAGATTATGATTATCAACTGCAATCATAGGAAAGGTTTTGTAAGGTTTAACTATTTTGGGGAATTTTTCCTGTCAAAATTCTCTCAGGATTGTTCTAGGGCTCATGTCTACATACAACTTATTTGTAGTTGCTTCATGTTATGTGAAAGTCTTATGCAAATGGCGTTATTCTGAGATATTTTGGTGTTATTATTATGAGATATTTTGGTGAGATTGTATGAGATCATGGGAATATGGTAGAATGTATATGCTGATTTCTCTTGATCTTCGTACTTTGCACTGTTTATAACATTCAGATGTATTTACTTTTTAAATTCCTTTTTTTCAGATTTCTATGTTGTAATATTTGTCAGTATTTATTAAAAAATGTAGCAACGTTGGTTACTGTTCATTCATCCACCATTAGTGCACGTTAAAAATCTTGGGGTCATTTTTGTTGTTGCCTACTTATTTTTCCAACTATTATTATTATTTTTTAATCTGAGGTTTTCTACAGATATTTCTTTTTCTGTAAAAATATATTTTGGTGATCATCCTGTTTCATACATCATTACATTTTACCTAAACTACTTCAATAGTTCTGTGATTTCTTTATCTTTAACATTTTATCCTCAGATCTTTGGACTTCAAAACTGATTGAAAAGCTCAACTCTCTTTCTTGTTATTCAAGTTAAGTGTAAAAGGACTTGGTTTGAAGGCTGAAATAACTTTTTGATAGAATAAGGCAACATTATCCTTAAATGAATATAATATGATTGGTCACTAAAAATTTAGCTGAAGAATTAAGAAAATTAGCAAGATGTGATTAAAGTAGTCAGATACAAAATGTATATGCAAAAATTCATGATTTCCTTGTACTCAAGACCCAAGGATCAGGTGGTGCTCATGTATGCAGTGAAAATGGTTTTATCACCTTCTGAATCTCACCATCTCCCAATGGAATCCAGGCTAAGAGGCTGGGCATACGCCTTGACAGCTGATCATTGTTTTTATCTTGTTCTTGGCTCAGCACTTTTTCTTCAAATATAACCTGGTCTACAGAAGAACAGCCCTCCTTTCAACTCATCACTGATAGCTCCATACTCAAGCAAGTTTAACCAATTGGTTCTGAAATCTGAAGCATCACCATTTATTGGGAGGGTTTTTATATAACTAAAAAGCCCATTGGAGTGGTTTTCCAGAACAAAGGAATAAACTATCCAAAAAAATAGTGAACAGTGTTTCCGTTGCATAACAGAAAAGCTTGAAAATATTCCAGTTCAGAATTCCCTAGCTACTTCACAATCTCTTGGCCGTGAAGCAATAACCGCACTCTGGGATGGGCCACTTAGAAGGGATAAAAATTAAGTCTTGAGAATCAGAAAAATGAAGTCCTAAGAATCAGAACTAAAGTCTGAATTCCTCAAGTGGTCAACATGTCTTTATCTTGGCTCTCTGACCTGGTTGCTAAGGATGATGTGTATTGGATTGATTATTTGGTATCTGTGAAAGTGTAGATGTTGTGAAATAAGAATTGAAAAAGAGTTGTGAACTTTCTGATTCCACTTGTTTTGTTTCTTTGCTGAAATTCATGTGCCTAATGATCCTCAAAAATAATTTCTTGGGAGTGTTTTGAAGATTCTCTAAGGCATCTTGTCATCGTATGTGTAGAGGTTTTCTCCCCTCTACTCCCTATCCTGAGGTCTTGTTCCCCCTATTTGAAAAAAGATCCTGGTAAAATGGAGACATTATGAAGTGACTGTATGTTTCATAAGTCATTGGAATTACACCAGAGGCGGTGGTCAGACTTTTCAAGTGAGCGATTTGTTGGTCTTAATGGTATGGCTTTTGAGGCCAGACCAGCAAAGGCTGTTTTCTTTCACTCTGTGCTCCTTGAGGAGTAAAAAGACATTGAGCTTCAAGGGGAAAGTGAGTAGATTATTAACCATGTGCATGAGCCAGTGCCTGAAAGGAAGATGTTGGCTCACAGAGGAGGGAAAAGGAGGATGAGGGAGCTGGGAGAAATACCATCTGGGGCTCATCTAGGTGGGCTCTGAGAAGCCTTACTGAGACTAGAGAAGGACTGGTTTTTGATCATGTCACAGTAATGTCTTCCTTTGGCAATAGTTCCTTTTTTAAAAATACTTTTGTAGTTTTCCACTAATAAGGGCAAAATTGAATTCATTTGCAATTTGGGTTTTAGTCCTGCGTTTCCCTTTTCCTTACTCATATCAGCAGACTGGGTCCCCTTCATTTCTGTAAGCCTAGGCGGAGGAGGGGAGTTTTTCTACTCTGGGGCACGTGATCCTTGTCTTGTCACTTACCTCCCAAGCAGGGGTCTGGGTCCTGAGGGGTGTGGGGTGAGGGTGCAGCACCCTTGGGCTGAAGAATCATGAAAGACCAGAATCACATCTGGGGCTGCCCAGGCCAGCCTCGCATGAAGACAATGTAATCTGATTCCTTTAAACTTATTCAGGCTCATGACTGAAGGAGATGAAAAGAGTGTAAAAGAGAGACAGTTAATATCATGGTGGCCCGGAGTGTTTTCTCAAAGTTTTCCGGAAGAAAGGAAATTTCACTTCTCAAAATTAAGAGTGTCATTTTTCAAAAGCACATAAGAAAACATCAAAAGCTGATCATGTCCCATAAATCTGGCACTTGACTAGATGCCCTTGGGAAAGACTGTGAGCTTCTTTTCTCATCACCATGTCTTTGGGAAGGAATGGGAACCATCCAGTGTTCTGTCAGATGGCCATATCGCTGACAGGTGCGTGACAGGTGAACACTGAGAGAATCATGAACACTTGCAAAGTGTAAAAATTTCTATCATTAGATTCACGCATTACATATATGATCTGTACTCTACCGTTGTTTGAAATTAATAAAGGCTCAATAATGTTTTTCAAAACATTCTTTTATAAAATTATTAAGCTATGACATGTAAATAATGACAATATCAACAAACTATGGAGTATAGTAACTAAAATATACATATTATGAATTTTTCAGACAAATTGCCAAACAGTCCTACCTCATCATTAAGAGCAATGGAGACACAGATTTGACTAGGTCATAGCTCAAGATGAATTTGGGAAACAATGAGTCATTGGCAGATTAATGAATCCATTTTCCTGGGGTAAAAATCACAAATCTTATTTTTGCCAATTTTGCTGAACCCAAGAACTGAATTGACATATGAACAGCTGTCATCTTATTGGGCTTCTTTGATGTGCAAAATATAAATTTTTTCACATGGAAAAGATAGAAGTTTTTATAAATTGAAATTAAATGAAAAGGAAAAAATCATCTAACCTGATGACAACATGATGGCAGCTTCTGCAAAAATACCAATAAGTGGATGACACTTTGGGTATATTTTTTAATGCAGTAGTGAGGATATGGGGTAAATATCAGGATGTTGGGGTAATAAAGCTAGTAGTTTTGTGGACTATATAAACCTAGAGGGTTGGACAGTTTGGTTGAAAAACCCAGTGAATTTTATTGCTTTTTATTCATTTTATTTAGAGGAATGGCATAAATTAAGCACCATGCTGACTTAGATTTTTACTGTTGATGTTGAGATACATTCAGATTTTAGTTTTGGTGCATTAATTTAAAACAACTTAGAAATGCCAATATTGCCTTGGTTCTTCTGAGAATTCTTTTCTCTTTGTTTACAAGTCAGTTACATTTTAAAAAAAGCAGGGCAGCCCTAATCAGTCCTAATAAGTGGTAGTGGAGTCATGCTGTCTGGCAAAAATAAAAAAGAGCGACATCTCAGAAAATGACTTTGTGTGGTTTAGGCTGACTTTTAAGTCTCACCGGAAGTTAATTAAAAGGAACTTTTTTTTGGCTTTTTAAGTTTATTTTATCATCTTTGAGTTTACTCTCTTAGTGGTAGATGCCAGAAAATTCCTCAATTTATGGTACTAATTGAAAAACAACTCTTAAATCTGGGCAGAGAGATCAGACATTCCAAATATCTCTTTTTAGTTGGATTAAAGGGTTTGCAATCTAAATATCTTGATTTGGAAGAAATGTGAGGAATTTCAAGGTTTCCAATCCTAAAACCATGAACAAGAGTGCTTGGCCATGCCAAGCTTATTTCTTTAAATCCTTTTGGAGCTCAAAGGGTGTGGTCTAAACTAGGATGCCCATGGGGTAAGGCCCGGGAGTTATGTATACATAATCTGAGTGTATCCTCATTTTAAAATCATGTATATTAGTTCATATCCTGATTCCTTTAGGGAACTTGAGTTTGCTTTGATCGGTAAGTCTCAGGGTGTATGATATTTTTCCTGGCGATCCCTGCAAGCACTTGAACTTGTGCCCTTCAAAGAGAACACTCCTGGTGGTGACTGACTCTCTCTCGGTTGGGGTAGATTACCAGCATGATTTCACACTGTGCACCTGAGTGTTTGTTTTGATGTGGCTGCAGACAGTATTTACAGTTGTTGTCAGTCTGTCCTCAGGATGAGCCTAGACTGCTCTCAAAACAGCCTCTGTTGTAATAATTGACCTACTGCCTACAGTTCTAAATTCGAGAGGTCCCTAATGCTCCTTGGAAGGGGTTTCTTTCTCCTTTCCATTTAAAGTCTTGTAGTTTGTGTCACATTGCAAGGTGTGTGAGGAGACAACAAAACTGAAGCCACACTGGGAATGCCTTTGAAAATTGCTTAATTTTTTAAAGCATCAGTTTTTTTTCCGTATCAGGGACAGCCAGATTTTGCAGAGTGTACCGCTGATTTTTACTCTAACGGCAATGGCTTAGCCTGGCAGAGACAATAGAATGAGGGGGCAGAAGCTGGAATCGTTGGGAACGTGCTAAGCCGGAGAATGAACAAAGCCAGGGAAGAAGGTAGGCGTGTATGCGAGGAAGATCAGAATAAACACATGCTGGTCTAACTTCAACAACCAAGGGAAAGAGTTTCAAACAGAGTGTTGTCAAGCCAAAATGTGTTGCTTAAGAAAGTTATAAAAATGGTTGTAATGTGGAGTCGGATCCCAGAAGAAAAATCATTTTGTGAACACTTGGTTGGGATTTCAAAATTTAATCATTTTCAGCTGTAACAACGAATGTTCAAACCACATAAGAAGCTCTGGCTTCACATATTAAACAGGTCCCCCCTTCCCCACTAGTTTTATTTATTTATTTTCATTTCATGGTGCTTCGTAACCACATGTCTCTAATTCACCTTCTGTTCTACTGTTAGTGTAACAGCAGACTATAGCGGTCTAAAGGAAAGGGTTTGAACTTGAGATTAATACCTGAGTTTCAGTCCCTGCTTCTGATACTAGTTGTATGACTCTAGACAAATTGCATCAACTCCCTGAATCTCAGTTTCCTCATCTGTAAAATGGGGTATTTATAAAACACCTATCCCTTGTTTCCTGCATTGTACAGGATATTAGAAAAATAGTAGCTGTCTTTATAACCATGATTACTGTTTTGAAGGTGAGGCTAAGCTAATAGAGAAAAAAATATTTAGTGAGATTTTCTAATAGATTAAAAAGGGTGATGGGCACCTGGGTGGCTTAGTTGGTTAAGTCTCCAACTTTGGCTCAGGTCATGATCTCATGGTTCGTGGGTTCAAGCCCCGTGTCGGGCTCTGTGCTGACAGCTCAGAGCTCGGAGTCTGTTTCAGATTCTATGTCTCCCTCTCTCTCTCGTGCTGTCTCTCTCTGTCTCTCTCAAAAAAAAAAAAAAAAAAGGGTGAAATCAAACCTAGCAGTCAATCTGGAGCAAAGGTTCCATGCTAAAAATAAAACTAGTTCAGCACTGTGACTTGACACATGTCCATTATCACGTCATATACTTTCATTCTCAGGTTCCTTTGTGTTCTAGTGAATTAAATAATGAATCTCTTTGAGGTGTGAGTAAGGTTTTCTGGGAGTTATTTAACTAAAAGTAATTAATGTAAAAATAAATAATATATTCTGTCCTTTTATTACTAACTTGGAGATTATCTGAGCTCTGCATGGCCTCTTAGTTTTCTTTTGGTTTCTGTGAGATTCGCGTGTGTGTGCGCATGCATGCACCCGACTACTTGGGACCTAGTGGTAATGGTGAGGAAAACTGGTTCTTCTGTATTAATTTATATGAAGATGTTAATTAAGAAGGATTTATAGTTTTAAAACACGTTAAAAGTGTATCACCACTTGGAGAAGTATCATTTTATTTCCTCAGAGGATTGTTAACTTGTTTACGTTTATGTTAACCAATCACTTTGTTAAGGTCATTTATTTTTTATACAATCAAAGTCACTAGACTTACATACTTTATTCTTTGGGTCTGTTTCAAAATAAGCATACACTTGCTGACACATGTTTCTGCCACATTCTTTGCTTCCCCCAATAGACAAGTTCAGACTCAGGAGGCAAAAGTCCAGTGGAAAGTACCGGAACGGAGGGAGGAATATTTGCCTAACCAGCCACACCACAAAATGCTTTCTTGGAATCTGCTCTTTAAGATGGTATCCCACCCCCACACACGTAATCTTTGTCTTTCTGAAAATCAAACCTGATTCTACAAAGAAATCACAAAACAAAAATATTATTCTCTCAAGTCATGGCGAATTTGTTTTCAAAAAGAAGAAGGAATCAATCAGGCTAGCTAAAAACTTGTAAACTGTCCCCCATCAAGTATGTAACCATTCATGGAAGTTGGCTTTTCAATCTTAGGTTTTTAGGAAAGGTAGTGGAAGCTTGGTGTGAAAGAAAAAAATGATTTACGAATGACCAAAAGCTATAGAAATTAAGCTGGGTTTTTTTGTTTGTTTGTTTTATGTGTGAGGAACTTTGTTCTTTTCAGTCTTCAGTAACTATCCTGACTCTCATGAACTGAAATTTTGTTTGCTGAGCTTATCTTGGATCTTTGGCTTCTCTAATCGTGGACCCTACAGCACACGGTACTTGATTTGTCTCCGACATTGAACCCCGTCAGCTATTGTCTTTGTGGAAGTTGCCATTGGATTCCATGACATCATTCCTGTGTCCCTCTTCCAGTCTTTCTGGCTACTTTTTCCCAGTCTCTGTTAGTTCCTCTTTTTACCTTAGTTATTTTTTAATTACTAGTTTTCCCCTGGAGTTCCATTCTTAACTGTATTGTTTCCTCCATATACGCCCTGAGCAACTTCACTAAGCCATGAGTCAAACTATCACGTGGCCACCTATGAGTCCATAATTTGAACCTCCAGCTCTGTCTACTTACCCTGCCCGAGGTTCCACAGACATTTTAAACTCACAGTGTCCCACATACAGCATTTCCCCTATTTCTCTAAGACCTACTTTTCTTCCTGCATTTTCTATCTTATAGCAACACCGTCTATCATGGAGCCCACTAAAATGTGTCTAAAGTGAGGCAGTGCTAGACTCCCTGCCCTCCAGGACCTCGCTCTTGTACCTTGTCTCCTATAACATTCTCAGATGGCCCTTCCCTGAGTTAACTCCTAAGGATCTTACATGTCTCATGTTAATTCCTCAGAATCCACCTCTTAGCTTTATTTTGTACACGCTCTTTCAAGACTGACTTTTCCTTTTTAGAACCTCAGCCTGAAGCAAAAAACACACGAGTGGTTATTAAATACAGGGCTATGTTTTTCACTTGCCCACTGTCTGCAGGAACATAAGGAATGTGTTTATTTTGGTCCACCATTACACCAAGCGCAGTTGCTGGCACCTAGAATACTCTTAATCAATCCTCCTGGACCCTGAATGACTAAGTGACTTCTTGGCAACTCCTAATGCCCCTCCACTTCAATCGGGTGCCATGTCCTTTTGATTCTATCAAGCCACACATCTTTCACATCTGCTTTTTCATTATCATCTCCAGTCTAGTCCATGGAGAGGGTCTCAGCAACCTTTGTCAGCCCTCATCCTTAGCTCCATCCACCTTAATAAAAGTATTGTTACTCTTTAGACACAAGCATGATTTTTCCACCGTGGAATCCTTGGTGACTGCCAGATTTCTCTAGGAATGCATTTAAGTTCCTAATCCTGGTCTACAAGATTCATGAGAATCTGACTTGAATCTCCCTTTCCACTCTCATCTTACACCTTATTCAAGGTATGATTCAGTCACTTCAGGAGTCTTATTTATCTGCCTTGAACACATCATGCATTTTTTAAAAATTCTCTGTGTTGGTCTCTCTGTTTTGAGCTTCTTATTCTGTATCTTGAACTTGAATATTGACATTAGTCTCACAATTTTAAATCATGAAATTCTTACTTTGGCAGACTATTACCCATTGACATACTTGTATAAAACATATTTCCTAACACTCTACTAGCTCTTAGGTATAATTAATCAATAAAGGCAAAGAATGATGGTAAGATCGCTTTCTCTGATTTTAGATTCTGCCTACTTTTTGGTGAAGAGGACTCTTGTTCTGGTTCCCAGCGTATTTTCATATTGGCTCCCTCTCCTTTTCTATTGACATGACTTTTGGTGTCAGCTGCATTCAGGTCATATTTTCTGTATCACCACTCTGGCAACTAGCAATTCTCTGTTCTGCTCCAACTGTGGTTATGCAGAGATTGGTGGAAAGTATCCTCTTATCACTTGTGCTGATCTTATTCATGTTAAAAACCAGAGTGACCCCATTTTCTTTCTTACTGTACTTCTGATAATGGAGAGTATTTCTTGATTAATTTTTAATGTATCTCCCATTCGTGAGGAAATTGAAACAAATCTTGGAGAGGCTGGACTGGAAGATAACTTAAGCAGCCGTCCTCCACATCCAAAATCAAGTCTTCTCAGTACTCCCAGCTAAACTTCGTTGTCCAGATTTGTAATTCTGAATATCTCACTTGGAGGACGCCTGGGTGGCTCAGTTGGTTGGGCATCTGACTTTGGCTCAGGTCATGATCTCACTGTTTATGAGTTTGAGCCCCGCATTGGGCTCTGTGCTGACAGCTCAGAGACTGGAGCCTGCTTCTGGTTCTGTGTCTCCCTCTCTCTCTGCCCCTTCTCTGCGCTCTCTCTCAAAAATAATTATTAAAAAATTATTTAAAAAAAGAAAAAGAAAATCTCACTTGGGGGACTGAGGCTGTGGGACCAGGTGAAAGTTCCATCTCTTCCATACATCATTTTCTTGTGTCTTCCTGGGTTTTCAGGCATAACCGTTTTCCCACTAGACTTGTCGGCTACCTAGCTTATTATATGAGTCATGGACTGAAACCAAGAAACAAAGTCTAAAAATAGAAAAGATAACTCAAAATTAAAGCATAAATGATTAGCTTTTGAAGTATTAAAAATGGATCACTTGCTGGTACTAGAAGTCTCAAAATTATTTTTTCCAGTATGTCCTCTTCTACTGTTTGATCTAAAAATTAATGTTTCTCAATATCGTACAATAGATGATTTACGAGGAGGTACATGTCGGCTTAATTACTTTGATAGTTTATATATGTGGTACTAGTAAAGCAGATTCTGGATTTCTAGAATAACTAGAGGAAGAAAAAGAGGTTTTTACATATTCAGTGAGGATATTGCTGTGATTAGTAGTTGGGAGTAGATATTTGTAGAGTTTACCTGGGTGGAATTTGAATTTGCTCTAATATGATAGGAATGGGTCAAATATTTGACCATCTGCAACTTATTGGGATAGTTGTCTATAATTTATTTAACCTCTCTTCCATTCTTTCAAAGAGAAAAGGGGAAATATCTATGTTTAGATTTATGGTGATTATAAAATTAAAGAAAGGTTTTTGTTCAGGAGAAGCAGAGCTTTTCATCATGATGAACTCTGAGAGAAACATTTTCTTTGTATCTTTATCATGAAAAAAGAGTATAATATGGATATCTATAGCATACATACAAAGTGTAAAATCTCCAACTTGCCTCGATTAGGTACTAATGTAGTATATTCATATAGTTGTTGTAAAGTTCTTAAGGTAGTCTGTGGAATTCAATTCCTTAAAAGAAATTCTCTAAGGGATCATAACTACAGTCTATGTTTGTGGTTGTGATTATCTAGCAAGATGCATAACATTTAAAATTGCTTTAATTTCTTCACAGAAAAGGGAGGAATCACCAGAGTTGTTAGGAACTTTGTTTACAGAAAAATTATACAGAAAACACAGGTCATTGGAGAATAAAATGTTTTTCTAAGTGAATTTAGCAAAATGGCATAGTTAATTGCACAGTGATTAATGGAGACAATGAAAATATATATGCTTTCACAAAAATGAAGGTGATCTGCATGTAATCTATACTCATAAGTTAAACTTGAGTAGAATTTTTTCCCCTGCACCGTGTTTGCTCATTATCTATATTAGATTGGTTATCAGTACTAATCAAGTTAAAGTGGCTGAGTTTGTCTTTGCTAGACCTTTTTACCTCTTTAAAAAATTTTTTTTCATTTATTCATTTTGAGAGACAGAGAGAGACTGAGCATGATCTGGGGAGGAGTAGAGAGAGAGGGAGACAGAATCCAAAGCAGTCTCCAGGTGCTGTGCTGACAGCACAGAGCCCAACAGAAGGCTCAGACCCACAAACCATGGGATCATGACTTGATTGAAGTCAGATGCATAACCAACTGAGCCATCTAGGCGTCCATAGACCTTTTTACCTCTTAACGGCCCTTCATATCCAACTCTAATCCCAACATCTCTTAAATCTTTCTCCTCTTTGTTTGCATGTATATTGTCTATTATGCACCGGACCTCACTGTGTTGTTTTATGCTTAAATTGTTTGTCTCACATGCATAGTTTCACTATAGTTGGCAAATTATCCCAATAGAATATAATATACAGGACTTTATAACAATTGCCTTAAATAAAGATGGAACTCATGTACTTTACCTGGAAACTTAGAATCTTTTTATTTTTGCATAAGTGCATAATAAATATTTAGATGACATAGATTAGTCCCAAACTGAAAGAGTCTTAAAGAATCAGGATACATTTTGAGGTGACATTTTGAAAACATGAATGCTTTAGTTTCAGGCCTTCCCAAAAGGGTCCTCCTTGAGTATGCATGCCTATATTTCTGTGCAAAATCATGTTCATTGATATTTCCACTGTTGTAGGGATATAGGTTTTACTGAATATCATTCTATTATTGCTTTTTACTATAATGCATAAATAGAATGTCATTTTATTACACCTGTATTTTTTACTAGTCTACATTTTATGTAACTAATGAGTTATTCAAAATAACATATTTTAGTGGTGAT
Source organism: Helogale parvula (assembly GCA_004023845.1). Taxonomy (NCBI): domain Eukaryota; kingdom Metazoa; phylum Chordata; class Mammalia; order Carnivora; family Herpestidae; genus Helogale; species Helogale parvula. The sequence continues at coordinate 73,642 of PJEM01001149.1, read as the reverse complement.
ACTTCTTAATTCCCATATCTAGATGCAGAACACAAATATTTCAATGGGACATCACTGCGTCATTAAGATTCTTCATCTCTGTCCTGGAATTTATCCCATCATTGAAATTACAATTATGTGTAATGAACAAGCTAACAGTTCTAGTATGGAAACATGAAACCTCATTTGTGGTAATAGAATTTGACTTGTCTTCTTCCTCTCACTTTTAATAATATCATAATGTTGATGTATCTGAATGTAATTAGCATAAGCAGTCTTAAGAAATGCTTTGCTGTAGCTGAAAACATGGATTACAATTTCAATTATTATTGTTTTTCCAGACATTGACTTTTGGGGCCAGGCCAAATGGATTTCTGGTTAGTAGACCGTGTTCATCAATATAACTGTTGAGGGTATGTTTTCAAGAGTAATTTAATGACCAGGTTTTCTTGTCTTAATGACATGAACATTTTTCCTCTTTAGTGTCTTTTGGAATGGACTAACTTATTTTTGGAGAACACAAGAAGGTAAGATTAGAAGGCAGTAAGTGAAAAAATTCCTTTTTCCTGTTTTATTCCTTCTACTACATGAAAATAGGTGAAATTGTGTGAAAAATAAATATTTCAACTTCCCACTCATGAATTATTCATGTAAAATTAAAAAACCTTGACCTGTTACAGCTTTGGCTTGACCCTGATCTAGCACTCAGTATTAGCTGTTGATAGCCATATTTTTTCCTGCTATTGAAGTGAATGAAATACCTCTTACTAATTGCTATCTTGGCTAAGGAAGTAAATATGAGGTCTATGGATTACAGTCAAGGTTGTCTAAAGTTAAATCTTGAGGTTTATGACCTACTACCTGGAGAGTAGAGAACTTCGAATGTATGGGAATTTTGGGTAACTTGCAAATTTCTGGAGATTTTAGACAGTACTCAACTGGAGTGATAGTTGTTCCATCTCAAATACAGCTTAGAGCATTTCCCAGAAATTATTGCCATATCCTCAACATGTGGGTGTGTGTAATCTCCTTTATGTATGATAAATCCTTCCTTAATACATTTGTTTTTGTTGTAGGTTCTTTTTTAGATTTTGGAAAGTTTGAATAGCTCTATGTATGTTTGAGTCCATGTGTGTGTGTATGTAAGTGTGTGTATTTGGTGTGTGTCTTTAGTGTGTTTGTGAGTATCCTTCTGGGAAAGGCAGAAAGAAAGAAAACCTTGAAGGAAGGAAGGGAGGGAAGAAGGAACCTGGAACAGTATGATCTTGAAAATAAATAAATTTAAAGTAATAAAAGCATGATTTAGAGTACACAGTAATTATATTCTGAGTTTTACTTTGTTGAATAAACCATTTTATATCATAAAATAAACATATCACTAGCATCATGCTGATTTTTAAATTTATACTAACAATCCTCCATTAGATACATTCCTTAAATTAATCATGTATTATGCACTGAATTTATGTTATAGCATAAGATTTCCAATTATTTGTAAGTTACTCATGTGTATAAAATATTGGAATTGGGATGTTGTAGATAGATCAGATATTAGAAATCATGTAATCTTGGCATTGAAAAGTGTTTTATAGTCTTGTGTCAACACTGATGAAATAATAGTAGTTGCATGGAGCACTTCGTGAGAATTCTGGGGGTGTATTTAGATTAAGAAAAAAGAGTTCTATAATTCATTACTTATGTCTGCATGGGCCCAGCATAGAAAATGGTGGCCGGTATGTTAAGTATTTTGACACTTCTAATCTACTTAAACATCCTAAATTTACAGGAAAAAAACCAACAACAACCCCGATATGTATATGCTGACTCGGTTATTATATGACATTATAGAGATTGTGCAACATCTTTTGCGTATGTCAAGACCCTCAATTTTTACAGTCTTGCATGTAATATTTGAACCCCAACTGTAGATAAACTGATGATAAGTTCACAAAGCAAGTTAGTGGCACAGCTAAGATGAAAAACAAGGCCTTTTGTCTTTCAGTTAAGAATCCTTTCCACAATAAAACAAAAGATGATATTGTATCAGTAAGGAGTGTCCTTGTGAGTAACAGATCTGATTAATAAATGATAGATTAAGAATGTTGTAATTTGCATTTGTTCTCTATTGCTCCTATGACTAATTACCAAAAGTTCAGAGGCTTAAAATAACACAGTTTTATCTGACTGTTGTAATGGTCAGAAAATTTGCTTCACTGAACTAAAAATGAGGTGTCAGGAGGATTATGTTCATTCTGGAGCCTGGGAACAGAATACTTTCCTTGGATTTTCCCACTTTGAGAGGCAGCCAGTACTCCTTGGCTCATGGCTCCTTTCTCTCCCTTCAAAGCCAGCAGTTTAGTATCTAGTTTCCTCTTTGACCTCTGTTTCCATCTTCACATTTTTTCTCAGTTAATCCAAGATGTTCTTCCCATCTCAAAATACTTAATCACACCTGCAAAGTCTCTTGTGAACCTAATATACTCACAGATTTCAGAGATTAGGGCACGCATTTTTTGGGGGGAGGGGCAATTCAGCCTACGATATATAACAGAGACGGTATAGTACCTCATAAGTATACCAATTCACGTTACCATCTATGACCCAGGTTTGTTCCTTCTTCTCCCTCTGCCATATTTAATATATTGGTCTATTATTTCATGGTTGCAAGGTGACTGTATGGCAGAAGGTATAACGGTCACTTTACAGTAGGAACAAGAGAAAAGTGTGATGGCAAGACCTTTTCTTTATACTCACGAACTGAAGCCCTACTCATGAAATTCCTCCTGTATCTCTGAAACCAGCAATATACCCCAAGGATTCCCCTAGCTGCAAAGGAGAATAGAAATTTAGATATTTCACTTTAGTCTCTCTCTCTCTCTCTTTTTTTTTTTTTTTGGAGCTTGCAAGGAAAAGAGGAGGTTCGAAATGGATATTCAGTGAACCAATCTTCTACTGGTCAGTATTCCTAGTTGCAAGCAATAAATTTGTATTTAAGCATAAAAATTTATTATAGAGCATCAGGTCGTAGAATATCCAAAAGGGGTATAGAACTAAGATTACTAATTACAAAGACTAATGATAGAGCTAGAATCATACCCAAGATACTGCGAGAGTTGTCTAGTAAAAACATCACTGCTACTGTCCCTGGATGGCAGTGGTTATTCGTGGGTCTTTAATATGGATTCCAGAATATCCATAATGCTATTCCCATCAAAGCACATGCTAAAAGATGTCCCCACCAGTGGCCACTACTCAAATTGCTTTTATCTGTGTCTAAATCTCAAGTGCACGTGACTAATGAAACCTGGACATATGTCTGTCTGTAGCTGCAAAGGAGTCTAGGAAATGTAAGTCTCTTAGACCAGGTCCTCTTGGAAGCAGAGCCTAAGAAAAGGATTCATATGCTGACATTTTATTTGATAGATACAAATTCACTATACTGAGAGTAAGGAGAGTGGAGGCAGAACAAGATGCTATAATGCATTTCTGAGGTTGCTGTTGAGCATGTGTCCATTGTCGTTCTGTTCTTCTCCAAAAGTACTGAAAAGTGGAACTGATTCAAAGTTATCCTCAGAAGGGAAAAGGAGGAAAAATTTATCTGTGGAGCTTCTTCTCATACCTATTTCCTATTGGCTTAGGTCAGCCTCACAGTGGACCAGTTCCCTCATTCATCCATGTTGTATAATTCACCCCACTGGTGACCATTCAGGAAGCCAGATTTCGCTCCTGGCACTGTGGCATTTCATCTAAGTAAGTGGAGGGGAAATTTAGGGCAGATCGTTTTAACATCTAAGAGATGTTGACCTTGTGGGTCAGAGTTTCATCTCAGGACAGTGACACATTCCAAAAGTGGATAGCACCTTTACAAGGAAGGAGATGTGGGGTGCCTCGGTGGCTCAGTCGGTTAAGTGGCTGACTTTGGCTCAGGTCATGATCTCGCGGTTCATGAGTCTGAGTCCCACATCGGGCTCTGTGCTTACAGCTAGCTCAGAGCCTGGAGCCTGCTTCCGATTCTGTGTCTCCTCTCTCTGCACTCCCCTCCTCCACTCACTCTCTGTCTCTCAATAATAAATGTTAAAAAAAGTTTAGAAGGAAGGAGACAGTTGAAAACAATCTCACTGTGCATTGTAGAGTGTCCTGATCTGATGGGAGCTGGAAGCATGGGTGGTGAAAAATTCACCAAAGGCAGACCAAAAGAGATAAAAGTTTATTGAATACACTGCAAAGACCGGACAGCAAAGGAGAGACTGTCTGCCCCAAGGTGGTGGAGAGGAGCTATAGTTGTAGGGTACAGTGAGGAGCATGGGGGTTAGGGAATTTCCCCTTTTTTGGTAATCTTAGGAACTGTGCCTGGTTGTAAGTAGCCCATTGGTTGTTTAGGGCCTATGGCTTCATAAGCCTGTTTGCATTCAGCTTGGTAGTCACTGTGGGCCTTTTTGCACGCTTCTAAATGCATGACATGTTACTGTCCTATAGCATAGTTTTTGGTTTACACCTTAAGAAAGCTGTTTTCACAATGCGGAAACTATCACAATATAGGAAAGGGGTTGACAACTCAGTGGGCAGTCCCTAGTGACAGATATCCTTTACCACCAATACCTGAGCATATGATTTTATCTAGAAAAGCAAAGAGAGTAGGAAAGCCATGCATAAAGATACATCTGTGGAAATGTTCTTAGTGTGTTTAGACGATGATGGAGAAACCAATGCTCTATCAGATTTCTTACAAATACATTTTCACATATTTATGAGTTTCTGCTTATCTCTAATTAATTTCCTAAGCTAGAGGCCCATGAAACACTGTACTGGAGAGAATCAAACCTTAATTCTATCATGTCCAAATCTCTTTTGAGAGGCATTTTCCTTCAGTGACCTGGGAAGCTGAACTTTCTTAATTGGATTAGTGGCATTTCTCTGTTTCATACTGAAACAAGATCCACAGGCCTCTACTAGCTAGTGCTTTATAATCTACATCTATTTTGTGGTCATTGCTGAAGTTTAAGAGCTAGCCTGTGGAGGCAGGAAGTGGCATTAGAATTCATTGTGTTTTGCCTTGCTAAAAGATGTAGTCCAAGATAATAAGGCAGTGCCTTTTTTTTTTTTTTTTAACTATCAGAATACATCTTTCCTGTAGAGTTCAGGTCTGCAAAGAAAAGCCACAATGTACTTTTCACTCAGGGGCAAAATTTCCAGGACTTTCAGTATTTCAAGGGAAACTTAAATTCAACCCATTTGCCTTCAGCTGTTTTCTTCTTAATGAGAGAGTAAATCCTACAAATCTTAATCCCCTTTACCAAAATACCAAAGCAATTTGTACCTTGTATCAAATAATTATGTCTGAGGTAAGCATAGGGAATTTAGTTATTTGTAGAGGGTTGTTTTTCCCATAACAAAGTCTCTAAATAGAATTATCAAGTCTATCAAATGTTAATTTGTCAAGAAAAACAGAAAAGCTAATAAGGAAAATTGGATTTATATTGTAAATAGAGTATTATCTTGAAGGCTTCCATGTCTCCAAAAGGAAGTATGACTGATAGATGACTAAAGGAAAGTCTTAAGCAAACCAGAGGGTCATTTTCTCTGCTTGTACTACAGAATTACTCTGGGGCAGTATTTGGAGAACGTCACCTCTGCTTTTTAGGGTTTTATTGGAACATACAATGAGAAAGACAGCCCTGACTTTGGGATCCTGGTTGTTAAAAAACAAAATTCAACTGAGTAAATTTAAAGGATCTTATTGGCTTTTTCAATGATAGGTGAATCTAGCAGATAGAAAGGAGCTGTCCAAAATGGAAGACATTATAGGCAGAAAGGAACAGGAATAAGGAAGTTATACAAGGCAAAACAAGTTGGTTATTACAAGGTCACTTTCCTTTAGGGCATGGTAGGGGGTCTACCAGGCACATTATTTAACTAGTGCTGAATAGGCAATTCCTGGTTCACTGGTTCAAGGGACCATTTCTGGGAGATCCAAAACTAATTAAGTCTTGATGTGATCACTTGGAGCTTAGTATACGTGACTCCATTTGGGGGTCATTTCTTGTTTTTAACCTCATCTGTAGCTGTGGCTTATCTCCTGACCAAACACGGTCATTCCTGTAACAGATGAGGGAAGGTGGCTGCCTGGCTACTTGAAGAAAGTGAGAAATGAGAACACAGTTCTGACCCTGCACAAAGGCAGATGCCAGCCTGTTAGCAGGATTTCCAAGGATTCCAGGCTTTCCCATGGTCAGGCTTCAGACGTGTGACGTTTCCTTTAGAGAGCAGACAATGACCACATTATAGTAGAAGCTGGAGTACCTAATGTCTTCCCTGGATTTCCAGGAGTCTGAGGGCATTAGCTCCACACCTATGTTCTGAGCCTACTCTCTCATCTACTTTCTAGTTTCTTCTACCTCCACTGTTTCTTCTTTAACACTAGCCAGGTAAACTACAATTTTAAGAAGGTAAAGTGAGGCACCACTTTAAATGGCTTTTGTGAAAACTAACATCTGTTATTTACATTGTTGCTAGGGTATATTTAAATTTTAGGGCAAAGACTGCATATGTTTTCTTCCATTTCAATGGGGACAGGAAGAGGCAGGATGTTGTTAAAAGAATGAGATTAGAGAGATAGTTGCTGACACTAAGTCTCTTTATAAGGAGAAATCAGGAAACTTCCCTTGCTCCCTCCTTGGCCCCTAACTGACCTGAGTACCCATGGGAAGAGTGGCTTTGTCGGCCACTTCCCTTTTTTGCCATTTTCAGTGGAAATGATCCAGAAATTGAAAGAGGCTTACGGTGTGGCAACTGGCCAACCTCAGTCAAATGACCTTACAGATAGGCAGGTTAATTTGTGGAAATCTTGGTTATTGGGAAACAGATTGAAGATGAACATCTTCCCATTTGGATGTGCTGGTCTAACACTACTCATTTTCTCATTCCTCATATCACCTTCTGATGCCCCTTCTATGCTTTATGTCTGCCTCCTGCCTCTTCCACATTCTCTTTTTAGCTCCTGGCTTTTATAGGGATTTTAAGAGCAACACTTTAGAATTTAAAAAAGTTTTGGGACACCTGGGTGGCTCAGTCAGTTGAGCATCTGACTTCAGCTCAGGTCATGATCTCACGATTTGTGGGTTCAAGCCCCACTTCGGGCTCTGTGCTGACTGCTAGCTCAGAGCCTGGAGGCTGCTTTAGATTCTGTGTCTCTTTCTCTCTCTGCCCCTCCCCTGTTCACGCTCTGTCTCTCTCTGTCTCTCAAAAATAAATAAATGTAAAAAAAAAGGTTTAATAAAAAATTAAATTAAATTTAAAAAGTTTTGTGTCTGTGTGTGTATAATCGAAACCACAAAGCAAAACACTAATAATCCTATTGTGGAGAGATGAATACCTTTGACATTTTCTTCAGCATTTGCTGTGTGTGTGTGTAGAAATAGGTAAGTTTGCAAAATTCAAATTTTGCATGTTTTATAGCAGTGTATTATAAATATTTTTCAGGCTTTTTTTTTTTGCTTTTTGTTTGTTTTTTGCTCTTGTAGACAGAAGTTTATTAGAGGGGTTGGGGTCTGAGTGGGTACAGTTGGGAGGAGTGGGCAGGGGCCTGGGCACCACCGGCAGCCTAAGGCCAATAAGACGGAAGACCAGCGGGACCACAGCCAGGAAGGCTTGGGTCATCAGGCAAGCAGGTGGGCTGCTCTTCACCTCGCAGGTGTCCGTGCCCTGGGCATGGTGAGGCTTTGGGAGGATGTGGAGGTTGTAGGTGCCTGGCTCTAGGTGCAGGTGAGGGGGCAGGATGATGGGGGAGCCTCACCTCCCCCTCAAGGAGTCTTAGGCCCCTGAGAGACTGGCTTGGAAGGGAAGGCAATGCCGCTCAGTGTTTGGGGAAAGGGCACTCAGATAAGACAGGTAAGGGGCAGCCTCTTTTCTGAGAAGAGATTGGCTGAAGGACCTCAGAATACTGGTGACAGCAGCAAGAGTTTGGAAGACGATTGCCAGGTACTTGCTTCTGACCCTGCAAGCGACATTGTAGAATTGTAGAAAGAGCTATGGACTCAGGTTCAGAAAGGTACATATAGGTGTTTGAACCATCCAGCTCCATCAGGGCCCAAGAGAAAGGAGCTGTCAGAACTGTTGCTTTTATTTCTACTACTTAACACTCTACTGCTATCACCTCTACCGCCTGAAATCCACTGAGGTCTTATGTTATTATTGTGTTAAGTACTTTACATGCAATACATACATGAAATATCTGAAGATTGCGTACATTTGATTTTTGCAAACCCCTCCCCACCTCGCTGTCTCAACTTTGTAGAGTAGCAAACTCAGATGGAGTCTTAGAGAAGTTAAATAAATTGTTCCAAGCTTAAAACCTGGATTCATAATCCTTGTTCTATACTGCATTTTTATAACCAAGAACCCATTTGAAATAGTATCCTTATATGGAAGATACAAATACCTAATGATCAACAAGATGACTACAACTTTGGATACTGTGTATAGCTCCTAGGGCCCTTGTAGGAACAGTGTCTGCTTTTCAACTCCGTTTTTGTCGAGTTCTGGTGAGGATCAGGATGTTATCTTAAGTGGTTGAACTACATACATTTTTTGGCATAAATTTATTTTGAATTTTTCTTTAAGGTTCGCATCAAATTTACTTAATTAAAATTATTAGGATATAAACAGTTACAAATTGTAAGCAGTGGTCTCTGGCTGGTTTTCCTGTTGTCTAAAATAAGAGTCTTAGCCTTAAAAGGAAGCTACAACCCGGGCTGGGAGTTCCTCTTATCAAATATTGTTAGAGAGAGAAGGAAAAAAGAGAGTAAATGAAGGTAGACCGAGGGTAAAAATTTAGTCTATTTTGTTAGCTGTGACAGTTGGGGCAACACATGTAGATCATGGACTTTGAGGTCTTGTAAAACAGATACTAATCCTTACCTTGTTGGTTTGTTTTGAGGATTAGATTTTTCAAAAAGTAACTGTTGGGAAAATGCTTTTGAAACTCTAAAAGTTTCACTCTAGAAAATATGAGGAACTTACTGCACCAAGATATTACTAAGAAGGTAGCTGTTTATTCTTAGGTACTAGGTCAAGTCTGGTTTACTTCTAGTAGAGAAGACATTAATTAAGACTCTGAGGGCACCTGCGTGGGTCTGTGGTTAAGCATCTGACTTCAGCTCAGGTCATGAGCTCACAGCTGGTCAGTTTGAGCCCCACTTCGGGCTCTGTGCTGACAGCTCAGAGCCTGGAGCCTGCTTCGGCTTCTGTGTCTCCCTCTCTCTCCTGCCCCACCCACCTCCCTGCCGTTCGTGCTCTCTCTCTCAAAAATAAATAAACATTTTTAAAAAAATTTTTAAAAAGGCTCTGGATATGGCAACTGTCTACTGTCCTACCATTTTAATATCCACTTTGAAACCAAAACAATTAGAATATATTGCAAAACATAAGTTTTTGTCTTCTAGAGGTAAAGTTTGGGTTTCTGGGAAATATCTGGAAAAACTATGTAAATTAAATTTGAGCCCTAATATATGTAAAATGAGGGGTTGCAGTCCTTCTTAACTTGATCAAGCTACCCCTTAGATTAGCAGGAAGTATGCTCATTTCCTAGCATAAACAATTGTTCTTATTCTAAAATTTGTATTGGAATAATGATATTATTAAAAGAATGATTTAATAATTCAGTTAATGACAAAAGTTTAGGAGAAAAGACAATGATAAATACACAACAGAGGAAAAATTTCTTGCTTTAAAATTTATTAACACAAATTTGTTAATATAGTGCTTTCCAAGAAGGAGATATTTTTATATGTGTATTTTATAGTAAAACAGTCCTAGATAATGGGAATATTTTCACTATTTAATATCAGCCTATCCTATTTTTCTTATATACTTTTTCCTGTGTACTTTACTTTCACTTTCATTCTATTCTATTCTATTGATTATATATGCATCTATTTCTCTTCCTATTATTTCAGCTTCCTTTTCTCTAAGCTAAATATTCTATAAAGGATTCACTGCTGATTGCTGTGTTTGCATGGATTATGTCATATTCACTGTTCTTTAGTGAAAAATCGAATGCTTATGGTTATTTTTTCATTATTTCATATTACTTAGGTATAAAGGCAGGACTTTTATCTTTATTTAATTACAAGTTAATCACTAATTATTCTGTCTACAATGAGGGAACCAGAATAAATTCAAGGTGGAGACATCAGTACGATCAGCTGAAACATTGAAGCCACTGAGGGATGAACTAATCAACATTTATTGCGAATATTTTTAGAGTATAATAAAAGTAGTTCTTAGGCAGCGATATCATTCTGTGGATGAAAATGTTGGATGTGAATTTTAATTTAAGCCTGTAAAAAACGTAACCATTTTGACAAAAGTGGGTGGATCACAGCTTTTTCATTTCTAGAAAGGCAACAATAATTCCGTACAGAGACATTGAGAAGGATCTAGATAAATGCAGGCAAACTTCTGAGCATCAAGACTGCCCCCTCCCAGACTCACGCTCTCTTTCTCTCTGTCTAAAATTTAAAAAAAAAAAAAAGCCTTTAAAAACTCTAGCTTCGTCTCTTACTAGTTGTTGACTTCAATCAAGCTATCTAATTTTTCCAAGCCTGATGAATTTGTCTGTAGCACAGGAAATCAATTGTCCTCACTTGAATCCCCTCGACCCACAACTACATTGCAAAATGCACCCATCAATTCTCTATATTAGATTTTTCTCCTAAAAACCAAAACTATTGGTATGATTTTCTAACTAATTCTTCTGAGGCTAAGAGGTACAGAGATGAGTTGACTGAATTACTTATGCCCAAAAGTAGTCAGTCAAGCCCTCAAATGTAATGCCCGGAGAGGAGAGGAAGCATGTTGCCCATCTGATAGTACTCACTTTTCCAAGCACATAATATATTCGTGTCTCTCACTTTCTGTGGCAAATCTGATAGAAAAAACATGGAGAAGCAATGTGGTTTGCTAATTAGAAAACTAAGCTACATATGTCTTTTTCCTAAATTTTTCACTTGCAGTGGATGGTCAGGCATTTTATTTCAGAACAGTTGATGTACAGTTTATTCTTCCTTCTCGTCATCTCAACCTTGATGAACATACCTTTTAAGCCTTCACACAGATTGATGATTTGTGTTGGTCACTTGTCTTATTCTTACTTACAGAGAGATTTAAGATTCATGTATTAAAAAACAAGAAAAGCTGCACTGATGTTTGGTATGTAGAAAAAGAAGTGTACATGGCTCTCCAGAGAGAATATGGCACGAGTATAAATTTTCAGTGATTTATCCCAACATGGAAAAGCCCTCATTTCCATTACTCTTCACCTGGATGTTTATCACCTACTCCCTACGGTCATATTTTTCTCAGCTGAAACTTTGGAGAAAGGGGAGAGAGCTAATATGTGCTGCGAGCATGTGATGTGAGCTGTCCAGGCTGCCTCATTTAGAATGGCTGCATACCTTGTCACTTAGGTGACAGTCCTCCATTTAGGAGATGAGGCAGATGCTTAGAAGTTACCACTCTGCCTGAGTCGATCGCTAGTAAGTCACAAACTTAGGTTTCAGTCTCTACCATTTATGTTTGTGCTGCTGGCTGCCTTATGTTATATTCTGAGATAGTATGTTTCTGTCAAGTTCAAGTCTTGATTTTAGGTGGCCCCAAATAAATAAGACCATTTCTTGAACCTCTTTTCTTTAAGAAAAGAGCATATTTTAATATGCTAGCCTGACTTACACATTAGTAAGCAGGAAGTTATTGAGTGGTAAAACTTCAGACAACCAACTCCAAGGGTCACATTAAGTATATTATAGATTTGTGATTTGCAGAAAATATTCCAGGGTTTAAAGACTCCTGCACATGGAAGTAAACAGTTGGAAAATCTCCTTTCCCATTGAAAGCGAAAATACGAAAATATTTTTCTCGTGGATACTTTGTGAGGTATTTCAGAAAACCAGAAATGGGAGTTGCAATACTATGTGAATAAAAGAAATTGTCATTCTTAAGGTAAAATAGGCAGCAGGTATTTTGAAAAAAAAGTGACAAAAGAAAAGCAATCTCTTTAGGAAAAGTGTTGAGCAACACCCTGTAATTTTTCTCCACAGTACCAGATGGAGGCAGACTTCTCTGGAGTTATTAACAGAAGCCTCTTGCATCAAGGAACCAATCATTCTGACAGGGTCTCATGGAGGAACATAAACACCATGACAGTTTGGGTGAGAGCAGACTTAGAAAGCAAGAGCCAGGCAATAAGGAAAAGGACCAGAGTGAGAGGTTTCCCTCAGTGAAACCGGTTTCACTGATTCCTTTAACGAGGAGAGCTTAGACATTAATAGCATGACTGTGTTCTACACTCATTTTATACATATTAGTTTTTGTATGTATATCTAAGTTAACCATAGAGGAAAAAGTAGAAGTCTCATTTTGTATTGTGTCTCCCGCCATTTTGTTGCCTTTGTTTATGACTACATTAAAGAACTCCTTTCAAACACACTCCGACAGTTGGGTCAAGAGGTCTTCTGTTTGTTATCATGGGACCGGTAAAAAGTGGTGTTCTTTATGAAGTGCTACTGAGTGGGACCTGGTCTGCTTTTCTAGACTTCCGGGACACTGCACTGGGGCTGGCCGACACCAGAAAACACTTGGATTATTAACACTTATGAGCCTCTGAGTCACTCGACTGTTTAGGATAAGTGAAGTGTGTGGAGTCTTTCTGCCTGAGAGCATTCCCTGACCATACAGTGTGGAAGGTCCATGAGGGCCAGGTCAGAGATGTGAAGGAATTCATATCACAGGAGTGACCCTCAGCTCATACTTGATGGGGTCTGTGGATAAATATCCCAGCATTCTTGTTATGAGACAGATCTGAGGAATGTTCTGCGTGGCTTTTTAGAGGATCTCAGTGGAACCAAGCCCACTGAGACTACCAGACTCTAGTCATCTGCTCATTCACACTTCCTGCCCTGGCTTCTTCCTTTGTTTTACTTTCCTATTCCTTCACTCTTTCCGGAATCACTTCCCAAAAAATCCCCTTGTGCTCAGATTCTTGTCGCTGCTTGCTAACCCCAACTAAGAAAACCACCTGCTTTTTTTTTTTAAACCTAGCATACAAAAAAAAAATCCCTTCCAAGTTAAAGTAGATTTTTAAGAGATTGTGTTTGAAAAGATCTTGTTAATGTTTTGTCACCAGTGAGATTAGTGACTTGAGGAATGTAATGGAATCGGGGAAGAGACCTGGGAAGTATGGCGAGGATAGAACCTGACAGCCATGGACCCGAAGAGTCCAATTTCTGCGAACATTCTCGGGTGGGCTTTGCTGTGGCACGTTCTACTTGCTGGTGCTGTATTTAAGACTATATTTTCTTTGAATGCAAAATTGTGTGTGTGTATTATGAGGCATCATGTTTGTACAAAGCTGCGCTTATACAAAGTTGTTTTTGGTATAAAAACTTTGGGGAAAGCTCAGCACAGTGATGCCAGGAAAGTTACATCAAGCCACTTGTGTGAAAATGTACCCCCTAATACTTGTATTACACACATTAATCATTGAGATCATGCTGTAAAGCTCACGTTGCCATTAGGCCAGAAGATTTGACATAGAAATCAATAAAACCTATATATGACTAAATTTATTTTATTTGTGTGTTACCAACAGAGCCCCTATGATTTTACTTAAATCAAGTACTGATGTAACCCCAAAATTAAGTTAACCAGTGATTCATGGACTTTTAGGAATAGTTTAAAATTTTTCATTGTAAATCTGCTTTAGAGATGTATTTTGACTTATTTCTGCTTTAGAAATGTTTGTTTCTACATACCTCTACTTAAAGAGAACAAAAGCATTTGGGTGAAAATAAATACCCTCATAGGTCAATATCATATTTCCAAGTAAAGTATTCTGAAGATTTGACCAGAGAGAGGTGAGGCATCCCTGGTTTACTCTAATTCATCTATTTTCTGGAATTTCCAGACTCATTTCTTTTCACTCTATTCCAGGAAGTGAATAATATTTTTAAACCATCAATAATCTACCACAGAAAGTACTGTTGTTTTAAAAGTTTAATTCCTTTCTCTAAACTAAGGAATCTACTTATTTCTTCTTTCTTGCTGCATTACAAAAATTTTGCTTGTTCTTACGGATATCACTGGTAAAGAAATATAAAGTTTGTGCAATTTCATTATTAATGGGTACATAAACTAAATTTAATAGCAATAAACTAAAAGAAAGTAATTTTCATAGCTACATAAACAATCAGATTTATGTTCTTACTTGGTGCTGATCACAAGAGATAAGACTTAAAAAACTAAAACCAACTGGAACAAAGCATCTGATTAGAGATGACAGTTGTTTGGGAGTTTATTTTTGTAGGACAAAGGCGAGTTTTTAATTGTTTACTTTAAGGTTAGAGAGTTTACATTATGGAGGTATTCATATCTCCATTTCTTTCGTTTTGCTGTGACACATTTCCTGGATATTTCAAACCATGCTGTTTTGCAAAGACTATTTTGCATTCTGAAGAGGTTTCCTGCCTAATTTAGTTCCATCAACTGATTGCCATGGAAACCCCTGATATCCTTTTCTCTTCCTGGAATGAGATACTGGCTCTGTTTCAAATAGATTTTTTTTTTAACCAGAGAACTAGAGTAAGTTTCACAAAGTAAAATGTGGTTGTCAGTGAAGGAATACCCTTCAGGGTAAACCAGTGGATGGAGAGAAGCCACAAGCAAGCACATAACTACCGAACTAAAGAGGTAATTTAACAGTGGGAAACTAGTAGCAGTCTTGTCCAAATCAAAATGAAATGATGCCTCACTGAGTTTTTAAAATTTTATTGAAAAAAAGTTGAAGTCAAACCTTTCTTCCATATCAGCCCAACAATGTCAAAACAAAACAAGCAGTGATACAGTAACTCTAAAATTTTGTGAGGTTAAGTCAATCTTAATTTCTCAAGGGCTTCTTAAAGCAGGTTCATCCGGAGAATGTGAATGGTTGGGCTGGGAAAATAATGTGTGTAATAAACTTAACACAATAAAGAGCCGCTCATTTTTATCATGGATTTTATGTTAAAAGTCCACTTTTAGAGGAAGACAATATTAGATACATTGTGCTATTCTCTTAAGACCTGTGCTCTGAGACTAGAATCGTATCCTGAGTTTATTCACTCATATTTGGCATTTTAAAACAATATTCAAGAAGTATAGCTACTTCCAACCATGAGGAAGAGAGGAAGGATTAGGAAGTATATATATATCCATATATACTATATTAAGTAGTATGTTTACTCCTTTTCTCTATGTATATGTGAGAGAAAGCTTTAACTTTATGATTGTTTATATTTACACAACTATCATACATGACTATGTGTCTGTATATTGCATACAGACATGTGGTTGTCAGAAGTACAGATTGATAAGAAGAAAGAAGGTCAATATTGGGAGAAAGAGGAAAGTTTTTCTGATGGTTCTCTGTAAATTCAGATAGAATGGTTTCTGTAGTTTGTGTTATGTTATTTCTCATAAGATTCAGATTTTGTATTTCCTTTATAAAGAGAGAATCACCGTCAGACATCTCCACCTCAACTGGTAGTGAGTTCTGTTTTCCTAAAACATAAAAGTCAAGAGACAAAATTTGGGTTCCTTGCAAACTGGATTTATTGGCAGACACTAATGGTTTCTTCTGATGACTTAAAGTTTGTCTGTATAAAATCATTGATTATGATTTTTTTTCCTGCCTGGAGTGATAGACACACTACTTTTCTCTCAATCTTGTTTACCTTCCTAGAAAATGTATTATTCTAAGAAGTTTATTTAAAATAAAAATTGTATAGAGGTGCTTGGGTGGCTTGGTTGGTTAAGCGTCCAACACTTGATTTCTGCTCAGGTCATGATCTCACAGGTTTGTGAGTTCAAGGCCTGCCTAGGGCTCTGTGCTGACAGTGTGGATTCTGCTTGGGATTCTTTCTCTCTCTTTTTCTATCCCTCTCTCTGCCTTTCCCCCAAACCAGAATAAATAAATAAACTTGAAACAATTGCACATACATGGGGAGTGCTGACAAAAAGAAAGGAGTACTTACTGAAGACAGAAAAAAGAATTTTATTGATTTGAAGCATGTTGAGAAAGGGATTTCAAAGCCTTGTTTATTATTTGGTCCATTGTGACTCCCCCAATTAGGAAAGTATATGATTACTTTCAAATTAACTGTGGCCTTAGCTACTGTGTGGATAGGCACAGCAACTCTGTTTTCATATCTCATCATGACAAAGCAGTAAATACCTCCGGCTACCAATGAATGTATTCACTTTCAGTGTAATTTACTCTTAGCTATGCTGCATGTAAATAAAGCCTAGTTTTGTAATGTCTGCTTCTTTTGTGAGAACAAGTGCCCGAGTGTAAATTATGTTCATGCCTCTTCCTGGAATAGTTCCTCCAAACCCACGTCCCTACATCCTGCGCTGACAATATGAGTACATGCCGAAGAGTGAATGATAGAAATCTCTGACCTGATTTTGCAGTCATGAGAGGTTTAGAGAGCGGAGATTAAGATCCAAACATTGTCCTGATGTTTCAGTTGAAGAATTTCAACTTTATGAGCCCCCTAACTAAAATTAGGTTATCTTTATTTGCTTTCTTTTTCAGATCTTTGCATACACTAACACAGTGTGATGTTTTTGTAACCTATCTCTTCGCCTACGATCTGAGTTTCAAGGAGGTGGGGACCTCCTCTTTGAATGTGACCCATTTTTGTCCTTCAAGCCTTGCTCAGCAACTTGTGACACTTACTGTCTCTACGGATAAAAAGCACAAACGTTATCACCACTTAAAAACCAGATACATAGCAATGAAATGATCCTTGTTCTGGTTAGAAAGTCCTTGCCTAAAATGAATATACCCTGATATGGAAATTAAACTTCTGATTCTGGAAAGGGCAGGGTGGGACACGTGGACGAGGGAATTACATGGATGTAGATTTTAGTCCTCTCTGAGGAAGAGCTTGTCAGTAACTAGCCATTGAATTCCTTCTTCACGAGGGAGAGAGAATTCCCGATCTCTCGGATTTTAGGGGAGTCAAAGAAGAAATTTTTTGCTTAGACGCCTTCTTTCTTTTCTCCTGTTTTATCTGTCATTATTTCTGTTTTTTCTTCTCCTCTCTTCCCTGTTTACACTCATCCATCACACATGTATCCAGTTCCTATGTTGTGTTGGATACTTTGTTTCTTAATCTAAACGTTTGTGTTTAATAAACTATAGTCAATTATGTGAGGAAAGCAATGATTGGTCCAGGTTTCTCCTATTTCTTTCACCCAGTTGAAAATTTTAGGACACATTGAAGCTGATAAAACTAGCAATGCTTCTTCTAAAACTAATTTTTTCAAAGAAATGGAGTCTTCTTTTTTCCATTAACTATACATCTTAATATATAATTGGAAGTAACAAGACACACCCACAAAGAAGAGGAGATGGACAATAGAGTTGGGGAAAAGCATTTAAACATGTGTACCCATATCCAGTAGTCCATTCCATTCCTATATTCCAAAAGAATGAAAGTAATAGACCAGAAAGGCACAGTAGACAGTTGTTTGTTTGTTTGTCATGGAGACAGCCAGTAAGATAAAAATGAAAATATGTGAAATTATCCCTTTACCCTCCTTAGGTAAAAAATCCTCTGAAGCCCAAACTTCAACTGTGCCCCCTAAGCCCCATCAATAATTCATCTTCCCTTTGTACATGGCGACAAATTTCAGCCTAGCATATGGCCACTCAGAATGAAGACTACATATCCCAAACTTCCTTGCAGCAAAGTGTCATGTGCCTGGGTTTTGGCCAATTACATGTAAGGTGATTATCCTATGGCAGTTTGGTGGAGCCTTCCTTAAGAAACCACTATGGCACTTCTTCTGCCCTTCCTCTCTTTGCTTCTCCTGTATCCTGCTCTCTGGAATGCAGATGCTGCAGTCTTCAACTTTGTGGACACATGTCATACTCCAGCTCCAGCAGAATGGTGGCTGTCAAGAGACTGTATGCCTGAGTGATCGTGAAGCTGAGCTTCCATAGCCATCCTAGATTGCCGCCCTTTTGACCTTTTATTTCCTCCAGTAAGAGTAGTTTAAAAAATCAGTAATAGTATGCACCATCCCAACAATATTGCCACTTTATAGGATGGCTAAAGATGAATTACATTTAAGTCTTAGATTTTTCATCTGTCCCTTGGCTTTCATAGGAGGCAAGAAACTATGTGCTCTCTGTCATGTTCTATAACTTTCACATGTAGGTATTTTACACTTGTTTTCTCATACTGAATCTTCACAGATGGTACAGGGCTCAAACTATGAATGAGAATACTCAATTTCAGAGAAATTATACAAACTAAACGTCAAGTGCAGAATTTAAATAGGTGTACGTTACTCCAAATTTAAACTTTTTCTGATAGTTTATATTGCCTCCCTGATCATCTGATTTAGAGTCCTTCCTCAGTCACATGTCTTTATGGCTGAAAGACAGGCTGCAGTCCATTCCACATGTATGCTTTGAGAGAAGACTCTGGAATAGGTGAAGTTTCCCTTCGTACATTAGAGCCAGTGGTCTTAAACTAGCGATCCCAGCCTCATTTCAGACTCTATAAATATTTTGTTTGAGTCATAATATTTAAAAAAATTGTTCATCAGCTGCTAACCTTTAAAAGTCCAAATATTTTACAGAAAAATCTAGATTTCTGGCTTTTTTTTTTTTAATTGGAAAATCCAGGAACACTAGCTGGCCTTCCCACATGACAACAACTAGCCAAAGCCGTATTAGGCTACTTTGCACTGCTGGGCTTGACATCTCTAGTTTGCCACACTTCCTACTCAGCCTACTCAACTCATGTACAGTACTGACCTTTGCCTGTTAGGCATTTGTTTATATTCTTTGTGTGGATGCTTTTCCTTGAACATGATTAAACATAGAACGGATTGCCATATACCTTTCTTACAAAATGATCATTTTTTATTGCATATAATTTTTCTTATGTCTTTTCTAAAGGGGTATAATATAGGCAGTAGTACAGGAAATCTAGATGTAGCTGTGTATGAGATGTGGAGAAAAAATAAAATTGGTCTTTTTTCTATATTCTTGGAGAGTACAATATCATTCTCTTGAAAGTCTAGAGGGAAAACTTCAGTAAGTATTGATAATAATGACCATGAATTATACATTCTCTGCAACAGTCAATTAACTGTAATATAATTAGAACAAAGCTCAAAGGCCCATTAAAGGCATCCAGCTAGCCTTTTAAATCACTGTTGTGGGAAGAGATTTCTGGGTAGGTTAAGTCCAAGGATTTATTAGATCTCTCTGCTCTACGACTGTGTTAAATGTTAGGTCTTTGGCCTTCATCTGATGAACACATAAAGGTATGAACTTCGAAGTCTGTCATTATAATGATCAAGGCCAACAGCCCCATGCACTTTGGACTTCTTTCACAATGCCAAAGACGTGGTAATGTAAACACCTAAAAGTGACAACTTTTACACATTTTGAACTCAGTCATATTTTATTTCATTAAATGGCCTTTTTCCACATCATTTTCATGGTTTAGACACTTTCCGTCATTATGTTAAGATGACCACTTTCAAACCATGATGTTCACAAGGCTCCATGCTCTGATTGTATGCATCAAGTTGGTCTTCTTTTTAATAGACACCTGCTGCCTCCACAACCCACAAATGCATCATGATCCTTGTTTCAGAAATTTTGCTCTCCTGTGGAAAATGGAAATTCTTCCTAGACCCTTGATCCAAGATCTCCTTGACCTACTTCTCAGATTGACACCAATGTGAATGACCCCAGCTACATAAAAAGAGAGGTGGCTCTTGACTAGTGGCCAAGTGCCTGGTCTATGAACTTGAACCTCCTAGGTTAAAATCCCATTTTCAACAGTTGTCAGCTCTTGGGCAAGTTAACCAATCAATCTTAACTTTGAATTTTCCTTGACAAAATAAAAATAATATCTCTTTCATAGGTTTCTTTGGAAGATTAAATGTAACAGTGAACGTAAAGAGTCAAACATTATATCACGCCTTCAGTAAATGTTATTTAGCGTCACTACAGAGTCTATAATTAGATTTATTTATTTAAAAATTTTTAAAGGACGCCTGGGTGGCTCAGTCGGTTAAGCATCTGACTTCGGTTCAGGTCATTATCTCATACTTCGTGGGTTTGAGCCCCACGTCAGGCTCTGTGCTGACAGCTCAGAGCCTGGAGCCTGCTTCAGATTCTGTGTCCCCCTCTCTTCCTGCGTCTCCCCCACTTATGTCAGTCTTGTTCTCTGTTTTCCAGAGCGTCTATATCAGTTAGCATTACCACCAACAGTGCAAGAGGGCTCCCTTCTCTCCGCATCCTCATCGCCACCTCTTGTGTCCTGAGTTGTTGATTTTAGCCATCCAGAGCCTATAATTTTATACTGTTCTATCAGTTAAGATGATTGATTATAAGCAATAGGAACAGAATCTAGTTAATTTATTCAGAACTATATTGGGTAGCTCACAGAATCAACCGCATATCTTGATAACAAGGCTAAAATATAGTGGTCAAAAGCAAAAGAAGCTAGACAGCAGAAAGTATAGGCAGGGTCTTACAGGGCAGATGGGTTAGAATATCATGGCTTAGCACTGTTATACCTGGACACTCTATGCTATCACCACTAGTGAATTCTCAATCTCTTTTTCAGACTCTTTCTCCCTCTTTCTCCCTTTTTCTCTGTCTCTCTTACACACACACACCTCATGTTCAATGTCAAAGTTCTGGTCAGAGGTATCCAATGAATTTCTGGCATGCTAAGCCATAGCTGCCTGCCAGAGACTAAGGAGAGAGATCTGATCTCCTTGCCTCCTGCCATGATCAGAAAAAAGGGAAGTGTCTCCCCCAGTAGGACAGATGTTGGATTGTATTCTAGTATTCTAAGATACAATGATATCCTTTATTTTTCATAGATGCTTTTTCAAATTAGAGTGTATAAAGTCTAGGAAAACTGAAACCAAGTTTATTTCACTATATAATAAGTTCTCAACAAATACATGTCAACACATTGTTTCACATTTGATAAAGTGTGTTCAAGATTGACTTCTTTTAATGCCCTAGTTAGAGTTTACCAAACCAATAAATTGTGAGAAGTTTATTGTGGTATCAGACTGAAGTACAGTTGTCAAAAGGTGATTTCATAAGGATGAGGGAAAACTACAGGATATTTTTAGGATAAATAGATCATTTCTATTGAAATTAATCAAAGAGTCAAAATGAGAGAATTGTAGCTTGTAGGAGCATTAAATCCTGCATGTGTAAAAGATTTCTCCGTGAAAATTATGGTGGAAAATGGGAGTAGCAGAGAAGGAAGGCTGTTGTTTGAAAAAATTCTTTTTTTATTTTAGTATTTATTTATTTATTTAGAGCACGAATAGGGGAGGGGCAGAGAGAGAGGGAGAGAGAGAATTCCAAGCAGGTTCCACACGCTGCCAGAACAGAGCTCTATGTGGGGCTCGATCTCACAAACCATGAGATTATGACCTGAGCTGAAATCAGAAGTCAGATGCTTAACCAAGTGAGCCACTCACATACCCCGGTTTTAAAAAATTCTTATCATAAAACTAATATATGAGTATTATAGCAAACTTTTAAAGTACAGAAAAAAACAAGCACAAAAGAAAATTTTTTCCTAATGTTAGCATAATTATTTGCGATATATTTGTATATTCGTGTGTGTGTGGGGGGGTACATTTCGTTAGGACCAAAAATTTATAACTGTATGTATTGTTACAAAATTGTGCTCTTATCCATAGAGTTTATTAATGTTTTGGATATTTATTTTTTTAAAAATAAGGATTCTTGTCATAAAATAAATGCTAATTTACCAAAAAATAGTAAATATAATATAAAAGAATGTAAAACATGCAAATCTCAGCAATCCAGAAGTAACCATGATTAATATCTTGCTATTATGATCTTTATTTATTTTTTTATGTTTCTTATTTATTTTTGAGAGACAGAGAGAGACAGTGCGAGCAGGGGAGGGTCAGAGAGAGAGGGAGACACAGAATCTGAAGCAGGCTCCAGGCTCTGAGCTGTCAGCACAGAGCCCGACGCGGAGCTGGAACCCACAAACTGTGAGTTTATGACCTGAGCCGAAGCAGGACGCTAAACCAACTGAGCCACCCAGGCGCCCTGCTATATGATAATTAAAATAAATTTTTTGTGGGGCACCTGGGTGGCTCAGTTATTAAGCATTTGACTTCACTTCAGGTCATGACATTGTGGTTTATGAGTTCGAGCCCTACATCGGGCTCCGTGCTGACAGCCCAGAACCTGGAGCCTGCTTCAGATTCTGTGTCTCTCTCACTCTGCCTCTCCCCCACTTATTCTCAGTCTATTTCTCTCAAAAATAAATAAAAAATATTAAAAATTTTAATGAAAGATAAAATTTGTGTGTATACATACATATATGTATACATACAGAATTTTTTGAAAAACAGATTATATATGTTATAGAATGTTTTGTGACCTGCTTTTAAAGAGTCACAATATAGTCAGTCTTCCATGTCAATAGGTATGGTTCTGCACCATCATGGTTACTAGCTTTGTGAAATTATCTTGTGGATATACACAACTGGTTTTCAAAAATACCACAATGTTGGATATTTAATAGTTTTGCCTTTTTGTTTTTACAAGCAATATTTCAATGAACATCCTACTAGTTTTATTCTCAAACACATCCTTAAATACTTCCTTAGGACACATTCTCAGAGGCATAGTTAATTCATGCAAAGATTTTGTGTGTGTGTGTGTGTGTGTGTGTGTTTGTGTGTGTGTGTGTGTGTATGTAAATTTGAGAGTGAGTGCTCAGAGTGCTCATGTGTGTATGCGCATGTATATAAAGGAGAGGCAGAGAGAGAGAAAGAGAGAGAATCACAAGCAGACTTGACACCCAGTGTGGAGCCTAATCTGGGGCTCGATTCCACAATTCAGGGATCATGACCTGAGCTGAAATCACTTGTCAGACACAACCAGATGAGGCACCCAGGCACCCCAAGACATATTTTTTAATTCATGTTACAAATTGGCTATCTTTTCATGGATTGCAGAAACATGCCTCATGTAACATTTAAATTTTTTCTTTTACAGTTTTTTGTCAAGTTGGTTTCCATGTAACACCTAGTGCTCATCCCCACAAGTGCCCTCCTCCATGCCCAAAACTCCCTTCCCCTACCCCCACCCCCATCAGCCCTTAATTCGTTTTCAATATTCAAGAGTCTCTCATGGTTTGCCTCCCTCCTTCTCCCTAACTACTTTTTTCCCCATCCCCTGCCCCATGGTCTTCTGTTAAGTTTATTCTGTTCCACTTATGAGTGCAAACATATGGTGTCTGCCTGGCTTATTTCGCTTAGCATGACACCCTTGAGGTCCATCCACTTTGCTACAAATGGCCAGATTTCATTCTTTCTCATTGCCATGTAATACTCCATTGTATATATATACCACATCTTCTTGATCCATTCATCAGGTGATGGACATTTAGGCTCTCTCCATGTTTTGGCTACTGTTGACATTGCTGCTATGAACATTGGGGTACATGTGCTCCTATGCCTCAGCACTTCTTTATCCCTTGGGTAAATCCCTAGCAGTGCTATTGCTGGGTCATAAGGGAGTTCTATGGATAGTTTTTTGAGGAACCTCCACACTGTTTTCCAGAGCGGCTGCACCAGTTTACATTCCCACCAACAGTGTAGGAGGGTGCCC
>PJEM01001149.1:0-49808 GCA_004023845.1 Helogale parvula | reverse complement strand
TATCTATAGTCTCTTCATTTGTTCATTTTAGCCACTCTGACTGGCGTGAGGTAGAATCTCAGTGTGGTTTTGATTTGTATTTCCCTGATGATGAGTGATGCTGAGCATCGTTTCATGTGCCTGTAGGCCATCTGGATGTCCTCTTTGGAGAAGTGTCTGTTCATGTCTTCTGCCCATTTCGTCACTGGATTATTTGTTTTTTTTGGGTGTGGAGTTTGGTGAGTTCCTTGTAGATTTTGGATATTAGCCCTTTATCTGATATGTCATTTGCAACTATCTTTTCCCATTCTATCCGTTGGTCTCTTAGTTTTATTGATTTGTTTCCTTTGCCGTGATTGTGCATGTTTTTATGTCTTTGGATAACAAATTGCTTTCTAGGATATAGTATTGATTTGAAATTAGAACACAGAATAGGGGTATGTAATCTCACAGGATAAAATACTCTTTTTTTTAATTTAAATTTTATTTTGAGAGAGAGAGACAGGGCATGAGCAAGAGAGTGGGTAGAGAGAGAGGAAGACACAGAATCTGAAGCAGGCTCTGAGCTGTCAGCACAAAGCCTGACTGCCATGGAGGTCAAACTCAGGGGTTGTGAGATCATGTCCTGAGCCAAAGTCAGGCCCTTAGCTGGCCAAGTCACCCAGGTGTCCCTGAAATACTCTATTAAATGAGATACATATATAGGTTAATTATTTCCACTCCTAAGGTAGTGTAAAATGTTCTCGCAGTATTAAACATTTCTGTGACATAGTTTAACAGAGTTGGGGGTGTGTCCTTGTAGGAAGCAGCATAGTGATAAGCAGAATGTTGGTAAATCCCTGCATGCATTTATGAATATTTTCTTAGGAACAATTCTAGGCAGTGATGTGTGTGGAAAGAATGCACATATAGCACAATGACTTTGGTTAATTTGTAGGAAAGAAATAGTAGTATGTGTGTCCTTTTGTGGATTAAAAACTTAGGTCTGAGTTCTTTAGTTTTATCAAATCATAAATGGACTTTCATTACACATAAAATAAATATACATGTATTGTTATTCCCTATAAACTTTTCTGATGTGGTCCCTGCTTGCCTCTCTGATCCCAATCTTAATATCTACTAATCTTCATTGTACTAATGAATTGTGCTGCAGCCTCAGTCTCCCAATTCTCTTTTTTTTTCAACACATCAAACTTGTTTTCTCCTGAAGCTGTGGACTTAAGGGTTTGCTGGTCTATTCATGACTCACTTTTCATCATTCAGGTTTTCATTTAAATGCCGTTACTTCAGAGAAGCATTTTGCCATAAGGCCAATTAAAATAGACTGTGATCATCATTATTGCCTTGACCAATATTCCTAATTGGTGCATGCAGTAGGATTGTATTTTTCTTCTTCCTTAAAGTCAGTCATGGGTGCATGACTTGCTATGGTCAATGAAATCTGAGAGCATATGGCCTGACACTACTAGGTGAACATCTCTTGACACTGGAATATAATTTGCCACATGTCCTTACCCATATCACTGTAATTGGTGAGAATCAACAATAAGGCTTCTCTCTTCCTGCATGTCTGAGAGAGGACATGGAACAGAGTCACCCACTGAACCATGGTGAATATGCACCATGAAGGAAAAAGAAACCCTTTTTTCCCCCATACCATTTGGACTTTGGGGTTCTTTGTTAGTACGGAAAACCCAGCCCGCCCTGAACAGTACATAGCTTCTTCCTCCCTTTAGGCCATCTCCATATTTTCTTGGTTTACTCTTGCTGTATAAAATCTTGCATAACATCTTTTTCATTTATGAGTTTTCCTCCCTCTACTAAAATGTAAGCACCTTGAGATCAGAGGCTTGGTCTGTCTTGTTCATTGGTGTATCCCCGGTGACTAGGATAGTGCCTAGTGCATAGTAGGTCCTTCTTGAATATTTGTTGAAGAAAGAAATGAGTAGAAGATTTCAACTGTATGTGTGGAATCTAGACTAAGGTAACTTTTTTATTTTGTCAAATGATTGTTCCTAGATTGTTGATATAAAAAAAGAGAAAACACAGAGTTCTGATAGCCAAGAGAAGTTAAATATTTTCTCATCAAAATGTAAAAACTTTTAAATGCTTTAATCATTTAGTCTTTTTTTCCCCTCCTCTAGCAGTATGAACATCTTTTTTCATCTCTTTAAAGGAAAACAAGCATGAGTCCAATTATTTTTTAATGTTTGACTCTCATTAGAAATTTTCTTTTTATGAAAAACACTTTAGCAAAGACTTACATGTATTTGGTGAATCGAGAAGTGCATTTTCCCTGGCCATCCAAAGGACCAGACGTGCATTATATTAATAATGTCCAGATTCTTAAGGTAGACTCTTCCAGTTTGTCACTTGCTCATTCTTTCTGTATAACCATTATGGGTCAGCTACCTTATGGTTTGCAGATGTGTATCAATTACAAAAGTGTTTTGAGTTAATGATTCCTAAAAGCCTTCAAACAAGCAGAATAGATACGTTTGTTATTGGGTAGCGATCAACAGCGTTTCCCAGCAAGAGGTAATAGACTTATAACTCATTTCCTCATCTGAAAGCGTCTCAGCACTTGAGCCAGATGACAATTTTTATTCTTTGGTCCTAACACACACTAATTAGGGTAACTATTTACAGCTGTATCTGTTGGTATCTTCTCAATCAGCATATGCCTTCCCTTGACCAGAAATAGAAAAGCACAGATGGCATTACTACACATTTGTATCTCCCATTTGGCTCTAAAACCCCTCGTTGTCTTTTCCATTGCCAGGCAAAGGGAAGGATTGGGAGAAAGTTCCTCTGCTGAACTGCAATGTGGCCATTTGTTTGCTTGGTAACTAGAAACATATCAGCTTGAATCTGCCTTTAGATGATCCATATGCTTGGATTAGCCATCACGTGGCCCACGTCCATCAGAGCTCATTTCTTACAATAAAAGAGTTACCTGGACCTTTTGTGTTTTGAGTTTTTATAACATTCTAGAATTCCTTATCCTTAAATGAACTCTTTTCATTTAACTCTTAAACCTGTTTGATGTTTCCTTCTTTTACATTATTGCTCTTTTAATTTACTTTGGCACTTTGTTTTTAGTTGTTGTACTATGGATCGGGAATTTTCCACGTTTGCTTGACTGCTAAATGGAAACAGAGTAGCCATTGCATTTATAGCATGGAATCGGTTTGTCCCATCTTTAAACTGCTTTGGCATCTAAAATAGTTCAAATACTTTCAAGAGCATTATAAATCAGATAAATGTGCATAAATCCATAGCAATGCTTTTTCAGTTCTGATGTGAACTAGAAGGAGGACATGGAAGTCTTTGGATTCAGACAGTCCTAGATGTGAGTACCAGCACATGTCCTGACAATGGGTTTAAGTATGTTATTTAATCTGTCTAGACGCGGTTTCCTCACAGTTAGATTGGGAAACAGCATTTCCCATCTCACAGCATTGAGGTGAGGATTCGATCAGATACTGCATCTTAAACCCAGGGTCTGGCTTATACTGAAAACTAAACAAATGGTGATTTTTATCTCACTAAGAGAAATAGCACATACCTAAAAGATTAGTGTCTCAAAGACTGTGCTTTCACTAGCGCTATAATGAAAGCTAATATTACAAGTGCTATTTTAATTAGATTCCAATGCGCAGTTAAGTCAAATCCATTCTAAGGAAATGAATAATGTCAACAGATATTTATTATGAAAATAATAACACTAAAGAATCTTAGATTTATTTAGTACCTCATAGTTAATTAAACTCTTGTATTTGCCTGTACTTATATAACACTTATAAATATGGTTTTTTAGAGAAAGAACATTCCAGGCAGAGGGAGCGGTTGGTACAGTGGTCCTAATGGAAACTGCGCCTGTCAGGTTCAGTTGACAGCCAGGAGGCACCTGTGGCCAGAGCAGAGTGACTGAAGGGAAGAAAGTAGGAGGCAGTGGTGAGAGAGGAAACCAAAGGCTAGATTGTGTAGGTCATGGACAGGTCGTTGGGCTTTGCTTGAAGTAAAATGGAGAGCCACCACAGACAGGCATGGCAGATCTCAGTGAGGTTTATGGATTGGCAAGGATTACTCTGGCTTCTAATTTTAGAGCAGAGTGAAAGGGAGATAGGATGAAAGCAAGACCACTTCAAAGCCAAAAAATGGCCCAGATCTAAAAAGGTCAAATTGTGGGTCTATTTTAAAGGATTTTTCTGATAGATTGGATGTGGAGCTACAACAAAAAGCAAAAGTCAGGACAGCAGTAAGGTTTTTGGCCTAAGCAAGTGTAGGATGACGCTGTTACTCTTTAGGCAATTTGGGATGGGTTTCAGGGGAAACTTCAAAAATTTGAAATACTTATTAAGTGGAGTTTAAAAGTTCTATCAGACATCCAAGAGTGTGGCTATGTGAATATTCAAGATGGAAGAATGGAAACTTAGCAATTTTATTACTTGTCTTAGAAAGCAAATGAATACAACCTGAGCTGTCAGCACAGAGCCTGATGTGGGGTTTGAACTCACAAACCAAAGATCATAACCTGAGCCAAAGTTGGACACTTAACCAACTGAGCCCCGCAGCGGCCCCCTGAAATATTACTACCTAAAGAGAGGAAGGCAGCGTGACCAGCCGAGATGTGAGCAAGGGTACGGTTGGATGACTAGGTTTCAGAAGGTTAAATGCCGTATTAAAAAGTTTGATTTTTATTCTGTAGACCATAGGAGTTTTAGAAGATTTTCAGCTGAGAAGTGATAGGATTCATTTCAAGATCTTAGGAGAATGCTTTTACACAGGAAGACTATTTTGGTAAAATTACCAAAATTGCAATTATAGTGATTTTTACAAATCATCACAATGTATGTTGAAAAAATAATTTATTTATCTAGATATCATTATAAAGAAAAACTCAAATTAATACCTTCACTATCTGTGTCTGAAAATCCAAGTTCATATCCTTACTTATACTTAGATGTTTGATTTCCCTCAAATATCTGAAACCAAACTGATGATTTTTTTCTACAAACGTATTTTTTTTTTCCTGCCTCTATTTCTTTTTATAAGGTGCTATCACTGTCCCAAGAAGATTGGCTATAAAAAGGAATTAATCTTAATTTTATCACTATTTCTTTATCACTATTTCCTTCCCTGTTCATTCAGATATTAATCTTTCTTTAAGGATATTTTCCCTAACCAGTCATATATGTGAGTATTCTTTGTTCCCTCTTCATAACTTTACTTAAGATTTATCGCATCATATGCAGAGGATTTCCAGACCTTCCTTGAAATATCCTTTATCCTTCCTTAGGCTCCTACCAATGAATCTGGTTTTGGAAGTAACAGGATACTGTGGTGGAAAGAACACAGACTTAGAACTGGAAGGCAGGTGACATCCCAGTTCTTCGATTTACTAGCTACGTGATCCCAGGTATTCTGATCTGTAGCTCCTTTATGTGTGAAGATGTAACATTTCAGTCATGGGATTATTTTGAGGATTAAACAAGAGGCTGTGTTAAGGGTGTCCGAGGCATTTAACAGGCCCTCGGTGGAAGGGTGGTTTCACGGGACTGCACCCTTGTCTGAGTTGGGGATGGCTCCCTTTGGTCTGTCATGTGAAATCTAAATCCTCCTCTAGTTACCATGCATGATCCTTCTCTTTGTGCACATCAGAGGATGACACTTTTTGTCCTCTTGTAGTTAGCAAGCCCGATTGGGTGTGTCACTGTTGAGCCGTAGCATTTCATTGTCAGGATGGGACCCTCCAGTGCTGTCTCCCTCTGGTGAGAGAGTTATTGAAGAGTCCTCTGGTTCGGCTGGAAGGGCTGCAAGATCAAAGCAGACAAGACCGCTGAATCATCGCATACAGGGCTGTCCTGGGGTGTCTCCTGCACCTGCAGCATATTTTAAATGAGCAGTAAAGAAATACTGTTATGTTAAGCCACTGGAATTTCAGGATTTTTTTTTTAACCACAGCATAACTTCATCTATATTATTAAAACTCTGGATTCTCTCCATCTTTAGCCTCAGCATAGCTCTCTAATCTGATTTCCTCTTGGACTTTATGCCATCTGTCTTCTTGACTCATAAGTGATCTCATTTGTTGATGCCTTTGTATGTTTGCTTATGGTTTGCTTTCTTTCTTCACGGCCTCTATCTAGACCAAATATCACATGTGTGTTAGACCTAAGCTTTCTAGACCTCACAGTTATGGATCAAGTAATTTTGCTTTTACATGTAAACTACTTAAACCATTGAATACCCAGTTGCTTTGTCTTACTTAATAAGCCTTAAGAGTTATATCCAAGCTGCCTATGTATTTTTTTCCAAAAATTTATTTAAATTTTAGTTAGTTAACATAGTGTAATACTGGTTTAATCAGTAGAATTTAGTGATTCATTACTTACATATAACACCCAGTGCTCATCACACCAAGTGCCGTCCTTAGTACCCATCACCTCTCTAGCCCCTTACCCCCAACTTCCCTCCTTTAACCTCTGGGAACAGTTTGTTCTCTGTACTTAAGAGTCTTCTGTGGTTTGCCTCCCTCTCTTTTTCCCCCTTTTCCTATGTTATTTCATTGGTTTCTTAAATTCCACATAAGGGTAAAATCATATGGTGTTTGTCTTTCTCTGACTGATTTACTTCCATTAGCATAATACTCTCTGGCTTCATCCATGTCATTGCAAATGGTAAAATTTCATTAGTTTTAATAGATGAGTAATATTCCAGTGTGTGTGTGTGTGTGTGTGTGTGTGTGTGTGTACACAGGATTAAAAATTTTTTATATACATAATTTAATGTCAAGTTAGCTAATATACAGTTTATATTCAATGTGCTCTTGGTTTTGGGGGTAGATTCTCAAGGTTCATCACTTACATACAACACCCAGTGCTCATCCCAACAGGTGCCTTCCTCAGTGCCCATTACCCATTTACCCACTCCCCCAGTTCCCCAACCTTCAGTTTGTTCTCTGTATTTAAGGGTCTCTTATGATTTGCCTTGCTCTCTGTTTGAAACCAGTTTTCCCCTTCCCTTCCTGAATGGTCTTCTGTTAAGTTTCTCAAGTTCCACATATGAATGAAAACATATGATATCTTTCTCTGATTATTTCACTTAGCATAAATATCCTCCAGTTCCATCCATGTTGTTGCAAATGGCAGGGTTTCATTCTTTCTCATTGCCAAGTAGTATTCCATTGTATATATAAAGCCATCTTCTTTATCCACTCATCAGTTAATGAACATTTGGACTCTTTCCATAACTTGGCTATTGTCAAAAGTACTTCTATAAACATTGGGGTACATATGCCCCTATGCATCAGCACTCCTATATCCTTTGGATAAATTCCCAGTAGTGCTATTGCTGGGTATTAGGGAATTGTATTTTTAATTTTTTGAGGAAACTCCACACTGTTTTCCAGAGCAGCTGCTGCTGCACCAGTTTGCATTCCCAGCAACAGTGCAAGAGGGTTCCCATTTCTCCACATCCTCACCAACATCTGTTATTTCCTAAGGTGTTCATTTTAGCCACTCTGATCAATGTGAGACACTACATCTTTATCCATTCATTAGTCAATGGATATTTG
The DNA here is from genome assembly GCA_004023845.1 of Helogale parvula. Taxonomy (NCBI): domain Eukaryota; kingdom Metazoa; phylum Chordata; class Mammalia; order Carnivora; family Herpestidae; genus Helogale; species Helogale parvula. Next base: position 42,250 of record PJEM01001149.1, on the reverse strand, counting down.
GGCTCTTTCTATAATTTGACTATTGTTGATAATGCTGCAATAAACACGGGGTGCACGTGCCCCTTCTCATCAGTATTTTTGTATCCTTTAGGTAAATACATAGTAGTATAATTGCTGGTTTGTAGGGTAGAGCCTCTGTGTCTATTGCCTTTTTCCAACTCTATGTGCTGCTTTCCCTGTCCCAAAAGTCTCTTCCTTCTAACTATGACTCTAGTACTATAGGTTTTATCTCTTGAAAGCATCCCTCTGATCATGGATCTTCCCAGCTCAGAACTTTTCCATGGCACTTCTCTTGGCAAAGAACTAAAGGATAGAGTTCAGACAGTTTAACTTGACGTTTGAGGACTTTCGGACCAGTCCCAGGTTTTTCTTCTACTACTTTTCTATGGAAACATGACTTGAGGATTCCTCATTCCATGATTGTGTCTATGCCATTTACCAAACTGAAATGCCCTCATTACAGGCTGTAAAAATTCTGTTTCCGAAAAACTCTAACCAGAATGGAAACAATTGGTAAATGAGACCATATTAAAATTAAGTTTATCTCATTATCACAAGACTACATCAAGAAAGTGAAAAGTCAGTCCACAGGTCCTGAAAACATATCTGCAATACATATATTCAAAAAGTATTGATTTTCACTTTATGTAAAGAACTAGAAATAAAGAAAAACAGGAAAGACAACTCAAGTACAGACAAAATACCTGAAGAGCCAGCCATTCACAAAGAAAAGAGGCCAAATGACCTATAAATATATGAAAAGTATTTAAGCAGTCAAGGGAAGTACAAACGAAAACCACAATGAGAAACCATTACATACTCACCAGATTGTTTAAAATTAAATAATCTGACAATATGGAATATCAATAAGGAGGTAGAACTATAGAAAAACTTACCCAGCAGGTAAGGAAGAACAATATATAGAAGTGCTTGCTAAAAAAAAAAATTTTTGGCATTATATTGAAAGATTAAATATGCACACAAATGATGACCCAGCAATTAAATACTTAAGTGTGATTATGTGGCCAGGATTAAAACTCCAAAATGTTCAAAGTAGCATTGTTCCTAAGAGCCAGAAATCTGGAAACAACTCAAAAGCACATCAAAGAAAGAATGGATTAATAAATAATCATACATTGTAATACGGCACAGAAAGAAAATGAGGAAGTTCCATGGATCTCATGGGTGAATATTAAAACCACAATGTTGAGCAAAATAATTCAGACTTAGAAGACAGCGTACTGCCAGTTTCCAATTTTATAAAATTTAAAAATAGGTAACATTAAACTATAACATTTAGGTATGCATACATAAATAGCAAACCTATAAAACAAACCAAGAATATGATTACTATCATAGGTAATAAAGAAGTTTTCTCTAGGGGTAAAGGAATAAACATAGAGATTAATTGTGAGACAGGATGATGGTTACATGAATAATTGTTCACTGTATGCATTTTTGTGTTTCTTTGTTATTTTTAGCAATAAGAAAAAAATAAAAAATCTTTATGCCTATTTCAAGACCGTTTCTCCATGGAATTCATTCTAATCACCCTACTCTAAGTTTTTTTCTCTTCTGAATATTAAGAGTCACTGAAAATAGCAATGAATTAAGCATTGCCTTTTGACTTTGCCTCACTGGTTATCTTGAAGTATTAGGTACCTATTTTATAGTAGCTCAAAGAGTATTTTATTAGAGATTATCCCTTCCTCCACCTCATAAACCCTATTGCAATAATTTACATGTACAAGATACACAATTTTTTTGTTTATAATAATAACTCTATATTTGGTATTTAATACAAAATTATAGATTATAGACATAAGGAATACAATATTTGTGTAGTTATTTCTGAAAAGTTTAGCTGGTATTACATCATGGAAATATTGTGACCTGTAAAGAGTATTAGACCGGGGATAAAGCAGTCTGAGTTCTAGCTCTTCCTTTGCTATAGACTGCCTCAACTAACCCACTTAAAATTTCTAGGTATTGACTTTTTCATGTGTGTGGTATTTCAGCTGAATTCTACTCTCTAGTTCTAATATTCCATGAATCTTTCAAATATATTATAAAAGGGCCCCAAGAAAAATGTTCAGAATATCTTAAGCAAATCATGTAAAAAAAAAATCCACAGGTTATAAGGGAAAACTTTTAGAGAACAGGAAACCTGGTATTCTTGAACAGGTAAAAAATTTTTTTTAAATTGAAGGATAGCTTAGTATGTTTTAAATAAAAAGGCATATGGAAAATAGAGAGAAAATTGATATACGACAAACCACTTTTGGTTTTTTTCATGAAGAATGAGGGGATGACTCATCAACGAATTCTGTGACCAAAACATTACAGAGGAAATTCAGAAACAGAAGCTGACTTAGGAGAACTGAAACAATCATCAAAGAAATAAAGATACACATGCTTATTTTTCATGGACCAGGATATTACGTATTTAGTTCCTCAAATTTTCCATTTTGTTTTGCAAATTTATTTGGAAGAAAATAGTGCATCAAATGTAGGTGGTAATTATTGGAGATGATTGAAAAATTAAATTGTCATGAAATGATAGTCTCTCAAGAGACAGAAACTTTGGAAGTTGTTTTTTCCTCATACCCAGCCATTAAATGTGTTTCAGTCAGTTTTTTAATTACCTCCTAAAGTGGTCATCTAGAATATGCTTGAATGTATTCACTGATAGTCTAATATGTATTAAGATTGAGACCTTAGTACCATCTTTGTCTGGAGTGGCCATTTCATAGCATTTTTTAAAATGTTTTTATTTATTTTTGAGAGAGAGAGAGAGAGAGAGAGAGACAGACAGACAGACAGTATGAGCAGGGGAGGGTCAGAGAGGGAGGAAAACACAGAATCTGAAGCAGGCTCCAGGCTCTGAGCTGTCAGCACAGAGCCCGATGCGTGGCTCAAACCCACGAACTATGAGATCATGACCTGAGCCAAAGTTGGATGCTTAACTGACTGAGCCACCCAGGCGCCCCTGCAGTGTCCATTTCAAAGACTATCATCATCATCACTGTATCTGGAGAGATTACTTCACAACTCACCCATAAATGGTAGCATTCTTGTTCGTTTGACATCATAATATATATGTCTGACTCTCCTCCATTTTATTTACTGTTGACAGTGACACTTTTAAGGAGTAGTACTTTCTCAGGGTGGTATTGCATGTTTATATTTCAAATATTAGCATGAATACATGATTTTGAGCTCTCTAAACCCTATTTGGTGAACTGAAGGACACGGTTTCTATCCATCTGATTGTCATGGGACAATTCTGTTTCATTTTAAATGACTGAAGTAATGATTAACTTGCTTGGTGGTTGGTTCTCCAAACATATGGACTCTTTTGTATTCAAGGCTGAAATGAAGTTACCTAGAGACAAAATTAAAGTGTTTAATTTTTTAAGTGATCTTTTAAAAAATTTATTTTTGAGAGAGAGAAAGAGATAGAACGTGAGCAGGGGAGGGTCAGAGAGATTGGGAGACACAGAATCTGAAACATGCTCCAGGCTCTGAGCTGTCAGCACAGAGCCTCACACAGGACTCAAACTCACAAACCGCAAGATCCTGACCTGAGCCTGAGCTGGATGGTTAACTGACTGAGGAGCCACCCAGGTGCCCCGAAGTGGTTTTTGTTGTTGTTGTTATTGTTAAAAGTAAAATACATTTAGATACCACACAGAACACAGAGCTGATTTAAATTACTTCCTCTTTCTTTTTTATTTTTCTCCTTTGTATGGAGAGCTTCTCTGTGAAGTTAAAAATTAGTATCCCAGAAAACATGTTACAACCTTAGGTGATTTGCTTTAAGAATAAAAGCGATATTTGTTTGGATAAAATTAACTGTCATTTTGTTTGTAAATCAGTACTTGAAATGCATGCAAGTTAGATGGTTTCCTAAATAGAATGACTGAAAACAAGCAAGAATGAGACCACTCTATTACATTTATAGAAGTAAATAGCCCAAAGTGTAAGTGTGAATGCGTTTTGTGCTTTCAGATTCTGTTGAATCAGATACTCCAATCCTGATGCTAACGGTACAGCCCATGCCTGAAGGATGGAGGATGTCCCTGAATTCTGTGCGTTCAATGAGTTTACTTAGGGGTGTAATCGTGCCACATTTGCAACTTTTCTTTGCGCTCTCGATCAAAAACATAAGTGAATTCTTTAAGGTTCTCATGGTTTGTACATTCCTTTCCACAATAAGTCGTCTTTGCAAGAAATACAACTTTAGGTTGTCTCCACACTCAGGTTTTTGACAGTGACATTTCCTTGTTTCATAGGGCAATTCATCCTCCATCATGGGCAGAATGCTTATGATATTTATCTTTCATTGATTGATTATGTGGAACACAAACCTGTAGAGAATTAGTGATTGTTATTACAGCCACACAAGAGGACTGCTCTTTTTGGAAAGGCTGTTTGGTAGCTTCCCACTCAGAGATAAGTTTTGATTTGACTATAGGCCGGAGTCCTCTAGTTTTAGAGGATGATGTCAGCAGCACATCTGGGAAAACAAGACTATCAGATTTTCATTGCCCAAGAAAGCCCTCAAATCTTGACCTTCTACATATTTTGATAATTTATTTGCCTTTATCTTCTTGATTTCCTCATTATGTAGGTCAATGAATAGAAGTACTGTTTGTTTCAAGCAGGAAATCCGGAGGACACATCGTGTATCATGTAGAAATCGGTTACTATCAGATTTGTTTGCAGAGCCTGTCACATAAATCACAATGCCAATAAAATAAAAATGTCCCTGGCTTTGTGTTGCAAAAAAGTGGCCAATTTAATATGTTGGAATATTTTTTATCTCTACCACTTCATTATTTTGCTTGCTGAATTTGAATTATCTCTATAGTTTTCTTACAGAGATAAATCATCTATCTAATTTCAGCTTAAACTTCTAGTAAATAAATAGAATAAATTAGTAAATTATATAGTGCATAGGTACCATGGAGAAAGGCAAATAGACAAGAGACATGGCATTCAAGAGGCAGTATGTAGCTCTGTTAAAGTACTTGTAAACAGAGTCATCAGGGAAGACCTCATTGCAATTTGGCAATTAATTGCATCAAAAGTAGATAATATTGCAGTATTCCAAATAAAATACAAAAGTATGTGTTTCTATGCAATACCTTTGACATACAGACTCTGGTCACGTGCCTATGAAGGCCACGCGTGACTGGGAGAGCACCCAATATTTCCTTACGTGATAACTTTGACATAACTTTCACTTAACCTATGGAAGTTAAAATGTTAAAATCATAATCATTTATCGCTTTCATTCTAGCCACTATGGGAGTTGAGTCAGAATATTCAGTTTTGGCCAAATGGCCTGATTTCATTTTTATCATTCTTGTGGCAACTACTTTTCTTCTTTTGTAGATGTCAATAGTTAAGGTAAAATACATAAAAATCGATTCATGGATGAAAGTTAAGAAAGTAAATAGTCATCACTAGATACTGAAATAGATGCTGAAAGTTTTACATTTAAGCCACATCATTTAAAATGAATTGTTTCTTTAAAGTTCCATCACTTAAAATCCAAATTCAATTTCTTACTTGTATATTTGAGTGAATACTTTATTGTGCTGTTTTATTTTCTAGCGGACATTTTTATAAACCTCATTCTTTTCACATCTGCTATCCAACTTAAAAAAAAAAAGCTAGGAGATTACCACACTGAATCTAAACCAATAAAATATTTCAACACATCATTTCTCACATCCATAAAAATACTATTTTTTTTTAATTTATCTTGGCCACTTGAACACTTGAAGAACTAACAAAAATGGACAGTTTATGTTAAATAAAAAGGCATCTCATCTTTGTAACATGAACATATCACACACATTTTAAAATTTAAGTGGGCATTCTTGGAATAGATTTAGTTCACAGATGGATTTATTTAGGTCATTGCCCCTTAAACTTTTTCTGAATGTGGAGTAGGATCCAGAGAGTAGTATGCAAATAAAAACTCACCTTGTTTGCTTTTAGGTGTTAAATACATCTGCTCACATGTGAAGTGGTCCCATTCACTCAGTTTGAATGTGGGCCTGCTTTCCCTTTCTCTTTGTTTATCTTTAAAGACTGTATTATTTGAAATTGTTCTAAAAGCTTTTAGTGTTACTATAGTTCACTTCAGTAGTGCGTAGATGTGGCAAACAGAGGTATTTGCTCACTCATTATCCTTTCAGACTTTCTTCTTTGCCAGTGGGACACCCCATTGATTCAAGTATTCACCCCTTGGGGAATGTGATCCTCTTCCCCATTTTAGGGAGAAATGATTCTGATTTCTCTAATTTAAAGAAATTGCTTTCTCTTTAACACTCATTAGTTTAAGTCATCAAGTTAATGCAGTGAGGTATGAGGAGATATCTTCTGAGAGCCTTCTCTGAATCTTTCCTGCTCTTAGAAGGGGTCACTTATTTTCTCCTTAATCTGCTTAGGAACATTAGAGGAGCTTAAGTATTATTAACATTTTTGATATTAGAAAACCAAGGGAAAGAAGTTGTTACTCTAGGATAAATCCAGTATTGAGGATGGTAGCCTGGAGAGATAAAGAGACCTGAATTTTGATAATATTCTTTAGTTACTGAATTAATCAGGAGTGTATCTCTCTCATTTCTGGACTTGTTCCTTCATTCATTAAATATCCTTGAGGGTCTACTATGCAGTAAGAATTGTTCTAAGTGCTGGGGAAGCAGCTTTGGAAAAAATACGAAAAATCTCAATGCAATGAAACTAATATTCAAGCAGGGGAAGCCAGACATTAAACACAATAAATGAGTAAACTCTATGTGTAAGAAGGTTGTCTTAGCACAAACTACTGTAACAGAAATACTATACAGTGGGTAGATTATAAACAGTAGAAATTTATTTTTCACAGTTCTGGAAGCTCGGATTTCAAGTACAGAGTCCCAGCATATTTGGATTCTGGCAAGAACCCCCTTTCAGGTGGGAGACTGCCAACTTCTTGTATCTTCAACTGTCCTAGGGCAGGGAGGAAGGAAGCTGACCCTTGACTCTTATAAAGGCACTAATCCTATTTACAAGGGGTCCACCCTTCTGACCTCATCTAATCCTAATATCTATCAAAGATCCTACCTTCTAATACCATCATACCAGAGTGTGGGGTTTTAATATCTACATTTTGGGGAGACATTCGGCCTGTACAAAGGTGATGGATGATGAGTACATACACAAAGTGTATGATGAGTACAACAAAAAACTAAATCGATAAAAAGATAAGGTATGCTAAGAGTTGGGTGGGGTTTTACAGTTGTACAGGACTCTAAGAGTTCTTAGAGAAGGCCTAAGTGAGAAGTTAACATTATATCAAAGACAGCAGGGAATATGAGAGAATAAACTTCCCTAGTGATTTTTTTCCCCCGCTGTTATTTGTGGAAGCATGCTTACTAATATTGAGATCATGGATAGGTTACTCAGGTCCTGCCTCTCAATAAGTGTGTATTTGCATTTTCTGAAATCTGGGATCATGGTCAATTCAAATGACTTCTGTGACTATGTTATTTCTGCCTGATTATCTGCTCAGACAAACACTTTGCTTTCTCTGTTTCTGAGTCCATTTTTTGCTATTTCTCATTATTTAGCTTCTAGTAAGGTAGAAAAAAAAATTTCCAGGTAGACAAGGAAGTGTATGATTTTATGTGATATCTACCACTTCCACCATAATAATAGCCAATATTTATTAAGCATTTGCCATACTCTGGATAATATTCCAAACCCTTTGCATTTATGGTCTCCTTTAATCCACTCAATAGCCCTATTAGCATTTGTATTTGTAGTATGACCATTTTTCACATTAGAAAACCAAGAACAAAAAAGCTTAACTTTGCAAAATTCAGTGTAAATGATGGAACATTGAGTCACAGCAAGGGGTTGAACTCCAGAGCCCAAAGAATTAGATATAAGATAGAAATGGATATTTTTCAGAGGAATACTGGTAAGTATTAAACAGTTCATGAAAGAATAAATGAATGACCTTGTAAATTGTGATAACCCATGGTAAAATAATATAGTGATAAAAATTGCTTACTAATACATATTCTTCCAAATTTACATCAGAGAAAAGGTAGGAACCACCCATATTGATTTGATTTGCAGCTAAATTACTTAAAATGCACTATGTATTCTGTTACAACCTATTATAAAGAGAAATCATTACAACAATAAAACAGTGAAGTAGAATACATTGCATTCCTAAACTTACATTCCTGAACTTCTGAATAAGCAGTTCCACAGGGAATGTTTCTAACAGAAAGTCAGTGGTTAGGTTTTATCTGATACTGACTCTGGAGAAGAGAAGGAAAGGGTAAGACAACACTTCACATAGAGGAGAGGGTAGGGGGACTGAGTTTCCACTCTGGTTCCTGAGTGTCCAGGAATGGGAGAACAAGAATGTGTGGATGAATGAGTGTGGTCAATGATTTTCCAAAGGGTTGCAAAATGTTCATCCCCAAGATGATAATAAGTCTTTGGTTAATAACCAAGGAAAATTTTTGGTAATAAAACAATTTTGTGAAAACCCAAAGTAACAGATCTTTAATTTGTTTATTTATATTATCACATTTGACATATGAAGGAACATTTTATGATATGTTTCCTAAAATTATTTATCCAAGGAGAAAATTATCCCTTTCCTGCCTTCTTTAGCAGGGAATCTTATAGGACTTAACCAGGATAGACATTTTTGAAAATATTGCAGAGTGGTAGACATATCTGAGTATGTCTGGGAATTTAATGAGTGCCCCAGAGAGTATTTTAGGAACCAGGGGAAAATGGCTGCTAAGGTAAGAGAAGGGTGTGAGTTAAGTCATTCCCATGCATAAGCCTAGCATTGGGACTAGAATTTTTTTTTTTTTACAAGAGTCACCACCATTAAGAGAGTCTGGCATGGGGCAAGGTGGTATTAAAGTAATCCAGGATCTTAGGAATTATGTAATGTTGTTAGATGTTGGTTGAATACCTGGCAACCTGATATTGAAACTTTTATATAGAGGGGCGCCTGGGTGACTCAGTTGGTTAGCGTCCGACTTTGGCTCAGGTCATGATCTCATAATCTGTGGGTTTGAGCCCTTCATTGGGCTCTGTACTGACAGCTCAGAGCCTGGAGCCTGCTTCAGATTCTGTGCCTCCTTCTCTCTCTGCCCCTCTCCTACTCATGCTCTGTTTCTATCACAATAATAAACATTTTTTAATGTTTATTAAATTAAGATAAATTAGAAAAAAAGATAAATTAATTATCTTTTAATAAAATTAAAAGAAACTTTCATATAGAAAATCAGTTGAAAATATTCCAAATATACATATGTCCAATATTTTCTAATTAAATGTCATGTTTTTAGCTCATGACTTGTTTGTCCATCAGTGCCCTCCTACCTTATCTACTCTAAGCAGTATTTTGCCAGTTAACATTTTGGCTATGACTTGCGTGTCTCTGGCACATTGGTAGAGTTCTGCACACATTTCACATTTCCTGTTAATGCTAGCCATCAGGCAGGTAACCTACAAATGGCTATGTGTACCAATACACTTGTGCCAATATTTTCCCTTCTGCAAATTTCATCTTTTTTTATACATTGCATTTCTTTTCGTAAGGTTAAACTATTTGGCTGTATTCTTTACAAAGTCTTTTTACTACATAAATGGTATTTCGTAGTATTATTACTACACATTTTTAAAAATGGTCAATATTTTGCTTCACTTCTTAGCTCTGTGTTATTATGGAAATAATTTTATTATCATAGTAAATAATAGCCTATCAGTGGGCCAATGGCTTTGAGATAAAGTGTTGAGCAAACTTGAGGGGGGGCACCTGGGTGGCTCAGTTGGTTGAGTGTCTGACTTTGGCTTATGCCACAATCTTATGGTTTGTGAGTTCGAGCCCCACATCTGGCTCAGTGCTGACAGCTTAGAGCCTGCTTTGGATTCTGTGTCTCCCTATATCTCTGCCCCTCCCCTGCTCATGCTCTCTCTGTCTCTAAAACATAAATAAAAATAAAAAACTTTAAAAAAGCAAATTTGATATTTTAAAAATATCTATTTTCATTTGTAAAGGATATATATATATATATATATATAGATATAGATATAGATATAGATATAGTTCCCATACACTGATGGGAACGTGGACAAGGGACGTTCTCTAATGGAATGTGAACATTCCCAGAAAGCAAGGGAGCCGTGGATGTCCCAAGAGATGGAGATGGACCAAGAGCTGATGGCTAATGGCAAACTTATTAAAAACAGCACCTTATTTTATACCCTCCTTGCCACCATGCAGAGCACAGTAAATGATTCATCAGAACAATAGTTACAGATAAAGGAAGGACAGAACAGGACCAGCTTGCAGTTGTTTGTGGGCACTGACGCACTTGGCTGGTGACCAGGGAGGCTCTGTCCCAGGGAGGCTCTGTCCTGCACGTTCTCCCGGGGCCTTATTGAGTCCCATGGTCCCAGGGACAGTTTCTCCCATTCCCCAGCAATTCTCAACTGTGGAAAATTTGTAAGTAACGTTACTCAGTTAGGAGTAAAATATACACTGTACTATAGATGGCTGTCAGTACACTTTACTTACTATGTGTGTACATGTATAGATTTTATGCAAATATTTTTATCAAACCTGCCAAGTATATTCACTGATGCCACCGTAGGAGCATTAGATTAGTTGACTCTCAGGTCAATACATTGGAGATTATTAGTCCAGATGATGGTTCTTCATAAGACCACTTGGGGCAAAGGAGTTCTTTGGGCATTTGTTCAGGAGGTTCTTAAACTATAATCCAGACCAAGGGAATTGTGCTGAAACTTTGTAGGTATTTGTTTATGTATTTTCAAGTGAGCATGTCCAAAGCTTTGGTGAGAATCTCATCGCAGCTCAGTTACCCAGGAGAAGTGAAGAATCACTGCTTTGGCACTCAGTCCACAAGGCAGAGCTGTGGCGTCTTAAGGATGTCCTGGTATTCTAACTGCACCTGGACTGAAGATTTGAAAGAAGCTTTGATGACTTATGCTTAGTGTTATTTCAACCTTTGTATAATCTTATAAGTGAAAGAGATAGGAACATTTTTTATGATTCATTATATTCAGGTCTGCACCTGCACCTTATCCATTATTCCTGATCCCACCTGACCTGTGTGTGTCTGTGAAGCAATGACCCCCTCAACAGATACTTTGGTGGAGTGCAACAAACTAGCGTTAGAAGATAAGCCTAGAGCACTCAGTTTTGGAGAGGAATGCTACTGTTCATACAAACTTTAGCATTTACAAACTGGAGTTCATTTTTCCGTAAGGAATCAACTGAAAATTTAAGCTCGTAGTTTTAAGATTATTCGGAGGAGGTATGTTAAAAGGTTTCAGGGTATTTTTAAGCTCTCAGTCCTATGATCACTGGTTCTTAAATTAAGAACAATTTTACTTACAGTCCTGAAAAATGCCCAAAATATTTATATTCTGGCATTTTGACACACACATATATATATACAATCCTAAATAAAATAGTTTGCTGCATTTGCTCCTCTTAAATATCTACTAACCATGGGACACATTTATTACAGGAATAGAGACCATGACTCATGCTTGAATCATAATAGACTTCTTTGATTGCTAAAATGAGGAACTATAAAATCCCTTTTTTGGCCAGACTCAGGGAGAAGATGATTGAATTGTCCTGTGAAGTCTTCTTGCAGCCGTTGGTAGTGTGGAGGGGATCAACACAATAGATGCGGCTAAGTATTGTTTTTCTGACAATAAATATTCTCAAACGGAGCTGTTCTCTCAAGTGATTGGCTTTGGGGAGAGGAACACTAAATGCAAAACTCCAAATATCTCTATAATGTTGGGCTTGCACATCCTCCTGGCTGCTGATCTGGCTTTTTTCATTCAGCAGACATTGCCTGTCACTTGCAGTGACTCCCTTCATAAACTTTTGGCTGGCTCATCACAGAGGAGTGGTAGAGCGCAAAGCTGGACACATGCGGCTGAACTGGGCGGGTTTCCTTTGGCTTGGCTTCGTTGAAACAACATGTGTTCTCATATCCCGCCCTCATCACATGAGTCTTCTCAAGGCTTAGCATACTGAGGATTTCCGAGGACTGTTTTAATGCAGTTTAGTTTGCTTGAAAATAAGTACTAGGAGTTTGCACTTAAAAGCATAGAAGAAAAATAAGAAATAGCCCCGATTACCTAGAGTCTCACACATTTTCATGGGAAAAAGTTATGCATTGTATAATAATACTTTGTTGAATTTATACTTTGCTTTTATTTATTTATTTATTTGTTGTTTTTTTATTTATTCTTGAGAGACAGAGAGAGATAGCACAAGCAGGGGAGGGTCAGAGAGAGAGAGAGAGAGAGGGAGATACAGAATCTGAAGCAGGCTCCAGGCTCTGAGCTAGCCATCAGCACAGAGCCTGATGCGGGGCTTGAACCCATGATCCGTGAGATCATGACCTGAGCTAAAGCCGGATGCTCAACTGACTGAGCCACCCAGACGCCCTTATACTTTGCTTTTAAAACAGTTTCATTCATGGAGGCTGGATTGCCTTACAGAGAACCTGCTATAGTATACTACCTATAGTAAACTACCTGCTAGCATGCTAAAGACCATCAAAGAGAACCATCAAGACCTACCACACTCTAGTAGCACTTAACTCTGTCTTAAGGGGATAGAATATATTGAGAATTTGTCTGTAAAAGAGAACTTATTATAATAAAAATACTTAGCCCCAAGGTGCTGTGGAAAGTGAACTATTGGCTCCATGTAATGTTTGTTGGGTATGTACCTGATACACATGCTACAGGAACTAACCTGCTCTTTAGGAGCCCCTAATCTCTGCCTGGACAGGAGACGGCATAGAAGCATGCTGGCACATAGTTTAAGTGCTTAAGCATATAACACAAATCTGGGTCCTATCCAACGTGAAGCAAGTATATTCATTATGGAGGGATGTGATCATGGGTCACAGAAAATATAGGTTACAGGAGGGGAGAGTCTCCTTATTTACATTTAGGGTGAAATCTCTAATCCCTCAGACACTCACACAGGTCCCATCGCTTATCAAAGAGATAGCTCAAGCCGGGTAAAAAAAGCAAGCGTGTTACTACCGCATTTACTCACTTATCACAAATATTTATTGCGCATCCACTGTATTCCAGGTACTGTTCTGTGGACTGGGGATATAGGAGTGACCAGGAGTTCTCATGGAGCTTACATTCTAGTGGCTTCTCTTCTAAGGTCTTCACATGGCTTAACCACTTAATTCTCACAAAATTCTATGTGGAAAATGCTGTAATTCCCTTTGTAGTTGAGGAAACAGATCTTGAGAATTGGCATGATTTACAGAATCAGAATACCTGCCCATGCAATGGTTCTTAATCATTCTGTCTGTGAATACTTGGAATGGAAACGTATGTTCGTAAGGAAAGGTGGGAGGGGGGGAGAGCAGGGAACTGGGAAGGCGGAAAAGAATTCATATTGCCTGCCAAATGTGCCAGGCGCGGGGCTAGGTGCCCCACTCGGCTTATCTCATTTTGCCTTGTAACATTTTATCTTAAGAGAGGAAGCAGTTTGCTCAGGGTTGCAGCCAGTTAAGTGAAGGGATCAGGAATTGTCAGTTCCCAAGGGTTTATGATTTTTTCCTTCATACCACAGAGCTTCAAAAGAGAAGAGTGAAACAAGGAAACAAACCTTTGAAAAATACTATTTTTCAGATTTGCTTCAAGAGTCCTTGGAAAAAAATATTTTTTAGTTCTCTTGTTTGTAAGTAAAATCATAATTACTTAGCATCTCAGACCTCATGTCAGATTTACTGAATGAAATGAGTAGGTATTTCTGCTTTTAAAATGAAGTTCTTCTGATACGTCCTACATGTGTTCGGGGAGGGTTTCTCACATCCTTTTTTACGTTGGAGAAAAAAAGAAAAGCCGTGTGGCAATATTGTTTGAAGATTTTCACATCCTATTTCACAGAAGGTTTTGGTCTTTGAGAGGATAAAACATGAATTTAAAAAAATTAACAAGTGGCTGATCATCTGACAGACAATATGGTTTTATAGTCTGAGTTTCTCTGCAGGCCCCCCAGCACCTAGTAACAGACATCGTCACATAGATGTGACAGAGATGTGATCTATTTGGCCTTGCCTCTGTTTGCTATGTAAGACCTCAGCCGTTTGGATACAGTCCCTCTGTTTTCTGGGGAACTTCCTGTTTTCCAGACTGTCCAATATGTGCAGATGAGCAGGTCTGCTTCCCAGTCCTGGCCCAGGACTTTCAGACTCAGTGTCCGCCACCCTTCTCTACTGCCAACCCCCCTCCCCACCCCCGCTCTCCCACCCCCACTGGGGCAGCTGGGATACTAGAGCCATTGAAGTAGTAAAGTCACTCAGGATTCTGCTATAAATGGGAAAAAACGTCATGGTGGCCATCAAAGAAGTGCTGTTTCTCTTCCAGTGTCTTAACTAGGATGTTAATAAAAATGCTCTTTTGATTTTTTTTCTGTCCACACGTCCCAAATGAGAGAGTGGCAGGGCTGGTGCGATAGATAAATGCAGAGAATAGGAAGCCTATTTCTCGGAAGCCCACTGGTGAGCAAGGCTTTCTGTTAAGCTCTTCACTCTGAGGTATTTTCTGTCGGAATGATTACCCTTCTGAGAGTTTCCCAGTCTTCTTGCAAAAAGGCTTCTGGAGGCCCCACTCTGCCAGTTTCCTAAACATGCCCAGATTGATGCCCCACAACTGGAAAGGAACCCTCACAAACATCGTTGTGTTTTATCTTTACAATATCTCCGTGAGGAAGGGATATTATTTCCAGGAGTCAGTTAAGGCTTAATGTAATGGAGTAACTTGTCCGAGGATATGGAGAGAGAATGTCAGAGATGAAACATTTGTGACTTCTGAACCCAAGTTCAAGACTCCTTCCACTATATCATGGTGCCTTCTTGTTAAGAAAAAGGAAACCAACAAACTTTCGTTGTTTTCTTTTCCCCAAAAACATTAAAGACAAATTCTCATCCTTATGCCACCTAGAATGATACCTGTAACTAGGTGTATTTCAGCAACCCAGCCCAGAGATCTCAAATCCGGTCAGAGGAGCACTTGATCATGTTGTTAAGACCAATTGTTCTCATTGTCAGTTTTGGATTGTCAGTAGTCAAATCAGACCAGGCATCTGATTTGAAAGAAAGCATTGATTTGATTGATTCCAACTGTGAATCTGGAATGCATCTTTCAGTTTAGAGAGTCACAGTTACTCTAGACCTCTGGATCGGAGTAGGATTTCCTACACTAAACAGATTATTTACTGACAGATTTTTAAACTACAGATCTTAAAGAGTAGAAAGATGTGAATGTATTTCCACTTCTTTTTCCATGACCAGGTAAAAATAGATCTGTATCATAGGGCTGTTGAATCACAGAGCATTTATATTCCAATGAATTAACGGTTCATAGCACATTACTGTTAAAAAGACAAAGCCAAGAAAATGCAGTACCTGTCTCCAATTACACATTGTGGATCATGCTGAGTGCACCTCTTTGAGTGCTCACATACACATGCGCACCGCGAGGGCTGTCAGACAAATGTTTTATGTGGGTGGTCTCAAGGGTAAATAACATAAACCACTTGTATTCAAATAAACCTGTTCGTTTCTTCTCAGTCTGTGCCAGCTGGGTAAGCTAAGAGCTGGCGGTCTGAGGAGATTTTTCTTTCCTGATGCTTATCCACCAAACAATCAGCTATTCAAGTCCTTGAAATGATTTGAGTATGGGAGAGACCGTAGTAAAAATGTAAAAACATTTGCTAAAATGCTAAAATGAGGTTTAGTAAGTTAGATGAGAAATAGTTTAGTAAGTAAAAATGAGAAATAGTAAGTTATGGGTTAGATGTCTGAAAAATATACTTAAACACACATAAACACGCCTGTGATAAAAATATGTCTTTGATTTAGTAGCAAAACTGCAAATGTGCCTCCTGTTGTCGTTTACTCCTCTGTGCCACTTGGCCACAGGCAGAACACAGCTGGCCTTTCTCTGCATAGCATTTCCATTCTTTCCTGCCCTCCTCAGTTTCCAGAAATTTATACTTGACACTTCCATTCCATAGAGCATTTCTACAGTAAAAAAACCCATGAGATGTCTTCTGTCAGAAACTAAAGTTATTGCATAAAGTTTGTCAACCGATAATTGACTCTGTAATCTACTAGTGTTAACATGCGTGTAAATTACCTTAGAGACTGAGCTTGAATTTATGTAATCAAACATAGAACATGAATTCTAGGGCCCTCTATCAGAACAGTTAGAAGGATGAAGATAAAAACTTAATATTCATAAGGAATTTTAGAGCTTAAAAGAGGTTCACACATATTTTCTTATGAATGAAATTAATACATATTAATCCATGCCATTTAATACATTATGTTGTTATGAAATCCTATGTATATCCTATTTTGTGAAAGAGCACCATTTTATTATTGTTTCCGAATTACAGGTTGAAAAAGTAACTATGGGCCTGGTGCCCTCTCCACTAGGTAAACAGTAATGCAAACACAAGCAGAAAGTAATATACATGTGTTTGTATGTATATGTGTATCTATGTGTTTGCATGTATATATGTATATATTAGTATGTATATATGTGTATATATTTGTATGTATATAAATGTGTCATATATATGATACAAAATAATTTGAAATGAACAAACATCCAGAATTGTAATGTAGTTTACCTTTCTTTGCTTTATAAGACTCTTTCAGCACAAGTCAGCAGTGGTTTGATAAATGTTCAATTCCATAATATCATTTTATAGAAATAAAATGACTTCTGAGGGAGAACAAGTAGTTTTGTCAGCTTTGCACGCGGGGTAAACCATGCAGTTCAGATTGCCTTCACATACCAAGAATGTTGTGTTTACCTAGCCTTTTGGCTACAGATACACAACATAAAATGGGGTGAAAACGATTACTTCTGTGTAACAGAATGAACGCAGGCAGATCGTATGTGTCTTTATAGTTACCTGGGGATGTCTGGGGGGCCCCAGAACTCATGCGTGCCCTGCCCTAGCAGTGGGGAGTGGGGGAAGTAGCTCTGAGTCGGCCGTATAGCTCCCTTTACACTCACA
Source organism: Helogale parvula (assembly GCA_004023845.1). Classification (NCBI taxonomy): domain Eukaryota; kingdom Metazoa; phylum Chordata; class Mammalia; order Carnivora; family Herpestidae; genus Helogale; species Helogale parvula. The sequence continues at coordinate 25,098 of PJEM01001149.1, read as the reverse complement.
TTAAAGGTGAGAGTTGGCCTCACAAGGGGAACATGAACAGAAACACGGCCAGAGTGTTTTCTCTGAGCTTTCTTCCCTTTCTGCCAACTCACACAGAGGAAAATGAGGCCCAAGAGATAGAAGAGTCTTAAGATAGAAGTCGCCTGAGTCTTTGAATGATCGTGTGAAGGAAAGCAGCCTGCCAGAAACAAGCAGTCAGACAGGTGTCCAACTGAGAGAGAAATTTCTGCTGTAGCCACTGAAATTTTGGAATTTATTATAGCAGCTGATGTTGTCTGTTTGCCACAGCACTGAACATACATTTCAATAAGGAATTAATATATTATATGATAGCTAACAGTAAGCTCTAAATCCCTTTTAAATAACGACATTGAGAAAGCGAGTTATATAAGAAGTTATAACTAGTGTGTACACTAAATGCATATTTCCTTTTTTGTTTTAGAGATGATGTGTAAGAGGTTCCTTTTGACTGACATAATTTATAATGAACTCTAGTGATTAGATACTGTTTCACATTTTAAAGAAATGATAAATAACAAGGAAACTTTTCTGGTAGCTGATAAAATTGATACATGGACATTTCTAATTAAATATACAAGTACTATATCACTTTCCACAAAATAAATTAAATCACACAAACAGCCTATGTCTATCACAACCAGAGAAATGATCTTAAAGCAAACTGAAATTGGGAGAAATCTCTGTCACATTTCAACAGTGATCTCAGCCTGTGTCTGTGTGTAGATCTGTGTCACACACATCTTTGAGCACATCATAATCATGGTGGCCAACGGCCAGGTCCAGAGGTGGAGATCTATTGAACCAATTCCTGTCTTTGAGACCTAGGCAGTTTATCTCCTTGAGTCTTAGTTTCCCCCTTTGTAATATGAGAACAATAATATCTAGGTCATAGGATTTTTATAAAGTAGAATGAGATAATACACATGAAGATATCTTTTTATCTGAAAATTTAAAAAACTCATATATTTGTTGTCATTATTTATTGGACTTTATAACAAGAAAAAGATAAAAACTCATAGGAAAGCTTGGCTTAAATTCAGCAGAAATTCACTTTTAGCAGTAGTTTCGTAATACGTGTATATTTAAAGATACATCTGTTTTTCTCTGTCCTTTTTGCTCTCTTGCAATGGATTAAAAAAAGACCAATTAGTCATCTGAGATTACCCATACAATCCACTCTTGTAGGTCAAGATGGAGACATCTTAATGGAGAAAAGATATCATTTATTTACAAACATTTTAGTTAACTGAAGTGACTCTATGCGTATTCAACTGAACTTAGAGCTTCTGGAGGTCATTGTGTATAGGAAAAAAATTAAGTAATCATCAGAATTAATCATACTGACGCCTGTTTGTCTGATATTTTTTAGAATATTGTGGGAAGCTAACAGCAGTGAAATTTGGCAAACAATTTGGAATGTGTGTGTGTGTGTGTGTGTGTGTGTGTGTGTTTTATAAAATGTGACTTTTCGATTTGTACTTAAGCTTTGGCGCAAACCCCATTCTCTGGAGTTCTGGCCAAACCAAGTTTTTAAATATAAGGTGGTATTAGATTTAATATTCACATATGTTGTGGAATTTCAGAAAATTATTGTCATTTAAGGAATAACTGTCCTTGATAGTTTATAAAAGGTAGAATTCAAGACCAGAATTTAGATAGAAGAATTTTTACATGCTCTGAGTCTGTAATGTGATTTGACTTAATAATTGAACATTCCTGTAAGTCTTATCTAGAGCGCTATGTGTCTTCAGAAACTAGAAAATAAAAAGAAGATTATGAACCATAGATAAGAATTCAGAATTTCTAAATTTACTCAGATAAAAAGTATACTTTACTGGGAGTAGGAACAAATGATATTAGACCTATTGCCAGCAATGGAAATCTCAAACGTTGTGGTACAGTGAGTTTTCATTTGAACACATATTCAAGATATAAATGTGAATCTGTTGTATGTCAGTTAAGTAAGAAAACAAAGAAGTCTCAAACATTCCACGATTTATGACCGTTGTGGGGCATCTGTCTCTGTAGGGCCTCTAGAGTGAAGGATTAAAGTCCAATACTTCATAGAGACCACATTTTAGAAGAAAAATTTCGGATAATAAGTGATAAGAATTTTACAATAACTTTGGTTTATTTTATAGCACTTACCAGATACTTTGTATTGAAAGAGTCTGTCATTTTTTTAAATGGTTTTATTGCCTTCTTATACGAAAATGCAGAGAATGACAAGTATTTCCCACTCCTGTTCCTAGCCACTGCAGGGCAATACAAGACCTGGGTTCAAGGCAACAGGAAATAGCTGCCCAGAGATCTTGGGTAATTTGCAGTTCATTAAGCCTTTAGTTGTCTCCCTTTGTCTAAATATTTCTTTTATCATTTTTATTAGATCCCATTTTTCAGTCTTTTAATCATTCTTATAGCTGTGCTCTAATTCCGCTTCGTAGTCTTCAAGTTTCTTGGAAATAGTGCAGCTTAGAACTGAACAGAAATTTCTATTAGTCCTCTTGATTAACGTTGGGTTTTGTTTTTATTTTGTTAATAGTTATGTGAATGTCCAAATAATTTGAGTATGATTTTTTAAAGTTTTCACTGAAAGCGGGAAGTTTTGGCATTCTAATAGCATCCCAGTGCAAATATGTGGGAGTTTAGTGTATTTTTCTGGACACAGTAATGAAGTATCATTTTCCCCCAATTACATTAAGCAAGTAACAGCTATATTTGGATAGTAACTTATTCAATGTACTAAAAGACTCTCTTCTAGCCATTTTTTTTTTTTTTGGTGCTAACGTTTCCTTTTCTAAAAAGGTTTTAATGTAGTTCTGTTGAACAATTTGTTAAGAAGTAAAAACGAACTTAAGAATTTACTAGTGGAAACAAACAGCATAGTTGTCACCTCTCATTCAGTTTGAATCACTGACTCCTATTGATGATATTCTTGTGGGCAGTGATGCATCCTCTGGTTCATAGAAATAGGCAACTCACCTCTTTGGGGCATGTGTTTTTAGAGCTCAAAAGGATTCAGTTTCTAAATTATGTTACAATTCTACGACATACACAAACATTTTTCTTATTGACTCTAAAGCTTGGCATTTTAAGGTTTGTATGAAAAGCTATTGCCTTGAGGTAGAAAGAGAATATAATGGGGAGAGGTCAGAGTTGAATTTTCAGACTCAATCTTAGAATTACTTGCCAATACTAATCTCCGCATCGTCTTACTACAAAGCATTATTCATCTCTAAGAATAACAGATATTTCTACAAGATCCTTCCACACCTTGCAATGATGAATACTTAGAATGTACTCTTTTTAACTTTTTTACAGACCAACACAATTGTATATTCTAATTAAAGGTATTTGGATTCCAAAGATCTACCTATGTTTACCATCTGTGAATAATTCTAGAGGACAGGAAATTAATTTTCATAACTACTGTATTGGTTAGACAATAATTATAAGCTCTTGAGTAAAGTTTGCTATCTTTTTCAAACAACTTCAGATAACTATGTGATATTCTTTGTATCAAATGAGTTTGGAACAGATGCTCAGGAGTAATGTTTGTTTAGATCTGTTAAGGCTGTTGGAGTTCCTGAGGACCAATTTAGATTTTCACTGGTGCTCACTTATAATAGTTTGGTCGCCTCAAAATGTGTATTTCATATTATATTCATGTGTAACAACTGTGTCAGTAAATCTATTTCAAGCACATATCTGTTAGGTCCAGGTCTTACTGGAACATTGTCTGACAGTTGCTTAGAAAGTATATACAAAGAGCTTAAAAAAAAGAATTTGTTCACATATTCATTCACCAAGGATATTGTTTATTGCTGATAATGCCATATACATTTCCTGATTAAGCATTTCATCAGTGCCAAGAAAAGAAATATGACATTCACTTTTTTCATATTTATGGAAAATTTGAATTGATGACACAGATTGAATGTGGTTTTGTTGTTGTTATGTTTGTTTTTTAGGGAGAGAGTGCATGAGCAGGGGAGAGAGGTAGAGGGAGACAGAGAGATCATCTTTTTATAATTTTTTTTTAACATTTATTTACTTTTGAGAGACAGAGACAGAGCGAGCAGGGAGGGAACATAGAGAGGAAGATACAGAATCAGAAGCAGGATCTAGGCTCTGAGTTGTTAGCACAGAGACTGGGGTGTGAACCCACAAACTGTAAGATCATGACCTGAGCTGAAGTTGAGTGCTCAACTGACGGAGCCCCCCAGGCACCCTGAGAGAGTGGGAATCTAAAGCAGGCTCCATGTTCTGCATGGAGCATGTGGGGCTCAATCCCGCAACTCTGAGATCATGACCTGAGCCAGAATCAAGAATTGGATGCTTACCTGACTGAGTCACTCAGGTGCACCTTAGTGTGTTTTTATGAAGATAAATTTCTTGATCTATCCGACAGATGTCATGTGGCAAAATCAGGATTAGAAATCCAGTGCTTCATTATTAGGCTACACTGAATGCTTTTATGAAGATTTCAGATAAAAATAAAACTTTAAAAATGGTGACAGTTACTGATTTTTTGACAGAATAATTTTTCCTTCTTTTTTTCATTTAGATAAGGTTAATAGATATATGGGCAAAAGTGTCAACCACAGTTTTTGTTATTAAAAAGGAAAAACTGGTTTCTCTATCTACTTGTCTTCAAGTCGTTTCCTTTCTTTCTTTAAAACATTACTTGATGGATATAGAATGCTCTCTCAATTTTGCTTCAAGACTCAGACTCTTAATGTCTTGTCTAGTCTCTCGTGGTGATGTTGTCACTATTCTCCATCCTGGCCAAAAATCCAGTGAACCACGTTATTCAAGGTTGCTTTGCGTTGCTTCCTTACCTGCCTGTCTGCCTGCCTGCCTGCCTGCCTGCCTGCCTGCCTGCCTTCCTTTCTTCCTTCCTTCCTTCCTCTGTCTTTCTTTCTCTTTCTCTTTCTGTCTTTCTCTCTTTCCATTTGAAATCACAGTTTATTTGCCAGTGTCAGGGATGTCCAATTGCTTCAGCAATATGCTTTGGAAAAGTTATCCTTGCTTCATTTTATTGCTTTTGCACCTTTGTCATAGGAAAAGTTTAGTATATTTGAGTAAGTTGTTGAATAATATTGAGTTGGGGAAGTCATTGGGAATATTTGGGTAAGTTTCTTTGATTTCTTTCATTAGCAGTTTGTTATAGTTAACAACATGGAAGTTTTGCACATGTTTTGATAGAATAACACTATTTTATTTGCTTAAGTGATTATAAATGATGTTATAGTATAAATTTCTGTTTCTCTATGTTCAATGCAAGTATATACAAATGTAATTAATTTTTTTCTGTTTATTTTGTATTTTGTGAGCTTGTGACCTTGCTGAACTTACTTATTAGTTCTAGGAGGTTCTTGTTTGTTTTCTTGTTTTTGCTTTTTGCATAATGTTTGGGATTGTCTGTGTAGATAATTATGTCATCTGCTTGTGGTATAGTTTTAGCCCTTTCTTTATAATCTATATGCCTTTATTTCCTTTTCTTGCCTTATCGCACTGCCAGAACTTGTAGCACTATGTTACAAAGAGTGTTGAGAGCAGAAATCCTTGACTCATTTCTAATTTTAGAGATAAAGGACTCCAGTCTTTTACCACTGCATATAATTTTAGCTGCAGGCTCTATCAAGTTGAGGAACTTTCCCTCAATTCTTACTTTTTTGAGAAGTTTTTATTTTATCATGAGTGAGTGTTGAATTTTTTCAATTCTTTTTCTTCATAGATTGATATGGTCAGGCAATTTTTCTTCTTTATTCTTTTAATGTTTATTTATTTTTGAGAGAGAGAGAGAGAGAAAGAGAGAGAGAGAATAATCAGGGGAGAGGTAGAGAAAGAGGAAGACATGGAATCTGAAGCAGGCTCCAGGCTCTGAGCTGTCAGCACAGAGCCCTATGTGGGGCTTGAACTCATGAGCCATGAAATCATGACCTGAACCAAAGTCAGACACTTAACTGACTGAGTCACCCAGGCGCCCCATAATTTTTCTTCTCTAGCTTGTTAATATAGTAGCTTATAATAATTGGTTTTCAAATACTAAACCAGGTGGCTCAGTCGGTTAAGTGTCTGGCTTTGGCTCAGGTCATGATCTCACGGTTCATGGGTTCAAGCCCTGTGTTGGGCTCTGTGCTGACAGCTAGCTCAGAGCCTAGAACCTGCTTCAGATTCTGGGTCTCCCTCTCTCTCTGACCCGCTCCTGCTCACGCTGTCTCTCTTTGACTCTCAAAAATAAATAAAAAACATTAAAAAAATCAAATACTAAACCAGGCTTAAAATTCACTTGGTCACATTCCTGAATTATGTTTGCTAATATCTGTTAAAAGTTGTGCTTCTATATTCATGAGGGGTATTGGTATGAGGGTTTTGTTTTGTGGTGTTTGGTATTGTCTTTGTCTGGTTTTGGTATTAGGGTAATACTAGCTTCATAAAATGAATCCTGAAATGTTTTGTTTCTTTTCTGTTTTCTTCAAGAGATTGTATATAATTGGTATTAATTTTTCTTGAAAGGTAGGGGAGTTCTACAGAGAAACTGTTTGGTATGAAAAAACTATTTAGGGAGAGTTTTTACAATGATAATATTAATTATTATAGTTCTATTCACATTATTTCGTATTGGATGAGTCCTGATCGTTTTATGTTTTTTGAGGAAACAGGTTATCAAATTCAGCTTTGTTGTCAAATTTAGTTATGCGATCTTGCTAGTGGTGTTCACTTATCCCTTTGGTGTTGGCAACATCTGTCTTATTCCTGACATTGGCCACTTGAATAATCTATTTTCTTTACAGCTATTCTGAAGATTTGTCTGTTTTAGTGATCTTATAAAGAAGTGGATCTTTGTTACATTGATTTTCTCTATTATTTTTCAGTTTCAATTCTTTCTACTCTTATCTTTATTATTTTCTTCCTTATACTTGCTTTGAGTTAACTTTGTTCTTCTCTTTCTGGGTTCTTGAAAAGGGAACTTGAATATCAAGTTGAAACATTTCCTTTTTTCTTACCTAAATACTATAAATTTAGTGCAGTAGCTTTTCCTCTCATCCCTGCTTTACCTATGTCCCTCAAATTTTGATAATGGTATATTTTCATTTTCATTCAGGTAAATACATTAATATTTTTCTCTTTGACCAATGAATTACTTAAAATGTATTGCTCAGTTACCAAATGCTTGGGGATTTTTTGATTTTCTTTCTAATACTGATTTATAACTTGATTCCACTGTGGTCAGAGAACACACATTTCTGTGGCTCAAATTCTTTTAAATTTGTTAGTCTTTTTATAACCCAGGATGTGGTCTATTATGGTATATGTTTCATGGATGCTTAGAAAGAATATGTGTTCTGTTTCTGTTACATGAAGTGTTCTAAAACTGTTTTTTAGATATTTTTGTTGTTGATGATGATGGTGTTCTTAACTTCTTCTCTCTCCTTGCTGATTAACTATTTAGTTGTTCTATCAATTATTGAGATTGGGGTGTTGAAGTCTTCAACTATAATGGCAGATTTAGATATTTCTTTTTTTAGTCTATTGGTTTTTGTTTCATATGTTTTGCATCTTGGTTGTTTGGTGTATAAATTTATGATTGCTATGTCTTCATGGTAGGTTGACCTTTATCAGTATACAGCATCTCTCTCTGCCTCTGGTCATTTTATTTTCTCTGAAGTTTACTTTATCTGATATTAATATAATTGCTGTAGATTTCTTTGATCACTATTTGCATGATATATTTTCTTCAACTTTTTCTTTCAATCTGACTATAGAATTTTATTTGAAGAGAGTGTCTCGTAGAAAGCATATTAGGTCATAATTTCAAATCTACTTTGCTAGGCTTTGTCATGTGATTGATATATTTAAACTAATTTTGTTTCACGTAGTTTCAATATGTTAGGGTTTAAGTCAGCCATATTATTTTTGTTTTCTTTGTTCTCTTTTTTCTCATTTTTCTCTGTTTCCTTTTTCTTCCTGTGTGGGTTACTTAAACATTTTCTATATTTACATTTTTATTTATCTACCATGTTTTTAAGTTAACCTCATTATATCTATATATATATTTAAAAATGATTGGTCTAAGTATTACATTATACATATAACACTTGCTCATGGTGGTATTATTGGTTTGAGTGAAGTTTGAAACCTTACTTTTCCTTACATTCCTTTACTATTCTACATTTATTATATAATTATCTTAAATATTTCCTCCATATATTTTCATAGAACCAGATAAAACACTGCTATTTTTTTGCTTCAATTATCAAACATAATTTAGTATTTTGTCTATATTTTTGCACACCACGATCTATTTTCCTTCCTGATGTTCCAAAATTCCTTCTTACATTTTGTTCCCCTCTCTTTAGTGGATTTTCTACAGACATTCCTTTAGATTAGGATTGCCAGGAATAAAGCCTGTTAGCGTTCCTTCATTTCAGAATATCTTGACCTCCTCTTTATTTCTGAAATATATTTTTGTTGATTATTAGTTTCTAGATTGATCTTTTCTGTCAATGCTTGAAAACTGTAATGCTACATTTTTCTGGCCTCCGTGGTTTCTGATGAGAAATTTGCTACAATTCAAATATTTTTCTTCTGTGTGGAATGTGTTCTTTTTCTCTTGCTTCCTTGAAAAGGTGTTGCTGTTGTTGTTGTTTAGCGTTCCAAAGTTGGACTATGGTATGTTTTGGCATGGAATTCTATACATGTACCCTCTTTTTAGTTCACTTGGCTTCATTCTGCATATTTATGCTTTTTGTCAAATTTGGGAAGTTTTCAGCTTTATTTGCTTTGCTGTTACTTAATTACTTTCTCAGTTATCTCAGTTGTCTCCCCCACCCCCCGACCTAATTTCATGGATTCTCATGGCACGAATGTTAGACATTTTGTTATGGTCTCGTAGGTTCCTGGGGCCATATTAATTTTTTAAGTCTATTTTTTTTCCAACTGAGCAATTTTTACTGTTCCATTTTCCAGTTTACTGATTCTTTCGTCTGTTCCTTTCATTTTCTGCTTTTGAATTTTGAAATTCCTATTCACTGAATTTTAAATTGTTTAATTATTATATATTTTAATTCTAAATTTCCATTTGGTTCTCTTGTATATCTCCTATTTCTTGACTGATATTTCCTATTTATTTTTGATACTTTTTATTTTTTCATTTCTTTCAAGTGTGTTTGTAACTGTCTTTTGAATCAATTTTACAATAGCCTCTTTATAATCTTTCTCAGATAATTATACTGTCTCTTTCCTTTCAGTGCTGCTCTCTATTGTCTCTTTTTATTCAATATTAGATGTTTCTCATTCTTGGTTTGATGAATGACTTTCTACTGAGACCTGAGAATTTGGAGTACTATGTTACAAGATTATGAATCTTATTTAAACCTTTTATTTTAGCTGGTTTTCTGTGACCTTCACTATAGTAGGTAGTCAGTGGCACCTTATTACTGCCAAGTGGGGATATAAGTCCAGCCTTCCCATTTGGTTGCCGTTGACACCTGAGAAGGCAAGGTTCCATGTGTCTCTGGGCTCAGAGTGGGATTTCTGACTTCTCACTAGGCTTCACTCCTACCTGCCATGCTCAGAGGTGCAGGAGTTACTGCTTCCTATGGGGCCTCCACTAATTTTACAAGAGGAGAGATTTTTTACTATTCAGCAGTGGTGGAACTCCTAGCTCTCCATTTGGCCTCCTCTAACATCATTCCAGTGGTCAGATGTTGGATAATTTAATATAGCCTGATGTGGGTGGATGTCTAGGCAACTCACTTAACCTTTGTTAGTGTGAGTATGGAAAGGGCCATAGTTTTTTCTGTGGTAGAGACATTCTTATCTAAAAGGTATTTTTTGTTTGTTGGTTGGTTTTGTCTGTGTATGCTCATACTTCCAGGTTGCTAGCTTCTTTAACTGCAAATCTGGGCTAGATGAGGCCAAAACAAAATCCAGGGATCTTACACCATATCATAATATGACTCCTTAGGTCCCAGATTCCTGGCCAATCTGCCTTCTTTTCCTCTTATAGAGTTTTCTGATGTTTACGTATGTATAAAGTCCAAGGTTTTAGGTGTACTGAGTGGGGAAATAGAAAAAGTACATGTGTCTTCTCAGAAGCAGAACCTAGAGCGTGCATATTTTACCACTAGGATATCTTGCCATCATACCAGAGAGTGAATTGCTGCTTAGTATAAATGCAGTATAAATCATCTGAGTCTCCAAAACTGACTAATTTATTCCAGGGCTAGGTGATTCTTTTTGGTAACTTCCATTAAAACAAAATGCAGTGCCGGTGCCCACATCCTAGCGGATTATAAAATGTTGTGTTCTTCCTCTTACATAATGCCAAGCTATCCAAGAATTCTGCTATAAAGGATAACTGGTATGGGCCTAAGTATGCAGAAAAATGAAAATATTTTAATTTGTTTATGAAACTGCGAGGGCCTTCGTATCGATAGGATGCTGAGACATTTCTGAAAGCAAATGAATTAGAGGGTAAAAGCGTGTCCCTAGGAGTTTTCTTGCTGCTTAGGCAGACAGTGGGAGTTTTTGTTTTGTTCTTTCTTTTTAATTTTAAGAAATGTTTTTATTATTTATTTTTGAGAGACAGAGACAGCATGAGCAAGGGAGGGTCAGAGAGAGAGGGAGACACAGAATCTGAAGCAGGCTCCAGGCTCTCAGCTGTCAGCACAGAGCCCTATGTGGGGCTTGAACCCATGAACCGTGAGATCATGACCTGAGCCGAAGTTAGACGCTTACTGACTAAGCCACCCAGGTGCCCGTTTTGTTCTTTGATCAGCACTTTTAACTCCCCCAAAATATCACAGAGTTCATAATTAACTAAATAGCTATTTTGAAGCATTTTCATAGGAACACAAACACACAGAACAAAATAATTATGAAAGAATAGTCCAGAAATCCATAGGCATTTTGCCCAAATATGAACCCTAGAGTGTAAACCAATTTTTATTCAAAGTTTTGAAGGTTATAAGATTTCTAAAATAAAACAAAGTTACTCTTAAATTAATTATTGAAATCTTGTTGCCTTTTTTCATTGGAAAGTTTTGCCAAGCAAAATTAAGTAGAAATAAGATTATTGTATTTCTAATTTCGTGCTTAACACTTTAGTTTTGCCAAATAATGAAGCTGATTTATGAATTCAGCAGAACTTTGCCCATTTTGAAGATCTGATTAGTAATTTTCAAAAAAAAATTTTTTTTTAATTTCCCCTAATGCAGTATTTTTTAAACTGTAACCTTTAACTCTGTGCCAGTCCACGAAGAGTGAATCACTGGTGCACAATTACATAATTCTGTGCATGATTACAAAACAAAAAGCACGTCATAAGAAACTTGTGTAGAAAGTTGACATCACAACCACATCCCATCATAGGGCCAGTTGATGTGTTTCGTTCAACAGAGTCTGGGCAGCGGAGATGTTCCTGAGCTTGAGTGGCCAGTCCATGTAGTACAGACTGCTCCCTGGTCACCTGCACATGGGCCCCACCTTGGTCCCTGGAACATTAGAAATAGAAGAATAAGCTGAGTCCCTCACTGCGGATAGTCTTAACAATATTGTAACGCACATATTGTATGGATCTTACTCAAGAAATAAATTTTATGGTGAGCTTGGTGGATTTCCAAATTAACTCAAGTACAATATTTTTCTGTGTTGAAATATTGACTAGAATGAGAAGGCACAGTTAATTCCTTTAATCTGATTGTAAACAAAATATCATAAAGTCAATCAGTGTTAAGGAAGAAATCGTGAAACGTTAGGCTAGGTCAGTTTTCATTATTCCTCAATTTCAAATACAAATTAACGTCCCAGGGAAGTTTTCATCATTTCAGTCATGAGACTTTTTTCCTGCACTGAAAGTAAAGATATAGGAATACTCTGACCACTTCTTTCACCCAAGCTCATGGGTGCAAGTTAGGTTTTACAGTGGTTTCCAAAGTGTGATCCCCAGAGTGGCAGCTTTAGCAACAACATTTAGAAATACAAATGCTTGTGCCCCATTCTGGACCTGCTGAGTCATCATCTCAGAGGCTGGGGCCCCGCAGTCTATGTCTTAACAAGCCCTCCTGGTGATGGCGATGCTCACTCAAGTTCCAGAAGTATTTTTCTAGACCAAACCACCATCTTTCATGTTTGTGTCTACAAGAATTCCCAATTTTCATCTCCTTCCATTTCTTTCTCTACTCCATACCCAGATACCTAATACAGACATGCATGCACACAGATGCTCTCCAGCTAAAGACCACAACAGACCCTTCTTTAAGCATGGGCTCTCTCAAGTCTGGTGCCTGTTTCTCTAGCATCACCCCATGTCCATAATTTTTTGACTTGTCTCTTGTCCCACTGGCCTTCCTTCAAGCCTTTCTACTGGCTTAGTCCACTCTACCTGTAGATTGATTATCTCTAATATATCCTGTAAGAGAAGTCATATATCAGGGAGACCTATAGTTTACCAGATTCAAATTCCCCTGCTATTCACAGGACCATGTATTTCCCCTGGCATTTATCCCAGCTGCAGTTTTATATTTGTATGTGATTGTTGGCTTATCCTACCAGGACAGAAAAGACCATGTCTGCTTTTGGTCACCACTGTTTTCCCAGAAACTGGCATTGTTTTTACTCTGTGGTTGACATTGCGGAAATTCTGAGGGACTTCATCAGTGGCTGGTTGCACATTCGTGGATTTCTAACTTAGGAGTGACCACACTGCAGGTGTGCATCCACGTTGGGTGGTGCTCTGGTCCTATGCCTAGCAACTGTGTTTATTACCCTTCCCATCCATTTCAGGAACAGATACTAACTATGCTTCCTACCACTGTCCACAGAGCAACCAACTTTAAAAAAACAGGCCAATTTCTGCCCTTTTATCTGCTGCTAGAGTAGATCAAAGAATCAATGCACCATGCTGGAAGAATTCCCAACAAGAGTTAAAACTCAATATAAATTTTCCCATATGAAGAATTGAACAACTTGGTGGTCAGCTTTCACCATGGCATTATTTCCATGGTCTATGGGGCTAAACTGAGAATTTATAATAATTTACAGCAACTTTTTCTGGAAATGTAAAATCGGGTTTCCAAAAAAATTGGGGAAAAAAACCCCTTATAAACACACATACTTCTTTTTAAGGGATTCAATACATAAGGAGAAATTGGCTTGTTTACTTTTCCCCCTCAGTCCCTCTCAGAGTTCAAGTGCTTTTCACTAGCCTGTAACCTTCCTTCATCTCTCTAAAATTCAGGACAGAAGCTAAAGTTAAATTAAAATTTCAAAAGCATGCTTATTAAAAATTATATGAGATGACTTTTTAATCTATTAACCATTTTTCCTTTGATAATTCTTAAAGGATAAGAACTACTAAAAATGTTGCTTAATTAGTGATGCTAGAGGAAATTCTGTATGGCAAACAGAGTAAAAATAACTATATTTAAATTCTAAAACAAACAGAACTTCCATCCCGTTTTAAGGGCCTCGATGACTTGTCTCTATTTTCACTCTGAGACAAATCAGGCTGCCTCCTCCACCAACTGAATGTTTGTCTCCCTGCACGGATTCCAATAATGAGTTTACTTGTAGGAGTTAACTAAGAAATAACTCTCAGGCCCTCAACGTAAGGTAAATCTGATGCGGCAAAGACAGGAAGCAAACTGTTCAACGTCTCAAATCAAGAGATATTTTTTAAAGGTGGTTAACATAATAGATATCATGCATGCTTTGTCTTTTCAGCATAGTCACAAAATAATCATCATCTGTAACATAGTATCATAGTCAAATAGAAAGGTATAATCTTTGCATGTACCATATAATCAAACTTATAAGATGCAATGAATGTGTATATTTGGGGATAAACAGAGTATGGGTGTGTATATGAATGTATATCTATATGTCTACGTTTATACATAGACGTGTATATATATGTGCACGTGTGTATATAAATGTATGCACACACGTATATTTATATATGTTGTATATGTATGTGTGTGTATACACAGGCACACACGTATATATACCCACCTCCCTATCTCTCAAGAGAAATAAAAAATTTTATTTGACCTCATAACAACGTTACTGATTAAGTTTTTTTCCTTTATTTTCCTAATAAAAGTCAGGCAGTTTTCAAAGACCTCTTAGGCTGGAAATCTGTGTCTATTCATGAAACGCTCTGCTGTGGCACATCATTATGTCATTAGGAGGAAGTTACTAATAGCGCAAGAACACCTTTCAGAGGCTCTCCCGATGTTTGTATAATAATTGTGTCATTGTTTTTCTTCGAATTGAATTACATGTGTCTCATGGTAACAGAATGTATCTCAGAACAATGTGACTATTTTCAAGCCTAGAGGTTTTATAAGGAGACTATTTCATCTGTCTGAATTGAGGAATCAGAATTGAGGAATCATACTTGAATTCTTTATTTCATTTTTAACTGTATTCTTTCCAGAATAATTTAACATGTAAGCATTACATTAATTAAACAAAGAGGCCATTAGACCTAGGTGGCCTTCATGCCTTAGCAGTTTACAGAAGCAAACCGAAACTTGAGCCTCTATGCCTCAAGGCTAAGAACTTAAAAAGCTGAGGACTCCCAATCAAAAACAATGAAGCATTTCCGAATAACACAACTGCTTAAGCTGCCACCAGTCTTATAATTTCCTTGTTTTACTTCCACTTCTGTAGAAGTTGCTTCCTGACCTCCGGTCTCTGGAGTGTTCCTGGTCCCGTGTTGACCGATACAAGTAGATTTTTGCTCACATAAACTCTTAACTTGTTAAAGATGCCTCAGTTTATCACTGAATTTAAGACATTCCAAACATTTCCAGATAACACATCTACCAAACATCTTAAGTCTTTTATTTAAGATGTTACCATTGTAAAGCCAGGCGGTTTGCAAACAGCACATTTCTAGCTGAGTCCTAGCATGTTTATTAGGGAAAGATAAATTAAAGCAAGAGTGAGGGGTGCCCAAGTAGCTCAGTTGGTTGAACATCTGACCCTTGATTTTGTCTCATGTCCTGATCTCAACAGTTTGCGGGTTTGCACTCCTGCGCTAACAGTGCGAAGCCTGCTTGGGACTCTCTCTCTTTCTCTGTCTCTGTCTCTGCCTCTCAAAAATAAATAAGTAAACATTAAAAAATTAATAATGGGGTTGCGGGTGGCTCTGTTGGTTGAGTGTCCAACTTCCCCTCATGTCATGATCTCATCGTTCGTGAGTTTGAGCCCCGTGTCAGGCTCTGTGCTGACAGCTCAGAGCCTGGAGCTGCTTTGCATTCTATGTCTCCCTGTCTCTGCTCCTCCCATGCTCATGCTCTGTCTCTCTCTCAAAAATGAAAATAAAACATTAGAAAAACCTTAAAAATAAATTTTAAAAAATAATGAATCAGTAATAAAGAAGTGGGGCTATAAAGTGGTAAATCATTCCGTACCTGAAACAATGATGTCTGGGGACTGTTTATCACCCATCCAAGGGTCATTATCCCTGACTTCTAGATAGCTGACCATTTCATGTAGGTGGTCCTGTGCTTCAAGGAAAGCTAGGCTCCTTGGAAGCATCAGAGCATGAACCACGGGTCTTGGTTCTTCCAAGAAAAACATGGTAAGTCTATCACCTCCCTAGTGATTTATTTAGGACTGGATGTGTGAGGTGATCAGGGGTCATCTGCTGGAATGCCTGGGACATTTTTTTGGAAAAAACCCAAAAGACCTAAGGAAACAGCTTTCTCCTTCTAGACCTTTAAACTGTTGTGTGGACAACAGAGGCCAATAGCTGAAGATGTCAGGCTAAACTGATGTTAAGCACTTGTGTCCTTGATGATGGGATTAGTTTGCTGAAGAGAGCGACACTCACTTTTGGACTTGTGAGATACTAAATTACCTTATTGTTGCAGGTAGAATTTTCTCCTGCTTGCAGCCCACATAGCTTAGCTGATAATAACAAGTTCTGTATAACTGGTTGTGTAAAAAAATGTACCTTAAGGATGAAGATGGTGATGTTCAATATTTTTCTGGCAAAACTTCAGTTTTCTTTTTCCACTGGAAGCAAATTTAGTCATGTAAATGCAATCTCTACTTCCTATTTTAGAATTTAATCATCTTTGAGAATATGATACAAACATGGAAAAATATTAAATCTAAACAATGAGTGAGAAGGAGGTGGGAATGAGACCAGGGTAAGTGGGGCTTTGCTGGAAGTCTCCAGCAGGACTTTCAAAACCTAAGAGCAAATCTTCTGTCTTGAAATCCATTGAGTAAATATTGCTTGAATGTTTAGGTTATCAAAATATATATTATAGGCAAAAAGAAGTTTGTTTTTTAGTTGTGCCATATTATATAGTTCCCCAATAAGCCAAATGAAACAGTATCAAAACTACACAAAGAAGAATTATCACATCAAGGGAGGACAGAATCCAGGGACTACAGGCGGGAGAAGCCAGGTCTTAGAACAGTCAGGGGATCAATTTTTCCAGAGCATATCCAAAGTTTTTCTAAACTCAGGAAGTGTGCCTCAGTCTGAAAATAAGCCAAGAGAGCTGTCCAAAACATCCTTTGAAATATATAACCTGACTACTGATCTGACTAGGTGGACTCTAAAGAATCCTCCTTTTCTTAAGTGCCTTGATGTTCCCAAAATGGACTGAAATTTTAATATAATGGTAATCCAAAAGTTATAAGAGAAAGATCTCTTATTTCTGAACATGAAACTTGTCTTAGATGCAAAGTATTGGTGTTGGTGTAATACTGTCATTTCTGTCTACTGTTTATCCAGGAAAAAAATAATGCCCCTATATTAAAATTTATAGTCATAAAATGAAGTTATTAGCCATAATGTTAAAAAATCTCTATGAATTAGTGAAAAAAGTAGAAGTCATTTTCTATGAGGGATATAAAGCATAAGTTCATCTACAAAAACTAGTACTACCCAGATTTTTAAATTTTCTTTAATGTTTATTTATTTTTGAGAGGAGGGTGAAGGGAGAGAGAGAGAGAGAACAAACAGGGGAGGGGCAGAGAGAGGGAGTCACAGAATCTGAAGCAGGCTCCAGGCTCTGAGCTCAAACTCATGAACCATGAGATTATGACCTGAGCCAAAGTCAGACGCTTAACTGACTGAGCCACCTAGGCGCCCATAGATCTACCCAGATTTTTTTTTTTAACTTTTAAAAAATGTTTATTTTTGAGACAGAGACAGAGTGAGTAGGGGAGAGGCAGAGAGAGCGGGAGACACAGAATCTGAAGCAGGCTCCAAGCTCTAAGCTCTCAGCACAGAACTCCACACAGGGCTCAAACTCAGGAACTGTGAGGTCATGACTGAGCAGAGGTGGGACACTTAAGTGACTGAGCCACCCAGGTGCCCCTAGATCTACCCAGATTTTTAAAAAATCATCTTCTTAATGCAGTATTCAAAATGTATGATCCATGCCAGTAGTGAAGGTGTTAATACAAGGCCATATGGTATTGTGGGTTAACACAGTATCATAAAGAGAGATTCTTTTTACAATACCTAATGCTTATCTATGGCAGACTTCTTTTTATATAAAAATTCTTTAATAAACTTATTTCATAGCATTATTATGTATTAATGCAACTTGATCTGTTAGGTGATTCAAATTGATAAATATTTTGTAATCTGGATGCCCTAAATATATTAGGTCAGTTGTGAAGCAATCTATTTGATGACTTTTCTTCGTTTTTTATATATTTATTTATTTTTGAAGGAGAGAGAGAGAGGCAGAGCATGAGCAGGGAAGGGGCAGAGAGAGGGAGACACAGAATCTGAAGCAGAGTCCAGTTTCTGAGCTGTCAGCACAGAGCGCGTCATGGGGCTTGAACTCATGAACTGTGAGATCATGACCCGAGCCAAAGTCAAACGCTTAACCTACTGAGCCACCACACAGGTGCCCCTGATGACTTTTCAGTCAGTCTTCACATGCTTTTATAAGTGGTGATGGGGTATCAAAATTTGGTTGTAGTACCAAGTAGTGGCAGAATCCAGTCAAAAGTCTACTCTGATCTTGTCTGAATTTATATTCTCACATTTACCCTTTGAGTAATTTGGCTCATACTGTTGAACTGAATACCTTTATCTATTACCCATTATTAAAATATTTAAAAAAATTATTCTTTGGCAGTGCTATCTATTTTGTATATATTTTCACTGTGGAAGATATTTCAGAGTTTATAAAATATTTTTAAAAATTTGATAATAGTAGCTCCTTTGTCCCCTCCCTTACAGATTTAAAGCTTTAAGTGCTTCATTCTCACAGAGGAAATCTGTGACTAGATCATGAATCTCATTAAAAGTCATGTAGCTATCCTTGAAGCTTTGACACACAATTCTGCAATTGACAGCATCCTCTACACAGCCCTTGGCTACAATCCAGATGACTTGTGCTCTAATTTATCTCCTGGAAACCTAGGATGAGTGACTTAACCTCTGTAGTTTTATTTTCTCATTTCGTACCTTCTTCAAGTTACTGAAGAGCTGTATTTTAAGGATTAAAATGACAAATGCGAGAAGCATGTTAAGAATTTCATAAAAAATGTATGGTATTTGGAGAGAGCAATGTTAACATGGCAGTTGATAATTTTTATTGCTTAATTGTAGTCCTTTTAGGGGCGCCTGGGTGGCTTAGTGGGTTAAGTGTCGGACTTCAGCTTAGGTCATGATCTCATGGTTCATGAGTTTGAACCCCACATCCACCTTTGTGCTGGTGGCACAGTGCCTGCTTCAGATTCTTTCTCTCTCTCTCTCTCTCTCTCTCTCTCTGCCCCTCCTCCCCCTCTCTGAAAAATAAATAAAACATTTAAAAATAAACAAGTAAATGTTTAATTGTAGTCTTTTTAATGGTGCGTTGATAAGAGTAGATTCTACTGACTAGGATTGGGGGGAAAAAACTAAATAATGGAGGCAGAAACAACTTCTTTTTTCTCTCAAAAAAACTTCAGGGGTGCCTGGGTGGCTCAGTCGGTTAAGCATCCAGCTTTGACTCAGGTCATGATCTCTCGGCTTGTGGGTTCGAGCCCTTTGTCGGGCTCTGTGCTGACAGCTCAAAGCCTGGAGCCTGTTTCGGATTCTGTGTCTCCCTCTCTCTCTGATCCTCCCCTGCTCGTGCTGTCTCTCTCTGTCTCTCAAAAAAAAAAAAGAAAAAGAAAAAAATTTCAGAGGTAGAAATCTAGAGCTGGTGGTATGTTCCCATGGGGCCATCACTGTGCCAGACTCTTGTGTCACATCTTTGTTATCTTTACATGGCTTCCACCAATAACAATATCTATGAGTGTTGCAGACATTGCATCTGTCTTGTCTTGTCTTGAAAGAAAGAGGAGGAAGGTGGAAAGGTTACAAGTGCTCCTCTCCCAGCTGAGTCAACCTACTGCAAAGGGCATTCTTGGAAGAAACACACAAAAACTTCTGCTTCTCCCAAGGGAGCCCATTATTTTAGCTGAAGCATTAGTTTTCTGTGGTCTACAAAAAAAACCCCAAAAAACAAAAAACCATCAAACTTCTCCTTTTTATTACCAAATAGAAAAAAAAACTTGTATCAGATGACTTTGTATCCCTTTCTTGAGACTTACCCTATCCCCAAGCTTCCCATGTCTCCGTCTTCCACACCATCACTGGCTTGGGATGGGGTGAAGCTTAGAAATGAGACAATGTTCAAAGATGGAATGAAGGATGGGCCAATGTTCAAAGATAATTCAGGCCTACGTGCTTGAAATAAAAAACATGTTTTTAAATGGTAATGTAGCCTTGACATTTAAAAACATTAAATGTTCATTTGTTTATTAATTTTTCAGCAAGTATTGATTGAGCACCTAGCTTGTGGTGAGTAAGACAGAAAATGTCCTTACGACTTTGAACTGACTTGGAATGGGAAACAGTAAGAAAGTAAACAAAAAAATATGGAAAATTACTTTAAAATATAGTGATTTGGAGGTCATAAACCAGGATGAACTAAGAACAAATATAGATTGAGGAGTGGAACAGTATTTAGAACAGATAGTGAAGGAAGGCTCCTGTAAAGAGGGGCGATTTGGGTTGATATCAAGAATCAGTTTTGTAGAGAGGTGGCTGGGTGGCTCAGTCAGTTGAGTGACTGATTCTTGATTTTGGCTCAGGTCATGATCTCACAGTTTGTAAGATTGAGCCCAGAATATGGCTCTGTGCTGATAATGATGGAGCCTACTTGGGACTCTCCTTCTCTCTCTTTCTCTCTCTCTCTCTCACTCTCTCACCATCCCTCCCCTGGTTGAATGTTCTCTCTCTCTTAAATAGATAAACTTTAAGAAAAAAAGAATCCAGTTTGTAGGAAATGAAAAAAATAGTATTCTTACGATTCATTATTGCCAATTTGTAATCCTTACAACCAAGTGGATGCAATTGCATGTGAGGTGTGGCCCTCTCTTCCTATTTCTTTTCTATCCATGAGTCACCGTATAGAACCAAGAAAGGATTTCCAGTGGTGGGTCATGCAGGGGGAAAAGGAATGATGAGAACCAGGTCCACACAGACATTTCCTCCTTTAGTCTATTAATTTCTAACCCACTGAACTGATTATCACTTCATGTGATAATCTGATGTGATTAACCCATATTAAAACATCATTGCTAAAATCCCATGAGAAACTTAATAACACAATAGATTTATGCAGGAACGGAGAATGTCAAGCATAATCATCTTGTTCTAAATTATGTATGAGTATAGTTATAATTTTATTCACCAGCAACCATTTGCCTTTTTTGAAGCTGATAATAATTATTATTATTATTTAGTATGGGATTTGGATTCCATTTAAGTCTTATTAGCTGTAATGATATAATTGTTCATCCAGCAGCTGTTGGGCATGGGACAATATGCCTCATGCTGTAGTAGCTAAGAGGAAGCAAAACTAAAGTACTGGGAATATGATCAGATTTCCTATACTCCCTTGCCCGCCTCACTGTGTCATATTTATGGCACTATGGTCACATATTACCTAAATCTATGGAACCGGCATTAAATTTTCCATTTCAAGCTACTCTACTTGATGTATTATACATGTCTCCTTTTATAAGAGAAGAATCTGGGTGCATTCGCTTTAGATAAATATCTCTGTTTGTGGAATCGACTTGGACCTGTCTTGGCCTTGGCCTCTGCCAAGAAGAGGCAGTTTATTACTTGCCTTCAGGGCTCTTGATTCATCGCCTTGCATGAGCAGCCTTCCAGCCTGCCCTGTATGAAGAGGGAGCTCCTGGGACTGGAGCGCATGTGGTTTGGCAGGGCCTGGCGTGAACGTGTAAGTACCGGTAACCCATGCGGGATTCCAGTGCGGCACCCTCATTGTAATGACAGCCTGATCATTATCGTGTCTCCGGCAGGGCCTGCTTCAAAGAAGCCTTGCTTGAGGGAAAGAAGCCAATTGAGGGCACTTCTAGAAAAATTAGCTGGCATTGCTTTGTGTGACTCAGCCTTGCATTATTCCTGTAAAGGAAGAGAGGGCAGAGATGGTCTCAGACATTGCAACATCATCATTGTAGAAGGATCTTGGGAAATTTCTGCTTCAGATAACATTTTATATAAATGAGTATACTTTGATTGCATTATTACTGTGTACAGAACACCATGGGTGATCATAAAGATGTAAAAGACAAACACCTTGACCTTTGATAAGCTGCCATTTCATTGGAGAGACAAAATAAATATGTGTGAAAGAGGGGAAAAGATAGCCATGAGATGGTTTTTGAGTAAGAGCTAAATAACTCATGTGGTTTGTACTAGAATTACTTTGGGAGCTCAGGCAACGCTTTTGTTTTCTGTTTTTTACAAGTTCACAGTGTAACTCTTTCCTGTTCTTGGTCAGTGAATGTTTCCACATGTCAGTAAAAGTCAATGTGTCATACTCATTCATCAGATACTTGGTGATAAACAAACGACTTCGTGTTCACCCAGAGATAGATTCCACAGACATAGAACCTGTGATATAATCTAGTGTGACGAACATCATGTTAGATATGCCAGGGTTTCATTTTACAAATTAAAATTCTTATGGCCAGCCAAGTTAAAGGACTGAACTGAGGTCATGTGAATGGTGAGGAGGGTTGAACAAGACCTCGCTAAAGAGGTAGCCACTAATCAGCTCTAGTCCATCGTCTTCAAGGACGGATGCAGGCTTAGTGTTGCAGAATCTTCAGATTCTTTTTACAAGACGCCAGAAATAGGAATTTTCAGGTGAAATTCACTGACATAGACAGTCCTCTTCAGGGGCGCCTGGGTGGCTCAGTCGGTTAAGCAGCCGGCTTCGGCTCAGGTCATGATCTCACAGTTCATGGGTTCGAGACCCTCCTCGGGCTCTGTGCTGACAATTAGCTCAGAGCCTGAAGCCTGCTTCAGATTCTGTACCTCCCTCTCTGTGTGACCCTCCCCTGCTCGCGCTGTCTCTCTCTGTCTCTCAAAAATAAAAATTAAAAAAGAATTTTTAAAGCATTAAAAAAAAAGCCCTCTTCTGAGCGTGGCTCTAACTGGTGGCTGTACTTTATGACCCAACGCTGTGGGCTGTGGGTCTGCTCTTGGCCTGAGCTGTGGGCGGCTCTCTGTCAGCAGTGGTTTCCCCACCATCCAGCTTCTGAGGACTAGTGATGAGGTAATGTACTCTAAGAAAGCACTGTGCTGTAAAAATGCAAAATGATACTTAAAGTACCCAATTGTGTCATACTAGATATAAAGTAGGAGATAGTATTTGAAGTAATTATTGACGCAAACACATCTAAATGTAAAAGAGAAACAGTTCTCTTTCTAAACACCATCCCCAATATTTTCTTTAATTTAAGGGACAAGCAATAGCTACGTTTTCTTGTTAGAAGTCTTACCAGAGTGTCTCTTTGGTCTGCACTGCTACTGACTATGAGATCAAGCTTTGCCACTTGCAAGAAGCTTCTGGATGTCAGGAATGCCAGCAGACTTTCAGTTCTTTGGACTGTGGAGCAGATATAAATGTTGAGTAACAAAACTTTACTTCATCTTTCCTCTGCCTCTGCTATAAATGGGAGAACTCAGGAGCCTTAAGAAACAGACTTCTGTTATGTCTCTCTTTCCATGGTTTTTCATGCACCAGAGGAGAGTGATAAGGGACGCTTGGCAGTGGAGGCCATGGGAACCCTGGCCACGCTTCATTGCTCCTCCCCACCCTGGAAAGGACAGCCTGTTAAATCACAGTCTGTGTCCACACATCGGGGATTTTAAATACTGATTTCTCTCAACACTGTGAGGTGTTAGTTGCTGACTAACTTCCAAATTGGCTATCTGCTCTCATTGCTTTCTTTATTTATCTCTCATAAGCAAAATATGCACAGATTTTTAAAAATGTGCATTTTGCGTTGGGGTACCTGGGTAGCTCAGTTGGTTGACCATCCGACTCTTGTTTGCGGCTCAGGTCATGATCTCACATTTTCGTGAGTTCAATACCTAGGTCGAGCTCTGTGCTAACAGCATAGAGCCTGCTTGGGATTCTCTCTCTCTCTTTGCCCCTCCCACACTTGCTCTGTCTCTGCCTCTCTCTCAAAAATAAAGAAACTTTAAAAAATGCACATTTTGGGTAAATTAATAGTATATTCTCCTTTGAACTGTAAGGTCATTTTTAGTTTCTGATGATATTTATAATTTTATACAAGTAATATGTGTATTTTGAAATGGGATCTGATCTTTCATTGAAAGAAAAAGCTTTGTAACTACTTTTTATTTTAATGTGTCTAAACACCTTACAAATATTATTTTAGGTGCACTGTTGTTTCTTTTCCATTTTCCTGAAATATTCTAGCATGTTGTTTGCAAGGTAGTTGTTTTGTCTCTTCCTTGTTTTAACTTTCAAATGTTCAAAATATACTTAATTTCTTTTTTCTCCCCTGTCATCCTTAAAATGTGATTACTTATACCTCATGCAGTGCTGAATTGTCCTAAACATGATGAATCTTTTATTAGACTTGGAAAGGATGGGGTAGAGAAGTATTGTTAGCCAGACTTGACTGCTGTTGACCATCGAAAGCCAGTTTTCACTCACCATTGAAAAGGATTATAGATGATTTATCACATAAGTCACTGTACCTGGCGACCCTCTATAAGGCTAAATTGTGTTTCATTCAGGATTCAGACATGGGGTATAACTATGGGATAATCCTGAGATATACTTACCTAAGAGATCAATAAGTTGCCTAGGGAAAAATTAATAACATAAGGGATTTGAAGTGCACATGTTTGGCCCAAACATATGATGCCCCAGAATTAGCTGAGAGGTAATTCTGGATACAGCTCAATACGTATCTATACTACAGTACCTTTTTTTTCCCCCTTCTCATTTTGTCCTGAACATGTATGTCTGTAATCAAAGGGCTGCTAGTATGTTGTTTATAAAGTGAATTGTGAAAGCACTTCAAAAGTTTGGTCTGCCATGGGGTGCCTGGGTGGCTCAGTCGGTTGAGCGTCCGACTTTGGGTCAGGTCATGATCTTATGGTTCAGGAGTTTGTGCCTCATGGTGGGCTCTCTGCTTTGGATTCTGTATTTCTCCCTCTCTCTTTGTGCTTCTCTGCTTGTCCTCTGTTGCTCTCTGTCTCTCTCAAAAATAAACAAACATTTAAAAAAATTTTTAAACAGAATAAATAAAGTTTGGTTTGCCATTTGCAGGTGAGAAATAGTACACCAAAGATCAGTGTCTGAATCATTTTTCCTAAATAGATCTTGCTGATTTAAAGAAGAAAAACTACTATAAATCTAATTAAAATAACGTTAAATTGATTCGTTAATTTGGGGAAAATGAATCAACGATATCAAATTTTCCATTCAGAAACGTGGCATAAGTTTCACTTTATTCTCATCCTGTTTTTATGTATTTCAGTATAAATTTAAAAATACAAAGTGTAGGTCTTGTTTTATTAGGTTACATTTTAGGGGCACCTGGGTGGCTCAGTAGGTTAAGCCTCCGACTTTGGCTCAGGTCAGTTCTCACATTCATGGGTTCAAGCCTCACCTCAGGCTCTGTGTTGACATCTAGCTCAGGGTCTGGAGCCTGCTTCCGGTTCTGTGTCTCCTTCTCTCTTTGTCCCTC
>PJEM01001148.1:318809-341948 GCA_004023845.1 Helogale parvula | reverse complement strand
TCCTTCTCCTCTCTCTCCTCCTCCTTCTCTCTCTCCTCCTCCTTCTCCTCCCTCCCTCTTCTTCTTCTTCTTCTCCTTCTTCTTCTTCTCCTTCTCCTCCTCCTCCTTCTTCTTTGTCTTCGTCTTCAGAGCAGGTTTAGATTCACAGCAGAATTGAGAGGAAGGTATAGAGACCTCTCCTGCCCTTCATGCATACAAAGTCTTTCCATTATCAATATCCCCCACCAGAGTGGTACATTTGTTATGATCGATTGATGCTACATTGACACATCATGATAATCCAAAGTCTGACTATATTTTTGAATGCGGAAGGTAAAATTTTGAACAGTGTTGTAACTTAGAACATTGAATAGCTGTGGGTAAGGTTGGCAATAGGTGACAGATTTTGTATTCCTACCTGTTTGCCATTAGTCTTGTATTTTGTCAGTTATTCCTCAGAGCAGTTAGATGAACACATTAAGTTTTGGGGTTTAAGAAATGTGCTTCAAAGTGTAAGGTAGTTAATGCTTACCTAATTGGCTAGGAAGAGCTTTTATTTCTTCTTAGGAAAATAATTTCCTCTTGTTTCACATTATCCAGCACATTGGCTGAGTGAAATTAATTGTTAACTTGAAACACATTTATTTTCTATGGTTGTGAGTATTCTCAGAGTACATTTGACACTTTGATAATACTTAATTGTGGATTAGGTTCCTGGTTGCATGTGATACGTTGACATTCGAGTCAAAGGAGCCTTTACATTTATAAAAGTTCAATAACAAGAAGCTCATCATTAACTAGGATTGCAGGAAATAAGGAAATAGTGTTTTGGCATTTGAGGTACGTCTGGGAATTCTTTTCTGTACCAGCCTTGTGAACCAATAAGGAAGTCTGACCAGTATATATTTTTTCTTTTATAAACATTTCTCACATGCCCAAAGTCAGCTTTATTACTTGCTGTCTTCTGTGGTCATTTACTTTCTATGGATAAATAGTATTCCTTGTTATTTGCGAGGCTGATGTAACAGCACAGCTGTTATATGCTTGGCATTTCTGCTTCTGGTGAAATGCTATTTGTGCAGATTTATCTGATCCAGATGTGTGACCAGCAAGTTACATTTCTAATTATAAGGATAGCCAAATTCCATTATAAGCACATCATGGGATTATAGGGCCAGGAGGTATCTTGAGAGGACATCTAGTTCATTCTCCAGCTTTTCAGCAGGACCACACTTCATAAACCACTCCAGCACTGAACAAAGCAGCAAAGAATGTTCCACCCATATATAGGCTGCATGTAGAATCGTCAGAGTTATAACTGGAAAAAGAGATGTGTCCCTCTGGCCCAGCTCTCCTACTTCATGGGTAAACAGATTGAGGCCCTGAGAAGTTGGACTTAGTCTGGATTTTTAATGTTTATTTTTGAGAACAAGAGAGAGAGAGAGTAAGAGCGAGCACATGAGCAAGAGAGGGGCAGAGAGAGAGAGAGGAAGACAGAAGATCCGAAGCAGCCTTTGCGCTGACAGCAGACAACCCAATGTGAGGCTTGAACCTACGAACTGTGAGATCATGACTTGAGCCAAAGTCAGGTGCTTCACTGACTGAGCTACCCAGGCGGCCTTGGATATTAAGAACTCTGCTAGAGCTTGCTCTGCTGTCTTCTGAAGCGGTCTGTGCTGATAGAGTGGAAGGCTTGATTGGAAATGCCAGTTACAGATTCAGATGCAGCTCTCTGGTTACTTAATTTAGACGAGGCAAAGATTAGTGATAGCTGGATTCGACCGGAATTTATTAAGTATTTCTGAAACCTAATGTGGGAGGTACTCTATTATTTAGTAATGTGTATATGTTTGTGGACATCAGGTTGAAAGCCCCACATGAATTAGGCATGCATTTAGGACAAAACGGTTTGCAAGTGTTGTCTGTAAGCTTACCAAGAATGACCTCGCTGGGTAAATACGTGCTTCTCTAACTTGATTTGGCATTGTTGAGTCTGGCGTTTGATTTACCTTAAGCTGATAGTTCTTCTGTGGCCGTTCATCCTATGCTGGAAGAAGACAAGGAGCCTCCATGCCACAGACGGGCACACCAAACAGCACAGACATCAGCATGCTTGTCTCAGGTCCCCCTTGCTCCCCAGACCCGCGGAGGTGATAACAGAGCGTCCACATGGAGCTGCACACACGTGAACACTAGACTTGAGGGAGACCACTCTGTTGTAGTGAGCAGGAAGGGAACCTGCTCTTTACACAGAGGAGAGGCATCATCCCATCTGTCAGAGCTGTTCACTGCGAACAGAACTCTGAGAAACGGCCTAGATACAGCACAAGCAGGGCCTTGCATTTTCACTTACCTGGTGGGACTTGTACGAGCACAGGAGACTGGTGGAGTGTGTCTCACAGCAGTAAGGCCCTGTTGCTTCTGTCCCTTTCTGGGCTGTGGGAAAGTGATGATCAAATATAATGCATGCCAGCAACTTCACAGAGAGTAAAAGACAGTACGTAGCTGTTATTAGCAAGCAAAATCATAATAAGAGAAAATGGTCTGCGCTGGATAATTAGGAGAATGAAAATGGGAGGAAAATATGAGCAACTTCATTTTATTTCTTCTGTAAATTGACATCTTACTACGGTACTTCAGAACATGGTCAGATCATATTACAAGTGATCACAGCCAGAACATCAGGGATCATAAACTTGTTTCGACACTGTTGAGCCGAGGTATCCTTTGTGAAATGGACGTGATAGCCCTGTGGACCTAGGTTTAGGTTTTAGCTCTGTTTCTTCACTGCACTATGACCTTAGCTTTTATTCTTATTCATATTTTGCTTTAAAAAGGTAAACGGTAGGGAGGTATAAAAAAGTAAAAGCCTTCTTGTTTTTACCGCACTCTCCCTATCTTAGTCAAAGTTCATAGAGGTTGCTACCGTTCTGTGGCCTTTGGATCAGTCAACATTAGAAAGGAGAGGAAATGCTAATGGTTTTAGTGGCTATTTGTTACATTTGAAGGATAGAATCTAATGAGCTCTTGGGACATTTAAGAGGTATTCAGAATACCTAGAAAGATTTAATAGGCAGTGTTATGACTCTATCACTAAATTATAATACGTTCACCTTTCTCATATAGTAGCTAAAAATTGCCTTATAATACTGGGCATTAAGTGGGCTAGGTATCAGTGTCTTTATTTGAGGGATAGGGAATTGAAGCATACAAAAATTATTTGCCTACTTACATGTTAGCCATGTTAGACTTTGTAACTGCTTAGAAAGCATTTTGGCCCCAACAAAATCATTGTAGGATATGAAATTAATCCGTATTATGTTTTAAATCTTTTTAATGTTTATTTTTGAGAGAGGTAGAGAAGAGAGAGAAAGAAACAAAGTGCCAGCAGAGGAGAAGCAGAGAGAGGGAGGGAGACAGACTCCGAAACAGGTTTCAGGCTCTGAGCTGTCAGCACAGAGCTCGACTAGGGGGCTCTGTCTCACATGCTGTGTGATCATGACCTGAGCCAAAGTCAAATCATTAACCGTCAGAGCCACCCGGGTGCCCTATCATGTAGGTACTCTTAATTCCATTTACCCGGCTCTTTTTTTTAAATTATCGCTTTCTTACAAACTACATAACTTACTTATTATGTTCATCATTTGTTTTCTTTTAGTAGAATGTAAACTCCAGGAGAACAAGGTTTTTTCTTTTTCTTTTTTATCCCTCTTGTGCATTGGTGAATTTCCAATGTACGCAATAGCATCTAACTCACAGTAGGTGCTCAGTAAATTCGGTGATGAAATGAAACAACATGTGGTATTTACATAGTGCTATAAATTGATGAGGCTCATTTCTTAGGTTATGTTTTCATCTTTGGACAAGTGGTCGGACATCTCTGGCTGGCGTTGGTTGCTCCATCTGATTTGATGAGATTGGATTTGTAAACCGGGCTGAAGGATGTGGCCTGCCGATTTTGGTTTTTGACCTTACACAGTGTTGTTTTTGAATTTGGAAGCAACACTTAAAAAAATTAAGGGATTTCACATAAAATGAGATTTGTGGTCGTTCTTGGAAAGTCGGCAGGGTGGGCCTGCGTGGGCGCGCGGTCGTGAGGCCTGAGCCGAGCTCCCTCTTGGAAGGGGCGTTCACTCCCCACTTGTAGCGGTCGTTTGTTAATGCGTAATTGGTTCAGATGTTGAAAGATGGAGCAGGATTCTCCGCAGAGTCGTGACACCGAGGCTTTTCTTTCCAGGAAGCAACTTTATTCCTGCAGGGCCGGCTCAGTTCGGTTCCTACCCAAAGAACTGAGCCCTGAATTCCACGTGGCATAGTTTTTTATGTATTTTCTACTTCTTTGTCTCCCATGTGTGGTAACACGCGGGCGTGCAGTCTGATGAAGTGGCCTCATGTCACAGGGTCCTGAGGGATGTTGTCATGTAGGCATGCACATAGGCAGGTTGCCTTGAGGTTTTGTTTTGTATTTTCTTTTCCTTAGGAGGGGACCCTACCACACCCACAGATAATGAAGCTGTCTTTTTTTTTTTTTCTAATCATTATGTGTGTACTTTAACTTATAAATTAAAAAAAAATTTTTTTAAGTTTATTTTGAGAGAGGGTGTAAGAGAGCACGAATGGGGGAGCGGTAGAGAAAGACGTGGACAGAGGATCCAAAGTGGACTCTGTGCTGACAGCAGAGAGCCCAACGCTGAGCTCCAACTCATGAACCATGAGATCATGACCTGAGCCTCAGTCAGCCGACTGAGCCACCCAGACACCCCACCTTTTCAATTTTTAAATGTAAAGAGATCTTTCCATCTAGCCCTGTTTTCCAAAAGAGGAAAAAAGGAAAACTAGACCACTTTAGTCATTGACGTTACTTTCTTGGCATTTGTAGTCATTTGACTATTGCAGCCCCTTGATGTAGTAATTATCTAACATCTCTATCTTTTTTAGGTCTAGCCGTTTCTTGACTGTAGCTATGATTGCTGCTGGTATGCACGGGGCAAGAGATAGCTGCTCAGACTTAGAGGAATGAACTTCAGTGCTTTGTCTGTGAAGTGGTAGCATGGAATGTGAGTCTGAGGAAAAAATGCTTCCTTCGTTGAACTGTTTGTTAATGCGTAATTGGTTCAGATGTTGAAAGTGCCTGGCCACATTGTTTTGTGCTCAGGTACAGCGTTAGAAGGGCTCTAAAGGTGAACGTTTCCATTTGTACATTTCCTGTCTGCTAGAGAGACTATTTTTCTATTTGTAGTGGTGGCCTGAAATGCGAAAGATTGAGAAAACATTTTAGTATTTGGGCAAAGCGATACTTCAGTGTTGTAGATTTCTTTTCCCATTGAAGGCTAGAAAAATCGAGCTTTGAATCTCTTATATAGAACAAACAAATGGTATACAATTCCTTGGGGAAAAGTCGAATAACTAGACAATTTCAAACCACGTTTAATGTGGAAATGTGAATTTTGAAATTCTACGTATCTTTTGATATTCTATGGAGGAAGAAGATTGTGCAGTCAGTCCTTTAGACTTGTGAATCGCTTTTTTGATTATGGACTTAACCAGTGGATCCAATTTTCTTTGACTCTTTACCTAAAATTTGGGCTAAGTTCTTAGGTTAAAAAAAAATTTCACATAATTTCATTAGGGGAGTGGAAAATAATTAGGTAGCTACAGCAGTATTACCCAAAGAGTATTATCTGGTGAACCGTAGCTCTCGAGACAAATTTATGTTAAAAAACGTTTGAACCCTGTGCATATTAGTTCTTTAAAATCTAGTGTTAAAGAACCTCTAGCTATTCAATCTAGAGTTTTCAGGCTTGGTTGATAGTAGAATTTTCTTTTCACATAAGATGTATTTGTACAAAGCAAATTATTTGTTCCGTGTTATATACTTTGGAAATTCCCACTTGGATGGATTTAGGGAAAAATAGATACAACATGTAGCTGGCTCCTCTTCCCACATGTGTTTATCTGTTTCCTTCACTTCTACTCAGGTTTGCAATTACTTTTCCTCCAGGCGTCTCCCAGGGATATTTTACAGTGACCTGGTTAAAAAGTAGGGTAGAATCCAGATGGAATGTAAAGGATACTTTTAAATCTTCCTGTTTGTTTGTTTAGAAAACAAGTCTCTTTGTATTGATTCCCCCACCACACCCCCAATGCCCACTTTTTTTTTTTTTTTTTTTTTTAAGGTAACGTGCTTCTAGTTAAGACCTATAATTCACGGTGCCTGTATTGTAAACTACCATTCTTAGGCATGGTCCATGGTCATCTTTTTCTTCTGCTGTCCCTCATTTGGAGATGTCCTGTTATTAACGTAGCTGATACTTGTTTTCTCTGAGAGGCTCAGTAGTTGCCTGGTTTGGGACTTGCAGATAGAAGCTGATGGAGGTCCGGGATGGGAGGGGAAGGTGGGAGGAAAATTAACAGTTTGGAATTTGATAAGTGAGAGTTGGTGTGTGTGTGTGTGGGTGTGGTAAAGTTTCCATTATATATATATATATATATATATAGAGAGAGAGAGAGCAGGAAAGAGAGAGAGAGAGAGAGAGAGAGAGAGAAAATTCCATGATGGACAGAAAGAGGGAGAGAGAAAGAGAGAGAAGTGGGGCTCAAGCTCACCAGATGGTGGGGCTCAAACTCCTCAGAGGGGCTGATGCTCACCCGAAGTGGGACTCAAACACACAGACCTTGAGATCATGACCTGAGCTGAAGTTAGAGGCTTAACCAACCGAGTCACCCAGTCACTTAAGTTTCCTTTATAAAGTTGGTAGAAAATAGGTTGAGAAATTTGAAGCGATTGGAGAGGCCAGAGATCTCACCCTTCCCATTAATCAGTGGTGTGACCTCTCAAAAATAAGAGATGGATTAGATAATCTTGAAGGTGCTGCTGACTTAAAAACAAACAAAAAAAATTCATTGCAAATGTTAAATGCTGAGATTGATTGGATTTCTGAAATTAGTAGCGGGTTTTAACGTGCTAGAGGGGTAATCAAACCCTCACTGTAGAAAAGTTAATGCAATGTAAAAATATGATTTGGCGTCTTTGGTATTTGCCAGGGGCTACAAGAATTAAATGATTCTGGTTTGTGACCTTCTTACACCTTGTGAAAGCTGCAGGAGAATTTGAAGTTCTAGGCAGACTTTATTCAGGGGTAGATCCTGACATCAAGAAATGATAGTCTAGGATAAACCCCTTTTGCCTTCAGATCTCAAAGTTTTTACCTTTCATCAAACAACCCTTCAGTTTCCAAGTAAGTAATGAGAAGCTTAGTACCAGAGAAGTGCTTGCCTCATCTTGTTCTAGAAAAAGCTGGCAGCCTAAAAATGCTTATCATTCAAGGTGTGACCCAAGTGAGTGTTGTACAGCTATTGTAATTTTTTGTTAAAGATATGTGGCTAAGCAAGTACTTTCTAGGGAAAATCTCTTCTAACTAGACCTTTATTTAGGATTTCTCCCACAGTGCTGAAAGTGCTGTATTGAGATCACGGAATTTAGAATTAGAAGGGAATTTGAGTTTATCTAGTCCAGCCACATTGTGGTGCAGGCGTATGTAGGCTCTGAGAAACCGAAGTCAAACAGCTGGTGTTTGTAAGGGAACTTGAATCGCCACTGAGATCTTTTTTGCTCATACCTTGTAGATTTTGGGCAGTGTGTCCAGTGTGAGACTTTGTTGTGAAATATTTTTAAGAATTGGAATGTAATCTTCATACAGCAAGTTAGAGATCTGCATCTTAAGTATATTTTGAAATGTAGTTGATCACGTAAAAACCATTCTTAAAAAAAGATAGCTGTTGTGGAAGAGAGTATGACTTCATCATTTATGTTGCCAGCATTCTCTTAGGATATGTGTGATGGTTGGACAAAAGGTATTGAATTAAAAAATAGCATTTTTACTCACTTATCCGGCAGTTAGGCTTTTAAGAGATATAGACAATGGCCAAATAATATTCAGTGTTTTTGTTTAAGCGATAGGAAATATGCTTGCTTTGTTTTTTAGGGTTTTTAAAATTTATTTGGGGAGAGAGAGAGAGAGTACGTGCACACATGCATGCATGTGGGAGTGGGGAGGGGCAGAGAGAGAGAGGAGAGAGAGAGTGAGAGAATTCCAAGCATGCTGTACACTGTCGGCATGTAGCCCAACCTGGGGCTCGATCATGTGAGATCATGACCTGAGCCGAAATCAAGAGTCGGGCGCTTAATCAACAGAACCACCCAGGTGCCCCTGGAAATAAGCTTTCCCAGGGACTGAATAGGTATTGGGAGAGAAGTGATTTGTCTTGGTGTTGCATTTCATGGAGTTAGGTTTGAATAAATAGTATTTTCAATGTGCTGTGAGTTATTTTATTTTTATTTCTTAAATTTATTTATTTTTTTAAAAAGATTTTTGTTGTTAAGCAATCTCTACACCCAATGTGGGGTCGAACTCATAACCCTGAGATCAGGAGTCCGAATGCTATACCTACTGAGCCAGCCAGGCGCTCCTAGTGCTGTGAGGTTTTTAAACTCTCAGTAAGTAATTTCCATAGGACTTGACAAAGTAAAATATCGTTCTGAACAAATAATTTCTTTTACTAATTCTTATTTCTAAATTAAGTATATGCATCAAGAATATACAAAAACATCTCTTAGAATATATGTTATAGGAGTGTGATAGAAAACAAGGGGCAACATGTTTCACCACAGGATTTTCTCAAACCCTGGAAAAAAGACAGCAAGAATTTATTAGGGCGAGGAAATTTTCTTCGCGAGCATTGGAAACAGAGCGCGATGTGGCACAGCTGTCTGTAGAGGTTTGGAGGATTTCCATGGGACGTTCAGTACTGAGTCATCAATCGATTGAAGGTAGGGGATAGCCGGCAACACATACCACACACAAGTTCAATGTCAGACTTACTATGCCCTCAGCGGTATGAGTTTAGATGATAATTTCAATCATGCAATATCCTAATGCCTTTGACAGAAGGATCTTGGAACATTTAAAAAAAAAAAAAAGATTCCAATAGGTTATAAAGATCAAGATTGTGTAAAGATCAAGGACAGGGAAATTTGAAAATCTACTCACCATCTATTGTGACTGAAATCTTAGCTCAATTACATAGTTAGCCAAATGTGCAAAGCTGGATGTCCCATGTCTGCACAACGTCAGGTACAGAAGATACCCATGAAATGTTTGAACAGCCAAGGGCATGGATTTCCAGATCTGTCAACTCATTTTTTTTGTAACTTCAATCACATTTGATTTCCACATGTATCATTCATTTGTAGTAGTGCTCTGGTTGTGGTATCTGTCAGGTGTGATTAGTTACATGAGTTGAGTGGGTGTGTTTAACCCTAAGTCTTTTTGTTTTTGCAGTTACAAAACTTTTTTTTTAAATTGAAATATAATTAACATACAGTGTTACGCTAGTTTCAGGGATACAAATAATGATTCAACAATTCTGTACATCACTCCGTGCTTACCACGGTAAGTTTGGTCATCATCTGTCACCAAATGTTTTTACAATCTTATGACTATATTACCCATGCCATCTTTTCATCTCTGCGATTTAGTTATTTTGTAAATGGAAGTTTGTATCTCTTAATGCCCTTTGTCTATTCCCCATACACCCACCCACGAATCTGAAGTCTTAATTATTAGATGTTGCTTAACAATTTTTTAAAAAAATTTTATTTTAGAGAGTGTGCGGGGAGCTGGGGTGAAGGAGGGATGAAGGGGGTGGGGAAGAGAATCTCAAGCAGGCTCCACGGTCAGTGTGTAGCTCAACACGGGTCATATGGGTCTCGATCCCACAACCCTGGTATCATGGCCTGAGCTGAAATCAAGAGTCCAATGCTCAACTGACTGAGCCAGCCAGGCACCCCGGTTGTACAGTTTTTAAAATTAGTCATTTTTGAGTTATCAGATACTAATGTGGTTTGAAATGTTGAATGAATTAGAGGCAGAGACCAGAGACGTTGTGGATCCTTCTAGCCTAGTACTAAATATACCTCTTCTTTTTTTGCCACCGCAGTTCTTGATTGAAGAGAATGCCTAAGTGGCAGCATCCGTGGTCCTTTTTCTAACCAATGGGTGGCAAATATGTGACATGGCTCTCCTCCCTCAATTTCATAGCCTTCGCCACCCTCTCTAATTATCACTGAACTGGTGCAGTGAATCTTTTTCAGTACTGTACTGAATTAATTCGAGTGGGTATGTGAGACAAAAAAAACCTAGGCTCTTACCAAACAGCATATGGTAAGAAGCTGGAGAAAGAATTGTGCATAGGGACACGAACCTAGTTCTTGGTAGAATCAGAATAACCTAGGTTTCCTGTTTCTCCAGTGTAGTATTTATTCTCCTGTTGCTTTCTCACGTACCAGGATGGGCTTAGGAATATGAATTGATACCCTTACTTAGGGCCCAGCACACAAAATTGGAACAAAATCATTCTTTACTGCGTTTGGTCTAGGTGCTGAAGAGAATGAGGTGAATTTAGTTTTTCATCCCAGTAATCTCTTCATTGTCTGTGATGAATTTGAAAAATAACTTAGCAAGATGAGGCTGGGATTGGGGAACTGGGGAGAGGGAGTAGAATGTAATAAAACTCTTCTGAAGTACTTGGGAAATATTTTGTAAGTAGCAGTTGTTGGAGGTACTCGTATGTCTTATCTGTTAAGTAGAGCAGGTAGGAGCCCACTTGGTAGTGAGTGCTGTTGAAAGTTTCAGCTGCTTTCGAATTTGGTCTTGCAGATGCTGCTTTTCATACACTTAGATGGGCTTTTCCTCAGTTAATTTGGATTGCCAAGGTTTTATTTCCTATGTAATATTAAAATATAAAAAGATAGTGTAATCTGAAGACATGGATATTATCTCTTAATTGCAAACATCTGAAAAAATATTAGAAGTTACAGAAGTCAGCTATTTTACAGATTTAGACATCAGCATTATAATATTAAGTACTCTAATTTCCTAGTATTTGAGAAAGAAAGAAAGAGTGTGTGTGTGTGCGTGCACGCACACGCACGCATCCCCCTGTATATTTGTTTTGAAGCACCTTGCAATTTAGCTTTACAAAATTATTTGTTACTGTAGTTGCTAGAAATAAAAAAGTGCATATTTGTGCCTATAAAATGTGATACAAAAGTTATTAGCTTCATGGAAAAGTTGGCTTTTATTTGTAGGAAATGCCTTTTGACACACATTTTCATGTGGAATTTGTATTTATTCATCGTGACAAAAGGAGTCACCGAAGAGCAATTTTCAAAATTGTGTCGCTTCCAGTAATATCGCCCGAGTGCTCTGGCATTTTCGTGATCTACCTCTGTGTGGGCGTGGGGGCTGTGATGAATGGCTACAGCCTGCCTCGGAGAATAGGGCTGCAGAGGGACCACAAGACGGGCCATTATCTCTGTTCATGTCGGGCCGTGGAATGTACCTCTAACCTTAACCGCTGTCTCTCAAATGCTGTCCTAAAGCCATCATGACTGGCAGAAAAACCAAAACACATTACAGGTGTTTGTGATACGTGTTGGTGGTGTCGGAAAAAAACAGCAAACTTCCTAAGTCAAACAGAAGCAGGACAGAAAGTACAGATCTCCCCACACAAAAGAGTTGCGCGGACACCTCAGCAAACCTAGAAGTCTGTGAATAGATGGTAGCTCCAGGAGCGAATTTTTTGGCATCAAGGAATTTCTCAAATACCTGAGCCCTTACCATACGCCAGACCCCGTACCAGTGTCTTGAGGACTGTCTAACAGGTACACTTTCTCCAGCCTTTTCAAAACTTGAGTTATTTAACTCCTCCATACACTAAAATAAGTAGGGGAAGAAGTTGCACAAGCCACGTTATTTGGAGGTAACAGGCGAATTCAGTGGATGAAAGTCTGCTTGTCGTGAATTTCCCTGGAGTCTTCTCGGAGAAGCTCAAGCTGTCAGATAGGGAAGAAAGTCTAGTAGTCCATCCCTCTCGCCTCACTCTTGAGGGTATGAATGTCCAGTGGGCTCTTAGTAGAGGTCATGGTGAAGGGGAGCAGTCCTGAGGTAGCTTGAAGCAGCCAGTAAGGCCTGGGCAGAACAGATGGATGTCCCAGGAGGAGAGTGACAAGAGCAAAGGTTCAGTGGGTGCATGCTCCCTGGAGAGTCACAGGTTAGGAGGGATGGTTGTGTAGGCCGAGCAGGAAATACATTTGTGTAGGGCGGGTGACTAACGTGGACGTACTGGGCCTGAGAAATGGTTTTGAGGAACAGAATATGATACAAAGTCTATTTCTATGTAGCGCTGGGAAAAAGCTAAGGTGGTATTAGCTTTAGCGCATTTTATGACTTTTCTGGGGTACTTGGTAAACATGTGTCACCTGGGCCGCCCCCCTCCAGAGATTCTTCCTCAGCGGCTCTGGTGGGAGAGGTCTGTATTTTGTAAACAGTTCTTTTTGAGATACAATTCATATGCCATGCTGTTTACTCCCTTAAGATGTAAAATTCAATCTTTGTAAAACATATTCACAGAATTATGCAACCAGCACCACTGTCAAATTCTAGAACATTTTTGCGCCAGTTAGCAGTCCCTTCCGGCTCCACCCCAACACCCAGCCGGCCCCAGGCAGCCACCAATCTATTTTCAGTCTCTAAAAGTTCACCTGTTCCAGAGATTTCATATACAGGAGGTCATACAATATGTGACCTTTTGTGACTGGCTTTTTTCAATTAGCATACATGTATGTATCTTTTTAACCCACAAAAATGGGTGTTTTAGGTAGAGCAGAGAATTATGATCTGGGTCAGGCCAGCTGTGTCAAGACTATAGGCAAGCCTCTTAGCCTACTCTCTTTTGAGATTTATGTTGTAGCATTCCTTTTTATTTTCAAAGAATATCCCATTGTGTGGCTGTACTACGTTTTATTAATTTATTCTGAAGTTGACAGATGTTTGGGTAGTTTCTGCTTGGATGGCATTTATGAATAATGCTGTGAACATTTGTGCGGAAACTGCATTTCTCAGCAGGCGCCGCACTTAATTCCGTCGAAGAGATCCTGCGTCATCCTTGGAGAAACGCTCACCTGAGTGGCGAGTGCTGTGGGTCAGCTCCTCCCCCAGCAGGAAGTCCCTCGGTCCACGTCCCTTACCCGTGTTTTTCTGGCCTCTACTGGAAGAATCACTGGTTTTGAGCAAGTAGTGACTTAGTGGAAGTGATGTTCCAGAAGGGAATGACATGGCCTGCGGGTGCAGGGTAGAACGGACGGAAGGGAGGCCCTAGAGAGACGGTTGGCAGAGTCCACTGGTTTCAGGTGTTTCCAGAGCCTAGAAGTGATTTGCTTTAATTCCTAAATGAGGGAGCTGCTGCGTGTGGTGGTGGTGACGGAAAGGAAGGATCAGGGATAACATACTTCGTCAAAGGAAGGATCCTTTTATTGTGATTTAAAAATGTTCAACAGTTTATGCTTTTCCCTGACTCAGACTCAGGTCTGTCTAATCCTGACCTTATCTATTCCTGTCATCCTGTTATTCCGAAGGATTGTATTTTTCCTGATTTTGGGAGAGGAAATCCTGGGATAACTAACTGAAGGATATAGTATAATAAAAATAAATTCTGAGTTATGATATTTTCAGGCCTCTGGTCTGTTAGAGATGTTTAGATCATTGTACAAGCCTGAGTCAGAACTGAACTTTTCAAGGTTCCTTTTTAGACTTAGGATTCTCTGATCTATCTTGGAACTGAAAATAGCTTCTAAGAGGTTCCCAGTCCTCACCAGCACTGCTTGTCTGCCCAGCTGTGCTTCAAGTGAGGGGGAGAACACACCTGTGAGCTAGTGCTCGGCTCTCGAATACGGAGCTGGTCCAGCCGGTGGCCCCTGTCAGGAAGTCATAGAGGTGTATCTTATGTAAGAGCATTGTCATTGACCAGATGTCCATCATCTGTTTCTCATTTTTCCATTAGATTCTTTGACAAGTATTATGTGATCACCCTAAGATGCTCTGTGGTCCATAGACTTCTCCCCTTCCCCTGACAAAAGCATCATAACAAAAATTTCAGAACGTGTAGATAAAAACCTCCTCATTCCTCACTGCAATCACTGTGAACACTTTAGGGTATATTCTTCTATTTTTTTTCCTGTGTGAAAGATAAATCCAGTTTTAGTTTTGCACAGATAAGACCATGGCCTAGACCTTTTATTTAGCGTGTGATTCCTTTATGTTATTTCCCTATAAACGGTGGGTTGTGAACGTATTTCTTTATTAACGGGTTCATTTCTACAGCATTTAAAATTAGTTCTCTGTTGTATGGATGAGATTGTTTCCAACTTCTCACTATTCTGTCCTATGATATATGTGCTCAGACTTTATATTAAGATACTTTAAGTCACATCAGTGTCTTTGCCAGTTTGATTCCCTGTTAATAATTTTTCTGGCATTAATATATCTCGATGGTCAGGCCGAGGTGTTTTGGGGCAAACAAAACACTTAATTCTTGGTATATACATTCTGCCAAGAGGGCAGGTTTGGTTTATAGGTAGGAGGGATGTGTTATGAATAATTAACATAAAGCATCCTATGGCTCTTAAGAGATAGAAAATGAAACTTTACTTTTTAGAGACCTATATGTATATAAATATGGAGCAAAGAATTGAATTTATAGTAATTTGTGGGGGACTGTTCACTTCATAATTCTACTTAAATATTTATACACAATCTAAGAGTATTATGTTGTTATGCTCTAATACCTTCTAGAAAGAAGGTAATGTCTCTGGCTGCACACTGGGTTAGGTGCACCTTGGGCCTGTTGGTTAAATATGTTTCCCCCCCCCCATCTTTCTGCCAAAGTCAAGGACCCTAAACGAGGATATTTCTACTTTCTCTGAAAACGTGGTTTTTAGGAACCAGTCCTTACTTATTTTTTAAAGTTGACAATGCTTTTGTTGTGATCATGAAGTATCAAATAAAAAATAGATTGATCTGTACTGGGTAAATTGTAGCCCTCTAACGTTACAGATTTCACGTGGATAGAAAAAAACTGAAATGAAGCACATCACCTTTTAACAGTGGATGTTTCTTGGTGACAGGATTCTGAGTAATTGAAGCTTTGCTCCTGCTTTTCTGTATTTCCAGATTCCTAGAGGGAACATGTGTTGTATGTTATAATATATGGGGACGAGGGGATAAAAATACGGGACACATATTTTTAGAAGGTTTCACATGAGGGAGGGTGCAGTAGAGAGAGCCCGGGAAGATAGGAGGGGGCAGTTACTTTTCCAGTGAGAAGGCGGCCTGCCAAGCCTGAGGGAACTCTGTGACTCCACCCTGTACTTTTCAGAGCCAGAGTTTTTGAAGTCCTTTGTGCTAGTTAAGGACTAGCATAGTTAGCACAGCTAAGTAAGTATGTAACAGATTTCTATTATTAGTTTATCTTTGCTGAGTCTCATTTGAT
The DNA here is from genome assembly GCA_004023845.1 of Helogale parvula. Taxonomy (NCBI): domain Eukaryota; kingdom Metazoa; phylum Chordata; class Mammalia; order Carnivora; family Herpestidae; genus Helogale; species Helogale parvula. Next base: position 326,579 of record PJEM01001148.1, on the reverse strand, counting down.
TGACGGAGAGTTCTCCACCCAGAAAGTTTGATTTATTTTGGCAGTTGGAAGAGGATTTTTTGGAGTGCCTGTTATCTAAAAAAAAGTAAGCCTGGGGAACCTGCCTTTCCCCTACTCCCTTAAAAAAAAAACTGTTTGGGTTGGTCCTGGTGAGCGGGCCTAATCTAGGGATTAGTTACCAAGCATGGCCCGAGGGCTGGTTCTGTAAATGTTACCAAATCTGTTCCTTAACCGTGTATGGGTCCTTCCATTGCCTGGTCCCACCGTTCCAGCCGACTGGTGGTAACCAGTTCCGTGAGGCTTGGAAAAGCCCATACATACCCCTTAGGGCTTTATGTTGGACAGTGATTTGAAAGCGTTTTCAGTACAAGCATTTAAACAATCACACAGAGCAAAATGAATTCCATCAAGGTTCTTAAAGTTAACCTTTATCATTATAAAACTTACAGTTGCTCATTGTAGGCTACTTTAAATTTTTTTTTTTTTTGAGAGACAGAGACAGCGTGAGCAGGGGAGGGTCAGAGAGAGAGAGGGAGATACAGAATCCGAAGCAGGCTCCAGGCTTTGAGCTAGCTGTCAGCACAGAGCCCGACGTGGGGCTTGAACCCACAAACCATGAGATCATGACCTGAGCCGAAGCCAGACGCTCAACTGACTGAGCCGCCCAAGCGCCCCCTTTAAAAACTATAATAAGTACAATGGAAAAATATAACTGGCTCATTATCTGTAGTTAAACATTGTTTACATCTTGACTCTATTTCATTTCAGTCTTTTTTTTAAATATATTTTTATTTATTTTTTTCATTTCATTTTTAAATAAATAGATGTACGTACACATTTGGACTAAACATTGCGAGCATTTCCTCCTGGTATTTCTGGTTTACTTCTTCTGTTTTGCAAAAGCAACTGCCTGTGGCTAGTAAGTGGTGTTATTTATGGTTGGCATGGGTGCAGACACCTTTTGCTTTTACGGTGGCTGCCTTAAGTATTACACTTCTAATAAAACTGTGTGTGTGTTCATTGTGATATTCTTTGTTGCTGTGCCCAAATTGATAGATTATTAGAGCTGGCAGGGACCTTGATGGTGGAGTTCAGTCCTTTAATTAGAGAAATGAGAAAAACTATCCAGAAGGGTTGCCCTTTGCCCACTATCATTAAATTATTTAATGGCCTAAAAATATTACTGTAGGAAACAACTGTTACCTCTCTTTTGCTGGTTGAGAACCTGGGGTATTGAGAATTTCATGAACACATTTTTTTGAAACAACCAGGTTGTGTATTTTATATGCTTGGGACGAGAAAGAATTACCAGTAGTTCAGTAGTGTAGCATCGAATCGACAGCATTTAACTGCATTAAAAAATTTTTTTTATGTCTTTATTTTTTTTAAATTTTTTTAAATGTTTTATTTATTTTTGATACAGAGAGAGACAGAGCATAAGAGGGGGAGGGGCAGAGAGAGAAGGAGACACAGAACCAGAAGCAGGCTCCAGGCTCTGAGCTAGCTGTCAGCACAGAGCCTGATGCGGGGCTCGAATCCACGAACATGAGATCATGAACTGAGCCGAAGTCAGAGGCTTAACCGACTGAGCCACCCAGGCGCCCCTATGTCTTTATTTTGAGAGAGAGACTGAGAGCAAGCTGGGGAGGGGCAGAGAGAGAGAGAGGGAGACACAGAATCTGATGTAGGCTCCAGGCTCTGAGCTGTCAACACAGAGCTTGATGCAGGGCTCGAACCCACAAACTGTGAGATTGTGACCAGAGCCGAAGTTGGATGCTCAACCGACTGAGCCAACCAGACTCCTCAGTTAACTGCGTTTTTTAACTACCAGTTGATGACTTTGATGGCATATGTAAACGGCCACCTTTATTTCCTCCCATATTTGTGCAGAAGTCCTTATTGATATGATGTTGACAATGTCTGCTTTTCTATTAAAAGTTAAAATAATCATATTTTTCCTTTGCAGTTAAACAAAATGTTCAGTATTTAAGGAAGCATAATTTTGAATAGAGATAATGAAGTGATTTTCGAAGTTTTAATATTTTAAAGTGCGTATTCCATACTAACTCTTTTCATTTGGCTTTGAAAAACAATAGACTCTTGGAATGTTTTACAGTTTGAGAAAAAAATGTTATGGGTGTGTGTGTGTGTGTGTGTGTGTGTGTGTGTTTTAATTTTTCGAACAGAGCAATGTCCTAAAAGGTTCGCTAGAAAAATGAAATGGAATAGTTCACCATTTCAACTGCACCTTGGGAAGAACCGGGCAGTGCTGTGGGCAGCACAAGCTTTGGTGACCCTGAAGGATAGGCAGTTAGGGCCTGTGAACGTGGCACTGAGGCGTTTCACGGACCTGCTGCCTTGGAAAAGCTCTCTCTGGAACAGCTCGAGGTGCTCTTAGCATGGCCCGCTTCCTGTGTGAGTACCCATTGTGGAGCCCGGCTCGACTGGGAGGTTTGTGAGGCGTGTTTTCCCACCAGCACACAATGCTGCCTCTGGGCAGTGTAAATACACATTCCACTCGGGGTCAGGCTACCAGGGACCGGCCAGAACGCCCTTGCAGAGAGAAAGGTATTTTGGAGCTCCATTTATTTATAGTGGCCGGCGGAAAATTAACAGGCTTGTTAGATCTATTTTTAAAAATAAGAGGGAATTCTCTTATCCAGTATTGTTTGTTGAATGCGAATCAGTTAGCTGTGGGATGTTTTAATTTTGTTATAATTTGTTGCTCTAGGAGATGAATGTCACTGTCTTACTGATTTGTCTGTATTTGAAAGTTGAGTTTCTTGTTTTAAGAGTTCTCCTTATGCCTCAGAAAACTTTTTTTAAATTCTTTGATGAAAGACCTAATATGTGGCAAAAGAAAGTAAATTAGTGACCCTAGAAGATGCTAGATCAAGTTGTCTCCGGATTTAGAATGAGATCCTTGAGCAGTAAATGAAGATCTAGAGATCAGAGCAGGCATGATTCTTACTTGGGAATGGCAACACAATTTTTTTGTCTTTACTCCTTGGATTTGAGTTTAAAAAAAAAACCATTTAAACTTTTATTGATAAAACAGAAAAGCAAATTCAGGGCGGCTGCTTTGTTCTTGCATCTTATCTGACCATAAAGCAGGGCGGCTCAGTCGGTTGAGTGTCTGACTCTTGATTTTGGTTCAGGTCACGATCCCAGGGTCATGGGATTGAGCCCTGCATCGGGCTCTGTGCTGAGTGTGCAGCCTGCTTAAGATTCATTTTCTCTCTCTCTCTCTCTCTCTCTCTCTCTCTCTCTCCCTCCCTCCCTCCCTGCCTCTCTCCCCCTCCCCCTCAACCCATCCCCTGCTCATGTGCTTGCTCTCTCTAAAATGAGGGGGGAAAAAAGTGAGATTTTAATGTGTACTACAGTTAGGTAAATGAAATTAAAAAGAGAACAAATTAAATACTAAAAATCACAGAAATCTTTCCTTCAAATATCAAAGGCCTCCTTTAATAGTCTTTATTGTAGCTCATTTGCAATCATAAAAAAATTCATCAAGATCAATCATAATCATATTGTACAACCCCCCAAAGGAAAAAACTGAGGGAACTCATGAATATTTTTCACAGCTTCATTGTAAAGTCAAAGATGAAAGGGATGGTCATCTTCTTTAAACTGGACATATGATACACACATGATGGTTGCCATGGGTGTTAACTCTTCCGGATACTTCCATGGTTCCAGAGATTTCTTCATCAAGAGGCTCCATCAACTCAATGGTCCCATTTTTTCCCTTCTCCATCTGCAAGAATAAATATTTTCCCAGTAGAATGACTCCTTCCCAGGCTCCCCGCAGACCAGCTGGACGATGAACTGAGCTCCATGCTGGTGTGGATGTATGACCTTGGCGACTCCATCATGCCAACCAGGATTGTTGTGTGATTGGTTTTTTGCTTTGAACACAGGGCATGAGTCTGGTCAGGAGTGGTTGAACAGGAGTCCCATCTAGTGGGCCTGGATTTTTTGGAGCCTTGTCCTACTCTGTTCCTGAACTCCAGTTTTGCTGACTGTCCCTGCAGAGGGGACCTGCCCTTCAACATCCATTTCCTTATCCCTACTGATCTTACTTCCATCAAGATTTTACCAAATGAATTTGTTTCACCAAAGTGCTTTATTTTTTTTTTTTAAGTTTATTTAGTATTTTGAAGGAGAGAGAGAGAGGGAGGGACGGAGACAGAATCCCAAACAGTCTCTGCATTGGCAGTACAGGGCTCACACCCACAAATAGTGAGATCATGACCTGAGCTGAAATTAAGACTTGGACGCTTAACTGATTGGGCCACCCAGGTGCCCCTCACCAAAATGCTTTAAATTTAATTTTTTTTAATGTTTATTTATTTTGAGACAGAGCAAAAGTGGGGGGAGGGGCAGAGCGAGAGCGAGGGAGGGGGAGGGGGAGGGAGAATCTGAAGCAGGCTCTAGGCTCTGAGCTGTCATCAGAGAGCTCTAGGCAGGGCTTGAACCTACAAACCATGAGACCATGAACTGAGCCGAAGTCGGACTGGGCCACCCAAGTGCCCCTACCAATGTGCTTTAAAGAGTGTATCATAAAGTCCTGAAGAGAGAAATCCTTGCTAGAATTGGATAGCTTTTCATTTGGATTAATATGTCTTTTGTTCAAAATCTGTCAGGTGAATTGTGAATATACAGACTATAGTATAAGGACAGCAATCTTTGTCTACTAGAGAGTGAACTTAAAAGTTTCAGCTTAGTTTGGTGCAGTGGTTCCCAAAGTGTGGTGTGGGGGCCCTTGAGCATTCCTTTTTTTTTTTTTTTAATGTTTTATTTTATTTTTGAGAGAGAGAGAGAGACAGGGCTAGCAGGAGAGGGTCAGAGAGAGAGGGAGACATAGAATCTGAAGACAGGCTCCAGGCTCTGAGCTGTCAGCACAGAGCCTGATGTGGGGCTTGAACCCACAAACCGTAAGATCATGACCTGAGCTGAAGCTGGACGCTCAACCGACTGAGCCATCCAGACGCCCCACCTTGAGCATTCCTATGGCCCTTTTGTGGGGAGGGTGAGGTGAGAACTGTTAATAACTCTAAAAATGTTATTTGTCTCTTTCATTCTCATCCTTCTTTCTCAGTTCTTCAGTGCCGTCAATGGCAGTATTTGTGTGTGTGTGTCTTTCACGCATTGTCATTATGGAAAATATGAAAATTGAACATGGGTTTTGTATCAAAGTTGAAATTTAAAATAGTTTTGCTGGAAAGATTTTGAAGTCTTAACAGACTCCTCAGATACAGAATTTGCATGATTTCAGAATAAAAGTATCTTGCATTGAACAGAACTTAGATTAGTATTCATTAAATGAATAAATTTTCTTCATAAATTATCTTTGTGTAATTAATGATGTCCTCATAATTCATAGGGAGTGTTTAGACTATAGGCCGGCACCATACATTCAAGCATTTAGATTCATCCATTTCCACATAAACCGTGTGGATAGGAGTCATTATTTTCATCTATTAAAACCAACCTCCTTAATGCTCTGTGGTATGTGACAGGTTTTTTTTTTTTCATTGAAAAGAGGAAAATGTTTTTCCTAAAGAATTCTACATTTTTGTGTCTTAAAAAATCATGGTCTAAATTAGTAATGTGGTTGCATATATTATCTTATATAAACATTTTACAGTAATAAGCTAATCTGAAATAGTAAATAGATGTTTCCTTACACGAGTCTTTGCACCTGCTAATTTGTTTCTTTGTGAGTTTTGTCATTTCATGGGGATTTTCTGTTTCGGTATGTTATAAGCTTGAAGAAACACCTGGTGTTTGTTTTGTGTTGAGTCACATTAAGTGAAATACCAAGTTGCCTATAAGAATGTCATCAATTGTAGTGATTCTTCCAGAAGTAACACTATGCTTATAAACTCATATTCAGTGTATCCTATACTGTTCTCTCGATGACATCCATCCCCTTCCCCATAGAGGTTGAGAAATGAATCAGATATTTAAAAAAAATTTTTTTTGAGACAACGTCTACAGTTAATGAAATAGCAGAAATCTTTGAAATACATACTTAAGTATAAATCAGACAAAACACCAACAATCGTAGTGGTGCAGATTGTCTTCCATATAAAGAGTGTTTGACATCTGTTTAAGTTAACAAAACTGGGTGTGTAACATAAACATGGTCGAATTCTATATGAGCTGATTAAAGAAACCATTTTAGTATCTTCCTGGCTGATAAAAGTGAAGATTGAGGTGGGGGGCATGTTTTGAAGACAAATTCATCTTCTGGAACACTTAAGATGAGAAAAGAGGCCACAGCTGGGAAACCAAATTTAGACACTGGAGTTTATCTCAGATGAAAGGGTTCATAAAGCATGGAGGTCTGTTGACTTCGTGTTGTTTCATCAGAAGTATCCAGTGTGGATTTAGTGTTAGTTATTGAGTATAACATTTTACTGTAATGCTGCTTAACCCCATGCCTGTATTTCTAGAATCCTAGGATTCTAGTACAGTGCCTAGCACACAGTGGGTGCTCTATAAATATTTGTTCAAACAACGGATGATAATTTGTTCGGGCCCTTTTGTAATGCCATTTTAGAAGATATCTTTCAACTAAATCCTTTTGAGATATTGAAAATAATAGAATCTCGAAACCCTTTCTATGAAAGGCCTCGTTCTAACAGCCTCCTCATCGGTAACTTGGTAAGCTGCCTTCCTTTGCGAAGTAATTTTGCTTTGGTAGTTAGTCCTGGCACATCTCGTTAAAAATCACCATGGAGGACATCACTTTAGTAGTTTTGGTTTATGCAGGGTTTTTTCCCCCTCCCTGGTTAATTTTTAGCCATTTAGACTACATGCTAATACAGTGAATTTGCTTAACCTTCCTTTTTCTTTCTTTTTTTTTTTAAATTTATTTTTGAGAGACAGAGAGAGACAGCACAAGCAGAGGAGGGTCAGAGAGAGAGGGAGACACAGAATCTGAAACAGGATCCAGTCTCTGAGCTAGCTGTCAGCACAGAGCCCTGTGCGGCGCTCGAACCCACGAACCGTGAGATCATGACCTGAGCTGAAGTCGGACGCTTAACCGACTGAGCCACCCAGGCGCCCTGCTTAACCTTCCTTAAGCTACTTTAAAAATGTCTTAAAAATTATGAAATCTGTATCTTGATAAGGATACAGTAAAAACTCAGAGTTGTTGCTGTTATATAGGGAACAGGACAGGAGAGAAATGTACTCAAAAATTAGCATTTAAAAAAAATAAGGAAAGGGGCACCTGGTAGTCTATTAAGCATCCAACTCTTGATTTCTGTTCAGGTCATGATCTCTAGGTTCATGGGTTTGAGCTGACAGCTCAGAGCCTGCTTGAGATTCTCTCTTTCCCTCTCTCTCTCTACCCCTCCCTACCACCTCTCTTTTAGAATAAATAAACTTTAAAAAAAATAAAAAAGGGAAAAGAAATATAGTTGACACTCAATAGTCCATTAGTTGCAAGTATACAACAGTGATTCAACCATGAGGAACATTGGGAAACACCATGATCATGTTTTGTCTAATTTTTAAAACTACTAACCTGCGAATTCTTCATCAGCTTTTCCACCTTGTGGTTCCTTGGGAGAATCTTGAATGTTATGTTCAGTTGGCTATTCTTACCGTCACCTTCTATTTGAGTCTCCTTGGGCAGATTACTCAACAGTTGCTCCATATGTAAAAGAGGAGCACCGTCTACCTCACATGAATATTGTGAGGCTGGATGACATTAGTGTGAGGTGGTTCACACAACACTTTTGGGCCTCCCCCCCC